>JASVEL010011808.1:0-63618 GCA_032618575.1 Nicotiana noctiflora
AGTCTTTTTCTCTTTTATTTGTGTTATCTGAAATTTTCTTCTAATCCAAACTAAAATATACATTGATTCAACTACCCTTTCTACACTAATCAAAAGTACAATAAGCTACAATTTACTTGCATCAATAAATCAATACGTAACGAACTCAACTAAATGTAAACAACACCGGCAATCTAAAAATAAGATTCTAATATTGAAATGCTAGTAAAGTTTCTTTTATATAAGATGGTAGAAAAGATATAGACAAGTTTAAAAAACAGAAATCTATTGTTAAAAACATAAATTTATGAGTGGAGCTTAACGAAAGGAATGAAGATTCATATTCTCGATCCTAACTACTTTGGGACTGAGGCGTAATTATTGTTATTGTAAACTCTTGTCCTTTAAAATACATGTTATAAAATGAAAACTTCCCTTTTTCTAACTTTGATGGGAACCTTTTGAGTCAAATTTACACTATGACAAAAAAAATAGAATAAATATGGATCTTTAACTATTAGTGATTATTAACCAAGTCTAGACTAAGTAAAACATTTATTAGTTATGTTCATTTTGTAATGATACTAAATAAAAGTTAACTCATGAATGAGCTTACAAATTAGTTTTTGAAACTCTAGTATAACAAAAAAAAATTTGAATAATAAAATCAGCTTTATAACGTACGAAATCATACACGTTGCAATTTATAAACCAGCACAACCTATCAATAAAAATTCTCAAACAGCCTCAAAGACATTAAAATTGCTACTGCTAATTTCTTTGGTACGAAGAGTAGTGATTCTTTTGGAATATACCTAGGATTCCCCATCCTGGATTCTGCTCCAAAATCCAAAGACTTTCACTTCATTATTGATAATATGCGAAATCGTCTAGCAAATTGGAAAATTAATTGTATTAACATGGCACGTCGTACCACCCTTTCTTCTTCAACCCTTGCTAGCATAGCTAATTACGTAATGCAATATACTCTTCTCCCGGAAAAAAATCCTTAAAACCATTGACAAACTTCAAAGAGGTTTTATCTGGGTTCAAATGATTCTAAAAGAAAACTTCACCTCCTCGGTTGGAACAGCATTACCCTAGAAGAAAACAAAGGTGGCATTGGCCTTAGGAAAGCTAAATCAAAAAATATAGCCCTCCTAACATGCCTTGCTTGGAGATTCCTAAACTATCCTCACAACCCTTGGGCCAAAGTTCTATATATCCTCCCCTAGTAAACGTCAATCTTTTTGTTGGTAAAATATCGTAAAAGGTTGGGACTATTGTATAAAAGGTTGTTAGTGGTATATAGGACATAACTCCTCCCTTGGCATTTGGGATACAAAATGGATTCCTAAAAGCCCCTGCCTTAGAAATATCATTGAGGGCCCTCTTACAAAAAAATATTGCTCTCTTACTATTAAAGACCTCATCACTCATAACACTTGGTCCTTAGTAAAATCTCAATAAATTTGCCTAACAACTTAGTTGAAAAAATTCACTCCATCATCTTACCACTAGAAAGAAATCATGACTTTTTGACTTGGGAACCCAATAGTAGTGGTTTATTCTCTACATCTTCTTGTTACAACCTCATTGAACCCAACTACACTCCTTCCAAAAACTTTAGTTGGATCTGGAAACTCACCGTCCTAACAAATTAAAATTTCTTCTATGAAAATGTTACCACAATAGACTACCTTGTAGATCCTATCTTCATCATATAGGAATGAATGTAGACGAAATATGCACTATGTGTCGCCAAAACGAAGAGGACATCGACATACCCCACATAGTTATTCATTGTATTATTGCTAAAAAAAATTAGTAATCCCTTAACATAAGTACTAATTGGCCTAAATCTGAGGATAACTTATGGGTAGACAAATTAAAAAAATTCTAATCCAACCATTTCCTCTAAACTGCTTACTTGGTCCCAACTATTTTCTTTTGCCATTTGGAATCTTTGGCTAAATAGAAATAATAATCTTGAAATAAATACTTCTAATCATGTTTTCATCTCTTTCGTTATCAAGCAAGCGATTTAATTTGTTCTACTAACTTTCAGAGAAAGTTGTCCCTCAAAAAATATTATTTGTAACATTCACTGGCATAAACCACGTGCTAGTTGGTTCAACTTAAATGTAGATAGAGCTTTCCCCGAAAATCACACAGGAATAGAGGGTGTCATAAGAAATAATGCAGGAGAATGGATCATGGGATTCCAAGAAAGAGTACAAGCTCTAAATTGTACACATGCTGAAATTCTAGCCCTGACTAAAGGCCTAAAACTTATCTCTCAACACAAAATATGGCCTTGTAAAATAGAAATTGATTCGACACAGGTAATTGATCTTTTAAAGGAAGGCAACACCTATTATGACTTTTTATTGCAATCTTGCAGGTACTTGATCTCCCAGAAGAGGAGCTGGTGATCCAGTATAGCTTTTGAGAAGGAAATGAAATTGCTCACCTGCTAGCCCAGGAAGGAGACAAACAACCAAAGCACTATGGTTTAGTCTATTATGTTGTAACCCTTATATTTGTTGAGTCCAGGATACTAGAGGACAAGGAGGGTTTTTCTCCTAGAAATAAATCTATTTGTGAAAGTAACCGTAGAAAACTTGCCAAACTTGGCAATATAAATGCCTGGTATGGCCTTTCATCCTTTTGTAATGATCCTTTGGATTTTGTAATGGACATTGTAGTCTATATGAATAAAATATTCCAATTTCTCAACAAAAAAAAAGATTTTGTGACACTATTAGAAGAAATACAGAAAAAAAAATTAAATAGCAATAATTTAAAACATGATATAGCTACACATATGTGAAAGAAGAATTAACCAAAAAATAAAGCTGTTGTATCATAGAGGAAGTACCTGTGTCTCAGTGCGGGGCCCACTTTCCTTGGATTCATTTCGCGGAAACAGAAGCAGTAATGCTCGTTCTGGGAGAATAACATGTGTTTGCATGGGACCCATAAAGGGCCATTTTAGGCAAGACACTCAAAGAATTGAGAAGCAAAAGCAATAATAATTTTTTATTAGTGAGAGCTTGGGTGATAAGGTGTAAAGGATGGATATGTCAATTGACTAATACAACAACAACAACAACAACAACAACAACCCAGTATAATCCCACTTAGTGAGGTCTGGGGAGGGTAGTGTGTACGTAGACCTTACCCCTACCCTGGGGTAGAGAGGCTGTTTCCAAATAGACCCCGCATCCTTCCCTCCAAGAACTTCCCACCTTGCTCTTGGGGAGACTCGAACTCACAACCTCATTATTGATTCTGGGTTGCTTACCATCAGAGCAACCCCTCTTGTCAATTGACTAATACATGGTCGAGATAAGTATTACCGCAGAAGAAAAACACCTTGGGATTTTTTGTATAGGATAGGAGTTGTCTTACTAGAGGATTTTTACCTCTCTACACGTTAGTGAATGATCCTTGTTTGGGTCTTCACATGGTGCAATGATACTGTGACAAATTACAAATGATGTTTGAAATAAAGCATTGCATCTCTTACAAAGGAAATTGGGTCTAGGAAATGTCTAAAAGATTATATTTTTAGCAAGTTATATGATTTTCAACATTATTCATTGGAGAACATATGTTCTTAGCTGCACTAGTTTTCACATCAATTTTGCAAGGTAGAGAAATGACCGTCTAGTTCCGAGTCCTGAGCACCTGATTCAGAAGGTGTATTTAGGGCATGAGATGTGGGGTCACGTGAACGTACGCTCTTCTCCCTAAATTATGTATCACAATGTAATACTTTTTTAAAATTACTTAAATATATGTGTGTGTACCTATGCTCAAAGACTCTTATGTGCAACTGTTATTGGGTGCACCTGTTCAAATACCACTCCGGACGATCTTGTTTACAGCACGGAGTATAGATATATGAACATATAATTTTAAAAAGATAGTGAGGTCATCGTAAGAGACTATTGTTAACCCGTCAAATGGAAGTGCACCCATCCTCTTGAAATCTTGGGCCCGCCTTTATTCGGACACTCATATTGATTTTATCTCTAATACTTTCTGTAATCCCCAAATTACTTCTTGCAAAACATAACTGCCTGCTTGGACTCCATTCTATTTTACTCATTTATCATTTTCCCCACTTACAATATCTAGTCAAATTATTAATTGTTATTATATGTTAGATTTTCATAAAATAATTTAATGTATCAATAAAGATAAAGTTTATCTACTGAATTTGGAATTAAAAACATTGTCATGCTCAACTATTTTCTAGTGTAAACAATGTTAAGGACATTTTCACTTTTTTAATAGATACATCAATTGTTTATTATTACCTCAAAATCCAATCCAAATAGATAATGGCTTATTTCAAAAATTTATTTCAACACGTGATTCTTATCGGCTACTTTCATTCCATTCAAAAACGCTAGACTAGCTACCAGTGTTTAGGTAAGTGATCTTACAATAATCAAACATATTTTCGAAAGAGTACTCATTAAATGGTTTTCAGAATTATTGTTGGATGGTGGTATGCTTATTACTTAATACATATGAGTAAGAACAATTCTTCAATAATGCCATCATGATGTTAATTTTCTAGAACGTATTACTAACTCCGGATGTTCATCCAATAATTATCTTTATGCCTTGGCAAAATATTCTACCAAAGAAAACACCATAATCAGATTATGAACTTTTGAACAAGAATTATAAAACTTTTGAATAGAATTTTATAATATTGAGAGCTAATTGAATAATCATCCAAGTAAATATCAGGTTTAATACGTATAAATATTGTATGACATACCGATGAGGTGCTTGCTTCCCCTGTCTCTCCTTCTCCTTCTCCTTCATATTCTTTTCCTCTTTCCATGTATATGTAATTCTCACTAGTCAAGCCAACATAGCTTTTCCTTCCCTTCCTCTCAAGGTCTTAAGATCTGATATATAAAAGTACATGCACCTTTTCAGGTAAAAAAATAAAACAAGAAACTGAAGGAAGAAGCATAAAGCACGCAACAGGAAACAGTTCTCCTCAGATATAGCAGACACTCCTCAAATATAGGAGACAGGTGCGAAGCCACCTTTTGCTAAGGGGACCAGTTGTCGAAATATTACGAAAACTTATACTGTGTAATATAAGTAAAATATTGATTTTAGATATATAAAATATATATTGAACACTTTTTATCAGAAACCTTTTTAACTTCTTTCAAACCTGAACACCCTTGGAAAAATTTCTGACTTCGCCACTAATAGCAGACATCTCAAACAAAAAAGGTGATTTGACTATGGTGCTCCTATTACCAAAACAATTCTAGGAGATACCAATTGAAAAAAGTAGATGGGCTACAAAACAATAGAAATTGCAGTATTGTACTTCAAGCTGAGTGGGATTATACTAGGTTGTTGTTGTTGTTGTTGTACTTCAAGCTGAGCCGGTGGTTGTCTTGTTGATTGTTCTCCTTAAAAAATTATGTAACGTTGTTATCAAGTTGATCGCATTAATTCTTGCTAATTTTTCCTAATGTTTAACACAACAAGATTCATCTTGTAGTAGTTGTTATGTATTAAAAAATAGTACAATTTATTCATGTTAAGGTTGTTTGTTTTGATCACGGCCAAACATCGAATGGTTTGTTATGAGGAATTATTTTGATGAATAGTAATTTTAGATGTGATTAGTCTAACACCAGAAATGCCAATCTTCATCACAAATAACAACTGTTAACATTTAAAGGAGTTTATAAGATGAAGACAATATATCACACAAATATTCAGGAAAACGAACCTATCATATATTTCTTCCATAGCCCTGGTCCTTTACCATGAATTTTCCAACACAGCTAGATTGATCGTACTTTCTCCTTGCTTCTATTTCAACAAAATAGCAAGGGCCCTAGATCTATTGTTGATTTATGCTGTTAGTCATAACTAGTTAGTACAGTATTTGATTTTGCTAAGCCTCGCCTATCTTAAATTTTGCTTAAATAATCAATAAAATCAAACGATTTTTTTTTTTTTGTTATGTCTTTGAGTCGTAATAATTATAAGCAAAAATGAAAACCCTCAAAGATTTCCAATAGAAGAGAGAGAACATCAGAAAGAAGGAAATTAAACAAGAGAAGTTCAACATAATCATACCTTTTGAAGTAAGAACCTTTTTCTGAGAAATAGGTGAAAACTAGTGAACAGCTTAAGTATGCTCTGGGATTCAGAAAGATATGTGAGATTAGGTGAAGTTGGCTAAAGACAACTTGAAAGGCCACCAAAAGAAGAATCAAGTAGAGATTGACAATTCCATGACTAACCTCCAATTCATTGACTTCTGAATTAGTCTTTTTACTACTGATTGTCATCTTTGCCTTTGTAATCAATTGTGAAAATTATATTCACGCCCCTTGTTTTGAGATCTAGCCTATAATATTATGTTCTCCACTTGTCTTGAGATTCTTCTTCTTTTTTCTTTTTTTTTTTGGGTCAAAAACTTGTATTGATGATAGCTGTGAGAGAAGTTGAAGTAACCTGGCTAAAGACAACTTGAAAGGCCACCTATAGAAAGAAGAATCAAATAGAGATTAACACTTTCCAGATCAACATACATTTCAACAACAACAACAACAACAACCCAACAACAACCCAGTATAATCCCACTTAGTGGGGTCTGGGGAGGGTAGTGTGTACGCAGACCTTACCCCTACCCTAGGGTAGAGAGGTTGTTTCCAAATAGACCTCCGGCATCCTTCCCTCCAAGAACTTCCCACCTTGCTCTTGGGGAGACTCGAACTCACAACCTCTCGGTTGGAAGTGGGGTTGCTTACCATTAGAGCAACCCCTCTTGTCTTAAAGATCAAGATACATTTCATGGTATTAAAAATTGGAAATACAGGAATTATTCAAAATGAGTTTACTTTTAAAACTAAAGAAAATTGAGTTCAGAATGATACATTTTGAGTCTGACCATTTTAGGTTTGTCATCTTCCCTTGATTAATTTTCTCCAAAACCCTCCCTCAACAGCAAGCACATTAATCCATTTCAGCAGCGTTTATCCATTCCAGCATAGGAATTTCAGCCCTTTCGTTCTAATCTAGAATTGGATAGTTTTTAAGGGAAAGAAGTCATAAATCGAACAGTATGAGAACAGAGTAGTCAAAAGGGAAAAGGGCAAAAAGGCCAAAAGATGTTAGAGCTTTAGGCACAAAACACAATTAAAGTGTGGGCTTCAGAGAAGAAAAACATGAAATAGAAATATAATGCAAGAACATGTAACTATAAACATAAACAATAATTATTTGGACAAAAACATAATTAAGCTATATATATATATATATGATGTTATGCCCTTAAAGACAAAATCAATCGATGAAGGTGCACATTCCTTAGCACTTTGACGCCTACAACCAATGAGAAAGAGAACTTCGATATTTGCAAGATGCATCACTAACTAAATGATGAAAATATAAATTGATTTTATAGCAGGAAGAACAGCAAAATATTACCTCGAAGAGAAATGAGTAGTAATATCAGCCTTTTGCATCTGTAGATGGGGAAGGAGATACAACAATTGTCATATATATGTCTTTTTAGAGGCATTTCAGCTACCTGAACCACATGAGGTCTCTCAATGCTACTGAAGTAGGAATCAACTGCAAAGATCAACATGTATACTATGTGTTTCGCTAAAGATTGGGGAAAGCATAATAGAAACTATCTCAAAAAGCAAATGAATAGTAATGTCAACTATTTTGCATTTGTAGATGGGAAAGGAGATGCAAAGATTGTCATCTATAATATGTACTTCAGGAATTTCAGCAACCTGCACCACGGGAGGTCATTCAATAGTTTAATGCAGGAATCAACTGCTCTAGAATATGAGGTTTAAGTGATTGAAATGAGATAAGCGTCTCATTTTGTGTTCAACAAAATATGAGTTGGGTAGCAATCGTTCTGTTGAATGCTCAAATTCTGTAACAGCCCACAAAGTTACAACATAAAAATGAACTTGACTATTCTATTGTGGTTGTTACTTTCTCTCTCAACTTAAATCTCTGCATTTAACTTTCCTCTTCTCATCTTTCTCTTTGTCTCCGCTGTCCGGTGTTACCACTATCAACATATAAGATGAACAAGCTTCTGAATATATATGAGCAGGAAGGGTTGGTGCATTGTAAGGTTGGAAAATAAAATGGATCTTATAATGCTTTATATGACGTGCTCCGCTATCCGGATGTTTCCTCTGTGAACATCAGATCTGGGAAAAATCTTTCAGAATTCATATTTAAAAGATCATTTGAATAAAAACATACAATATCTGATACATTCTCATAAATAACACAAGTAAAAGTCATTACTAAATTTCACTTCCAATGTCCATCCATGGTTGATTCAGATAAGAAGGCCACATATTGAAATATTATCTTTTAACGAAGGTCATGATATTATGATATTTTGCTTGTTGAGACGATTATAGTATATCAAATTGCATATGGGACAGTTACTCATAGAAGTTCCTATCTTAGATATTCATTTGACATCTACATACCGGGTCATACTATGCTTAACTTTTCCACCAAAAAGAAAAGAAAAGGGAGGAGGAGGAGGGTGGAAGTTAAATAATGGAGATATACTATATTCAGAACAGTTTCTGATATCAGTGTTGCTAAACCTCGAGAAGGAAGAATGAAGAAAGGAACTGCAGCTCGAGAAATAGAAAGGAGCTATGCCTTTTTTGTACTTGCTCTTGAAATCCCATCATTCGGTGCTTAGCTTCCTCTGTTGGCAGATTCTTGGTGTCTCGTAGAACCTGCCAAATATATTTCTGTGAGAAATCATTAAACTTCTGAACTACCAATCCTGAATGACAATCAATGGAATACAGTATATAAGATTTATCTATACAAATAATACTACAAGCTTGTACTTACGTAAATGTTAGAAGGCTCGAATGTGAATAATATGCATTGTGAAGAAAAAGAGACTGAAAGATTAGTAAAATTAATTACAACCAATGGGCTGCAGTATATAAGATTTATCTATTACAAACTGACCTAATATAAGATTTACTGACAGCAAATAATAATACAGGCTTATATAAATGTAACAGGATTTCTATATGAATAACATGCATTTTGAAGAAAGAAAAAGAGACTGAAAGATTATTAGAATCAATTACAACCAGTATAGAGAGAGACCGTCAGTTTTACTGATCTTTTTAGAACATTCACATTATTGAGGCCTAAAATATCCCTATTAATCTGAAATTTACTGGTAGCAATCAGAATCTGTTCCAGACATTCATACCAGAGATTATTAATGAATGAACACATTGGATATTGAGCTGCCCCTGCTCTTTCCTCTTCTTCTTGAGGGAGTTTTCTACCCCTGGCACTTTATTCAATGCATTGGAAACAATGCATACTTTAAATGTAGGGAAAAGAAGCGGAGGAGCAGGGGCAGCTGAATGTCCCTTGTCAATATGTCCATGTCTAGAATGCGTAGTCTCTGTTCTAGCTGCTGCATCAGCTCAACTGTTGGCTGCCACTTGAACCGCTTGGGGAATCTTTTCATGAATAATAGGCTCAGTACCCTCAAAGAACAGCGGCAATGACTCTGAAATAGTCCTCATCGTCTCAATCAAAAATGAGTGATGGCCGTGGATGGTTCTAAGACAAAGATTTCGGCAGTTTTTAAACTTCTTTTCTGATTTCCTGCAACTCTACACATATAGGCCGGCCGAAGTTTGGAACCCACAGCTGCCTCTCTTCTTTTCACAGCCACAGAGCACTCTACTCGCATAGGTTCATCTCTAACAGGATGCTCGCCGGACTTCCTTCCATCCTTTCACAAGATCAACTTGGATTTGTGAAGTAGGAATCAGCACCCTGTCAGTATCAAGCTCCTTCATACCATAATTCAGAAAAATTTCTGTGATAAAAAACATGGATAATAACATTCCATAACCTAGATTGTGGTATAGCCAAGAACTTCACTTCGAATCATTTTCCCAAGGTTGACACTCATATCAGTCATAATAACATAAATCAACATGACAAGGTCCTTGTTGACTGTGTTGGAGTGGGACCGGGGGCAAATGCGAGGCATCAACATCAACCAAACATCGGGTTTAGGTTTCAGGAACCACTTGGCAAATCATTGTAGGAAGTGCATTTGCTTGGATTCCACTATCCCGGAGGAGACAGAACTTCTCCAATCTGCTTGCTTGGGCTGTCACACAAATTCTGAAATTCCTCTTTCTCAATGTCCTCCAATCCCAAGTACCATTTATCACCTTACTAGTAAAATCAAAGTTAACTCCGCGACAACAGATTTTGGATGACTTCAGTGCCCTTTTGACCTTGTCCTAGCTCTAGATGATTCAAGAATAGTTTCAGTTGAAGGTGCCCAAGTTGGGATCATCATCGGCATCTGCTTCATCTCTCAAACGCTTTTCAAAAAGCTGCAAATCACAGCAATAGGAAAACTTCAGCTCAAGTGATCCAACAAACAATAATATCCTTAATGATCATTCAATAAATCAGTATAGCATCAGTTGAAAAACTACGGAGCCTCTAAATCAGTCATTAACACAGAGGATCAAGAAAATATATATTCGGCAATTCAGACATTTACTGATAAACACACGTCACAGACTCACAGTAAGCAATACACTCCTACAACTATAAAAAATTAACAACCAGATTTCTTTTAAAGTAATATGTACAATACATCCTGAATAAGCAATTGACAAATATCTTTTACTGCTCCAGAAGTTACCAGATTTCAATTCAAGAGCAGAGCATTTTCAACAAGTAAGCACCATATTTTTATTCAACTCATCACAGATTAACTTATTTTCACTGCATTAACATCAGAAAATGGACGATCAAGTGTAAAGCACTAAGAAAACCAAAAGTTTAACAATATGCCCTAATTAGAGATCGAATGCACGGGTTTAATTATTCTGTATTTGAAGTTTCTATCATTAGCACACAAAAAAAGGATCCATTTTTGGCATATTATAACATTTTGAAACTTCAGTGAGAAAAATATTGTTTCAATCCGTAAACTAACAGGGTTGGAGGAGGGCGGAGAGAGAGGGAAAAGGAAGATCTTCCATATATCACTCCGATTCTTTGCTCTTTCATATGTTTCACCACAGTCGAAGTCTCGTATGTCAGAAGAAAGAGTCCGTAATTGATGAGAAATAATTCTGTTCTTTAGTTTATTTATAAGAATTTCACGTTAAGCCCAAACTATTTACCTTTAACTAGGTGGAGATTGCCCGTGCCAGCACGCCCAATATTGTGAAAGTTCGAATTACATGAACTTGCAGATAAAAATTCGTGCATGTAAGCTAATATCATTTTATAAAGTCTGAAAAATAGTGAACTAATATAGAATAATCTAATTAGTAACATAAATTGTGTCTTAGGTAAGTCAAAGACCTCTCTCCTCTACCATAAGCTCCATAAATGACTACCAAATGGTATGACTATCCAAGTCTTTTTTCAATTCTTATACTGCTGTTTTTTTTTCTGTTTCCAAATTCAATACAGAGTTGGATATTCCCATTCTCCGGAGGTTGTAGCATCGAACATTGATTGAATAATTCACAAGAACATGAGAACGACACTTGTCCGGCTTCTGTTCTTGCAGTCAAGGCACTTATGTGCCACAATATGAAAGTTAAAACTAAAGCAGCTTCTTGCTTTTCTTCTGTAAGCCACATAGTTACTACTATGAGCACTGAGATCTAAAACAATTTGCCACCATTGGATAATATATCATGAAATTTGTATTCAGCATGTTACTTATTCACATTAGGAGGATATACTTTGTACCTTCTTCTTTTGGCGCTAAAGTTAAATCCGCTAATGGATTACAAAACTACGAAGGATGGAGAGCACTCATCATCCCAAAACAATTAAGGAAAAATAATCACAGCAACCCTTCATCCATTTCACACATCCATCAAAATAGTCTGAAATAAGAAGAAAAACAAAAGATATCTATCAAAATCCGATATAACCATCAAAATAGTCCAAAATAAGAAGAAAAACTAAAGATATCTATCAAAATCTCATCACCATATAAAGGAAATAAAACAGAGCCCAAAAACACAAAGCAGGAAACGGAAAAAACGAACACAAATCATCAATACCATCACCAAGAAACTCCGAAGAATTCCATTTTGTTTCTATTTAGATACTTTACCTTGTGTAGAAGTTCGAGAAGAATGGGTTGTGAGGAGCCTATCACTTTCAGAAGCTATCACGACTTAGAAAGTTCTAATGTTCATGCAATTTTCTTATATGCTTAAAATTATAAAGCCAAAATAGATGGGAACGTATATCCTGCTTGTTCACATTAGGAGACGTTGTACCTACTTCTTTTAGCACTAAAGTTAAATCCGCTCATGGACTAAACTCCACTCATTTGATAATTCATATATATGGTCCTCAATGAGTAATCGCCAATCAATTTTCAGAAGCTATCACGACTTAGACAGTTCTAATGTTCATGCAATTTTCTTATATGCTTAAAAATATCTATTCTTTCTTCTAATCATTTAGCATTCATTCAATCTGCATTCTTATTAAACATTATCTCCGAGGTCATACGATATCCTTCTCTAAGTCAAATACATTTACATAAGTTTGACCTAACCAACTCCCAACAATTCAAGAAAGTGACAACTGAATACATTGTTTATAGAATTGCATAAAACAACATCGTATATAAAGGAAATAAAATAGAAATACATACTCATGTGAATGACAAATCAACAAACACTTGTAAGATCACATGTATGTCCAGGAGAAAAGTACATTTCAGATTCCACATACACATGATAAAAATACTTGAATAAAAAGGCTTATACACAAGTTTAAGGGGAGAAAAGAAGAGAAAGAAAGAGAAACCTTGAGAGAATAAAGATCGACTTTGAGATAGAAGGCGATGCATTCGCTTCGACTTTCCTTAACATCTTTCCCATTAGGGCGTCCATAGACAAAGGTAAACAGAAAAATTTATCAAAATCTTGAATAATACTCCAGGGATTTTTTAGCAACAAAAATCCTATGCGGAGCGAAGACCAGGAATGATAAATTGATGATAATAGTTACCGCAGAAAGAGAAAAATAATCAGGAATCAAACTAAAAAAAATAACCTGAGGTAAAACCCAATAATCGAAGTCGTCTCTGCATATGTTGAAAAGATTCGAATTTGGTAAAACTCAATAATTGAAGTGTAGATGGTGAAAAGTTATGAATTTGATCCCTATTATTATTATTTAGACACAGATAAAAAAAATCTTAAGAGGGAGAATAAAAGTTCTGAAGAGAGCAGAGAAAATTGATGAAGAATGGGAAAAGCAAGATACAAAGAAAATTAGAAACGTGGTATGCAAAGTGGCTGTTTATATACAATGGAAGACACGTATAAATAAATACATAAAAGGTCCAATATACCCTCAATTTGTAGCTATTGCCTTGAGGCAGCTCTTCTATTATATATATATACCTACTCCGCGCGTGTACCATATATCTATAATATAAAACTTTTAAAAATTATATACAGAACTTTGTATGTCTTATGTGCAGTTATTAAGTTTCGATAGTACTTTTTAAAATCTGAAGTTGAGCTGAAGAAGTTATATCTAATAGTAGTATTTAGTAGTATTGGTATATAAATAGAGAATGAAACATAATTTCACAAAGTCTCTCTATAATTTTTTTTTATTACGATAATTAAATTATACACAATTAATTAATTTTAATTCTACGATTAATAGAATTTGAATTACTGATTGTATTTTTAAAATATCATATAAAAAATTAATAAATATAATTTTAGTAATTTTGAAGTTCTAATATTTGAAAAAATAACATGAAAAATATTATTATGTTACATAATTCAAATAAGGACATGAGTTTGAGTTGTTTAAGATCAAATCTTAGTTTATTTAAAGTTTTAAATAATAGAAGTTCCTCCATAATCCAAATAAATAGATATTTAATGATCAAAATTTAGTTGATATAAAAGTTTTAAATATTTAAAAATAATTGTATTATCATTTTTTCAAATGATTAAGTTAAAAATATTTTACCTTGTTTTTCAATTATAGCGAGTTGTATATTTATATTTTCAAAAATTTTCCATATATTTCTTTCGTATTGTCTCAAAAATTGGGTTTTGAGTTTAGAAAAATCGAAGAGCACCCACTGATATTATACAAGATATTTAAGATAGAAATTATATAATCCAAAGAAGGATTAAATTTACAAAATTTAGTTGATTTAAAACTATTAATCTCTAGCATATTTTTAAAAACACTAGTCTTACGGTATGCGCGATGCGCGTGGATCCTGTCTTAGTAAGTATAATTTTTTAAAATAATTGTATTGAGTTATAAAATAAATGTGTAAGTTCCTAAAGATGGTCCTGACTATTTGTTGTGTATAACTAACTCATTAATTGAAGAAATTATCTCAGAAGTCCTCAATTATCAATAATTCAACTTAACATTTGTTTTAGGTTTGTAATTTTATTATTTTAATTTCACGATAAGAAATTTGAAAATTTGAATAATCTTGAAGGATACAACTAATAATATATAAGCAGGCAACTAATAATTTATTAACTAATAATTTATGAGCTTTAAATAAATACAAAATTAAAGTACAATAATAAAAAAAAGATATTAAGAATCTAATATTGAAATCTAGCTAATGAACCCACTCATATTTACCTAAATGTATCATCAATTAAAAACTGAAAGATTTCATAAATTATTTTGTTATTTTTGTGCCTGCTATTGATTTGTTTACACCAATCTGCATATTTGTAATAGTATATTTAAAAAGTTAAAACTATAATATTGAATAATTTCGTGGAAGTTGTAGTCTTGTATATTTTTAAAAAGTAAACTATCTATGTTATTTTTCAAGAACTCGTACCTTGTCTTTCTTAAATATGTTATTTTCCTTTACCTATTTATTATCCTTTATATATAATTTATTAAGTGTAAAACATATACAAAGTGAAATCTAATAAAACTATAATATTTTAACTTTCTACATATTTCAAACTGGAAACAATTAAAAAGTAAATTTTTAATTTATTTTAAATGTTAAACAGGTAACAAATGACTATTAAATGAAGTGTTAATTTCTTATGATATTTAATTTTTATGATAAAGATCAAGTCTAAAATAAAAATAAAAAGGTTAGTTTTAAATTCTAGTCTTTCATTTTAGGTAATTATTTCATTAATAATATTTTATTGGATGGTAATATGTATTCACGTTTTTTTTATTTACTCAATATGTCATAATGGCTAAAGGCTAAAAATTAGGAGTTTTTATTTACTTTAATAACAAAATATTTAATAGCCAAAATTGTATGTATTTAAGTGTCCTAATATTGGAAAGTAACTTAAATTATAATTGTGTCTAATATAAATATATTGTTAGGGGGTAAAAAAGGCGAACGACATTTCGCTAAGGACCTTCGTGCTTTTAATATATATATATATATATATATATATATTGTCACGACCCCAAATCCGGTCGTGATGGCGTTTGCTAATTTATTAATTCAATATATATTATTTGCTAATTTATTAATTCAAAGACTTAATTATTTATTGAAATTTCATGCATATAAGATAGTATAGAAGATGCAAATTATTATCGATTTTTTTTCCTACTCGAACAATATATTATTCTTTTTATCAATTTGTATAATATTTATATAATGTTATTCATTTTTTTTACCTTTAAAGTATATATTATATTGGACAAAATAGTTTTGCTTATCTTCCTAATAATTTGGATTTCTAAATCAATTATAATTTTATCTATTATATTTTTCCTTATTTCCATTTTGTAGAAAACAAGTTTAAAACTAATTATAATTTTACCTTATATAAATTATTTAATATAATTATGTACAACTATAACGATATCTTTTTTCTAATTTTAGGGAAAAAGGAATAGAATAAGCGGATCATTTCCATAAATCTACGTTATCAATTTTCCTTTCAACTAAACAACAACAACAACAACTACCCAGTATGTTCCCACAAAGTGGGGTCTGGGGAGGGTAATACGTACACAGGCCTTACCCCTACCCGAAAGGGTAGAGAGGCTGTTTCCGGCCGACCCTCGGCTCGGAAAAAGAGAGAGAAAATCAACAAACAAAACAAAACAAAACAAAACAAAACAATGTTAGTAAATCCGGGATAAATCAAATAAATAATTATCTAAACATAAAACCAAAAGTAGAATGACATGCAATAATACCAATCGGTTACTACCATAAGAGGCACAACACAATACATTAAGTAACTATAGAGATCGCTACCAAACCCCACTTAGCCCCTAACAGAAGTACTAAGAATTCCAGAAGGCCCTACCCTACAACCCTAATACTAGACCTCCAAACTTTCCTATCAAGGGTCATGTCCTCGGAAATCCCCATTCTAGCCATATCCTGCCTAATCACCTCACCCCAATACCTCTTGGGCCTCCCTCTGCCTCGACTCGCGCCAACCACCGCCAGTCGCTCACAACTCCTCACCGGTGCATCAGGGCTTCTCCTCCGCACATGCCCAAACCACCTGAGTCTCGCTTCTCGCATCTTCTCATCCACTGGGGCCACCCCCACCTTCTCCCGAATAACTTCATTCTTAATCTTATCTAATCCGGTGAGCCCGCACATCCACCTGAGCATCCTCATCTCCGCAACTCTCATTCTCTGGACATGAGAGTTCTTCACAGGCCAGCACTCCACCCCATACAACATGGCAGGTCTAACCACCGCTCTATAAAACTTCCCCTTGAGTTTCTGTGGAACTTTCTTTCTTTCTTCATCTGAAGTGTCCTTATCCTAAGGATTTGTTCATCTCATTTTCCGAAATCGTCATTGTGAGCACGTGATTTTTGCCTTACTCGAGAAGTACTCCCAGAAAATTCAAAATAAAAAAATAGTTTCGTGTTGGGCATGATTTTTGTGATTTTGTGTTATTTTTCTTTTTTGTGTGCATGTTTATTTATTTAAATTAATAAAATACAAAAAATATACATTAGGTTTTGCATTTTTAGTGTTTGATATCAAAATTATGTGATTTACATTTTCAGGTGATATGTAATTATGTAGGATAATTGTAGTGGAAAATGTAATTGTGTTACAAGTTAATATATATATATAATATATATATATATTATATATATATATATATATATATATATATATATATATATACATATATATGTAATACATCATGGAGTCTAATATTAAAGAGATAGGATTGGGCCACTTTATAATTAAACCCCAAGCCCAAAAAGCCAAAATAATCCCAGCCCACACGCCCCAGCCCACACGCCCAGCTCACCCGGCCTCACCCCCTTTGTTTTAATGTTTTAATCTTAACCGTAGATCCACCTTGATCCAACGGTGAAGATCAATTCATCACCATCCTAACCCAGGTGCCCGACCCAGTTAGCCCGGACCGACCCAGTCTCCTCTTAATCCAAACGGTGCCGTCTTGGTTAACCTCAAAAGATCCTGGCCCTTAATCACACATGATCCAACGGCCAGGATCGAATCTCTCACCTAGTATATAAGCATAATACCATACCCAGCCCCCAAGCCAGCCCCCCCCTCACGCCTATCGTCTCTCTTAGAGACTGATTAGCTCGCCGTCCCCCGCCGTATTCCGCCCGCCGGAAATCGCCTCACGGCGGTTCCGGTAGGCCAATCGCCCTCAAATTAACACCGTAAAATCTCCCACACCTCCTCTACATGGATCCGTTGGCCGTTAGTCTCGAATGTTACTCAAACGGTGCGAATATCCATTTGAAACTCGCCGGAACTTGGACCTCTATCCCAAACCACCTCAAATTCACACCAACCAGTCCTCACACCTCCCTCACACCCCTACCAACCTTGATTTCGTTCGAACCCAACCCAAAAGCCTCGAGCCCCAAAAGCGGCACCAAGAACCCTAGAAATCCAAATCTAGGTTTTCTGTGTAATTCAATGGAAATTGGGGTCTAATAGACCTTAGTCTAGGTGTTCTCAACTGAGAACACCCCGATTAAGGTCCATTGAACCCCAAAACGGATGAGTCCAGCGGCCCGCCTCATGAATTTCTTATGAGGTATTCGTTTCTTCCCTGGTCGATTTAATTCGATTGTGTGAACATGTGTGGTTGCTTTATCTGTGTTTTAGTTCTTATTTGTTATGTTTTTAATTTTTCGTATCAGTTGATCTGTTCTTCTACCCCCAAAGACCTTTTATTTGGTCAATCATTGTTCTGTTCATTTGAATGTGTTAGTTATAAGATACGAACTCGCGTCGATTAGCGTCGTCGAATAGTTAACTTCGCATATGTCCGGCATTTGCCGAGATTTTTGTTGTTGTTGTTTAGTCAACTAATCTGTTATCAGTGCTATGTGTTGTAGTCGATTAGAGGTCGTTTTTCTAATTACATGGGTTGAGTTATTTGAATTACCATACAGTAATCAGCATCCCTGGATTGAATAGGACTGTTTGATTGATTTGAAGATGAAGTTATGATTCAAATTAGCTAACCAGGAAATCAAGGTTTAACATTTAGAGTCTTTGGTGTCCTGCACATGAGGCTAAGCAGTGGAATTTACTGTCACAGCAGAGCAAGCCCACCAGTTGTCCCCCTGCCACCAATTTTTAATTGATAAACCCATGCCTAGACATAGTGTAGTGGTAAAAGAACAGAGGGATGGGTTCAGCAGGGTGAGGGATGGGCAAAAGGGTTTAAATTAAGGTCTGTTGTACCATTAGGAGGAGGGTTTTTTTTTTAGCTATAAGTTGAGGATTAATCTGATACATAGAGGGGGGGATACACAGAGGTTTTTTTGATCAGGGACTTTAGGGAGAGATACACACAGCAAAGATACATTTCGAAAAATACATAGAGAGACATTGAAAGCATATAGTCATTCATACATAGATCCTGGCCACTGTTTCATTGAGGCTTTAGTGACTGCCATTGTGGCTGTTTGTGAGAGAGGACCATTTGTTTTGCTGTTTTAGTTTGCTGAGGTTGTTGGTCGTGTGTGGTGCAACTATTGCTGCTGGACTGTTGTGCTACTGGTGTGTTTGTTGTGTTTGCTGTTGGTCTGGTATATTGTTGTTGCTGTTGGTCTACACTGGTCGTTTTTGTTCTTGTGTTGTTTGTTGCTGTGTTACTTGCCTGTAACTGCCACTGGATTGCTGGTCTATTGGGTGTTGTTGTTGATTGATCATTGTGTTGCCCCTTGTGGTCTGCTGTTGGGATTTTGTTTGGCTATTACTGTTGAGACTGGTTTTGGGTGAGCTAGAAGAAAGTAACATACATTAGGAGAAGCAGAGGTAGAAATACACACAGATACAAATATCCTGGGTTACTGTTCCATTGGTTTGGATACTGTTTGATTGCTGTTTGGTTCAAGTTTAGCCACTGGTTCATTAATTGGTAGATCACTGTTGGCTTGTTGGTTACTGAGGGTTATAGCTGGTTCACTGTTTGTTTTGGTTTTGTTATTGCTGCTGGTTCACCTACTGTTACTGTTGCTGCATTGCCATTGCTCACTCTTCTTTGTTCCTCCGCATTCCAGGTACACATCTCTGTTGTTGTAATTCCTTGGTTCGAAAAGAATGAAGCCTGAAGCTTATGTTTGAAGTCTATTGAATCATGTAGTCGTCCAAAGTTCTTATGTTTGATTACGTTCTGTTATTCTTTAATTAAGTTCGTATTGCTAGTTTTGGTTATGGAAAAATGTAGCTAGACCAAAGATACACTATCATTAGATATGCACGTAAACCTGAATTAGTCTGTTGTATCTCTGTTCAATCTTCTCTACTCATGTGTGTAATCTCCAAATCCGTTAATGTTAGATCTTATGTTAAAAGCAAGATTAGCTAGGGAGTTATTACTCAACTGAATGACGTAATTAGATTAAAGGAGTCGGGGGTGCATTTCATGTGACCCGACCCCGATTTCGGGCAAGAGCAAATAAAGCGTGTCAGGAACCACAGGCGCATTTCATGTGGTGTGGTTCGTAGCAAGTTTTAAATAATTTGGAATCAACTCCTAAGTAAAATACGGTGGGATGTAGTTCGCTTTAGATTTGAATTAAAGGTGCGCCTCGCCCAATAGTTACACTAATCGCAAGGCCTTCATAAATGTACATATAAAATACTTAGATTTCGAGGTGTGTCGTTTCTTAGCGAATATCACGTCCTTCTCAACAGTGTAAATAAGTAATCGCTCCGGGCGCATATTTTAGTTCTACCTTCTTAAACACGGGTGTGCATTTCATGCGACCCAAATCCAAACCCCGAAATGTTGAATAAGAATATGTCGAGGATCCGGGTGCATTTCATGTGACGTGATTCGGAAGCATATTTTTAAGCAACTTTCTCTTTCGTAAATCATAATCAATAATAAAGCGGTAAAGGGATATTAATTTGCACTAAGTACATAACTGTAAAAAGCAGATAGATAAGCCAAACACGACAGTTGAGCGACCGTGCTAGAACCACGGAATTCGGGAATGCCTAATACCTTCTCCCGGGTTAATAGAATTCCTTATCCGGATTTCCGGTTCGCGGACTGTTAAATAGAGTCATTCTTTTCCTCGATTCGGGATTTAACCGGTGACTTGGGACACCATAAATCTCCCAAGTGGCGACTCTGAAATAATTAAATAAATCCCATCTCGATTGTCCTTTAATTGGAAAAACTCTTTGCATCTTCGCGGGTGCGTAAAAAAGAGGTGTGACAGCTCTGGCGACTCTGCTGGGGATATCTTTAGAATTCGAGCTCGGAATAATTGTTGTATTTGGCATATTTATTATCTGATTCTTTTACATGTTGGCATCAATGTGCAAAATGTTGTTTTTACTGCTTTGATATTTTGTGAACTGTACATATAAATTGTGCCGGAACCAATCTCCTCTCCGAGTCTTCTAAATCATGAAGAAGGGTGCACTTCGTGTGACTTCTTTTCTGTATAGTGTCTAATTCCCATTTTAGAACGAGGTTTGGATAAGTTGCAAAACCGGTGAAGCTTCTGTATTCCCGGGTTGCTGCCTCCTCCTCGGCTCGAGCTGTCCGCTCGGGTAAGCCAAGTCTAGAACGGATAAACCCAGGTTTTTAAACCTAGAATAACAAAGCTTCATGCCGGATCCCTAGTAGGAAACGTTTATTTGCATCATGTCGCATTTGGCTTAGGGGACTCAACACAGGGGTTGGGTCCGTCTAGGACAGGTGACCTGAAATGAACAGACTATCCTGCTACATCCTGTTTGTCTTGCGCATTTATCTGTTATAGACCTGCATGCTGACCGGCTTTAGAGATTTAAAGAAAAAAAAAAAAAACTAGCTTAGTACTTAGTGCTTACTTGTTTTCCTTTAGTAAAATGAATAAATAAATAGTGTCGTTTGTTTCGTCAAAACCGAACTACGTGGGTTTGATTCTCATCGGATGTGAGATACGTAGGCAACCTCCATCGGGTCCAACTTCACCTTTTGAAAAATGGCCGAAATATCAAAACTAACTTTTGTACTAAATAAGTCGGTGACGCTGTTTTTAAAAATAGCCGAATGTTCCCGAAAGGGACGCCGGAAGGCTAATTTCGTATAAACGGCCACCTTTGGGTCAATTTTGATTTCGATCAATTTACCCCACGGCCTTAAAAGCCTTCGTCCCCGAGACGTTGAAAGGCCGTGATTGAAAACTGATTTTTTTTATTTATTTTTAGCAAAACAAAGTTGTTTTTCTTATTTAAATCACCTTAATAAATGTGCGGGATGAGCACGAATCAGAATAAATCATTTTCAATCTTTAGTGAGGTCCCTCAGCAGCTCCGTATATGGTGGAACGATTTGGAGGACAATAGCAAAAAGGTAGTAGGGAGAATTTTGGGAGGTTTGGTTGATTTGTTGAATATCGAGCCAAGGGAAGACATCATCAAGGCACTGGTATCTTTCTGGGATCCGACCCGCAATGTGTTCCGTTTTGTTGACTTTGAACTGACGCCCACATTAGAGGAAATTGCGGGCTATGCAGGACTAAATGGGAAATTAAGAGGACAATACCTGCTCTCACCAAGACCGGTATCTCCACATGGGTTTCTGGATTTGTTGAGCATTAGTCGGAAGGTGAAAAATGATGATCTGCTGAAAGGATGTTGCGATCTCCAATTCTTATATCAACGGTACGGCACTCCTCGGGGTTTTGAAGAGTCAAACCTTGGACTGACTCACGCAGGGAATAGAACCAAGTGGGAGGCCAGACGAATTCTAGCATTCATAACGACATTCTTGGGGATTGTGATTTGTCCGCGCGAAGATAAGAAAATAGAGATAAGTCTGGTAGGAATAGCCGATGTTGCAATCAAAAAGGCTACCAGCACGGTGGCCCCTTTGGTTTTGTCCGAAATCTATCGAGCCTTGACTGTATGCCGAGAAGGGGGCAATTTCTTCCAAGGATGCAATCTGTTACTCCAATTATGGATGCAAGAACACCTCCGTCACCGAACACAATACATGAACCATGGGTTGACCGGAAAAAACTGTATCAGGGGTTTCGAAGAACGGATGATGGGTGCTGTATTTCCTAAAGGCGTCGAGGCATGGCTTGCACGACTGAGCTCAATAGAAGCCGATCAGATTGAATGGGCGTTCGGGTGGTTACCCGATACTGAAGTAATATATATGGCGGCCGAGGAGTGTTATATCCTTCTGATGGGGATCCGCAGTGTCCAACCATATGTCCCTCATCGTGTATTACGTCAACTAGGAAGGTTTCAGGTTATTCCTACCGATCAAGACCTGAGGAAGTACGCCATTGAGTTGAGCCCAGGAGTCGTATTCCCCGAAGAGAAGATTAGAAAGCTGTGGCACGAATGTCGGTTCCTTGAGCCTAAAACCATGGTCCGGGAACTAGCTAAGGGAGAGGTGGACCCAAAGTACAATGTGTGGTTCGGGAAAAGATTTCAGATCCGTCGGAAATGTTCTAAAAGAGCCCATGTCCAACAATTCACGGAGGATTCACGGGAACAATGGAATTGGTTAGCAAAGGAGGAGGGGTACAGGACGAAGATTGGCAGGATAGAACAGCAGGTCCGGGACCTTCAGTTCGAGAAGAACATGCAAGCTGCCACCGACGAAGGAGATAAAAATAAGTTGGCACAAGAAAATGACTTCTTGAGAGCTCAAATCCAGCAAATGAAAAGAGATGCTGACAGACAGTCGAGGAGTCGGGCCGACGAAAAATTGATAAGGGGTTTGAGAAGCCAAGTCACCGACATCCAAAGAGAATTGGACGAGTCGAAAGCCCAAACAACGAGGATCCGTGCTAGCTGGAAAAAGGAGGCACATCAACATGCACTTCAACTACAACGGGTGGAAGAAGATTACACTGAGATCATCACTAGCCTGAGGGAAGCAAATGTTGTCCTCAGGGAGCGGGTTTTCAAGCAAGCCCAAGATGCCAGAGCAGACCTCGACCGTTGCCACAGTTTGATGGCCCGACTGCAAGGACAAGTGGATAGGCTCCTAGATCAAGTCACCAACAATGCTCGAAGATTGGGGGCGAAAAGCCAGCAGATAGAGCGGCTACTCGGAGAAAGGGACATGATCAAGGACAGAATTGGAGAAATCGGGCACTATGTCACCATGAAGTGCCTAGCTTGTGAACGAATGCCCCGCGCCGACCTTTTCGCTTCAATTATGGGTTATGTTCATCGGATCATGGAAGAGTTAAGGGGACTGCACAAGGACCTCACACCAAGGCCCGCGGCAAGGCCGAATGATGCATCGCGGGCCCCCAGGAATTTTAGAGCATTAGATTTTTGATTGAAAATGTATTGTGAAATGTTAAGTCAAGCTAGTTGGCATTTTTATCTTTACTCTCCCAAGTCAAGCATTTCTTTTGTTTTGCTGATTGTTGTAAGACGTGTTTTGTAACTGCACGGTTTTATTTGATATAAAAGTTACTAAATTTTGCCACAATCTTGTTACCAGAACTACGCTCGGTCTGATTCACGCGGGGTCGTGATACGTAGGCAATCCACATAAGATTCGACCACCACTAAAAAGAAAGGAAAAGAATCCAAAGGTTAAATAACAATAAGGCTTGCAAAGATAGTCGAAAAAGAAAAAAAAAAGAAGAAAAAGAAAAAGAAAAAGAAAAAGGGCCGGAATGACGCATGTTAAGAGTACGTGTAGAAAGGGTTATTTGGTTAGGTGCATTGCATCCAACGTGCTATAACATATCTGTCAAACTCGGTGAACTAACAAGTTTGTTGCATTTCCAGAAAGTTTAGCAGTTGGTTTGACAGAATATCCTGGCCAGCCATCACTATCGTACTAGATCCAAAGGACCAGTTACAGTAAGCATGTCTAGTTCTGGCAAAAGTCTCGAGGAAGAAAAATCGGAGCTACAAATCATGAAAGAAGAGGTAGACCGGTTAAAACAACGGATAACAGAGATGCACCTGGCCTGGGCCAGGGAACAGTCTTCACCGAACCGCCCTACTCTCGCCTCAGCTCCGGAACATCCGCCCGTCGATCCTTCGACAAGCGCCCCGATCTATCCGTACTTTCAGGGGGAAAACCCGTATGCCACCCACATTCCACCAACCAAACCAAATCCTCCTCCGGCCACCCCTGTTTTTGTGGCACCTCCACCTGCTCCTCTGCAAAGGCCGGCCGGCGAGCCATATGTTCAGATCCATGACAACTCTTACTATCCTCCGGAGCCTACTTTCAGGGCTCCTGAACCACAATCACATACACCTCTCTGGGATAATCCGGCAGAACCGGAAAAGCACTTCCAAAGTTCGGAACACGAGGAAGTTGTCGGAAAAGTTAAAAGCCTGGAGCAGTCCTTCAGGAACATGCACGGTTTGGGCAACCGGGTCAGCGTCGCCTATAAGGATTTATGTCCATTTCCGGACGTCCAGTTGCCAGCGGGGTTTAAAATGCCCAAATTCGACCTATACGAGGGGCATGGCGACCCGGTGGCCCACCTACGAGGGGTTTTGCAGTAAAATGAGAGGGCCGGAGGACGGGACGAGCTTCGGATAGCTTACTTCGGTCAAGTCTGGGAGGATCTGGGCTGGAGTGGTACACTAGACCAGGATCCCGGTAGATGGTTTACGTGGGATGATTTGGCTCGAGCTTTTATCGGCCAGTTCCGGTACAATCTTGAAATAATCCCCGACCGCGCTTATCATTGCTAAAATTAGAGAAGAAGCCCGCTGAAAGCTTCGGGGAATTTGGTTTCCGTTGGAGGGAACAGGCGGCCAGGGTAGATCCGCCGGTGAGAGAAAGCGAGATGGTGGACTACTTCTTGCAGACATTAGAGCCAACCTATTTCGGACATCTGGTAACGTCCGTGGGCAAATCATTCACCGAGGTGATAAAAATGGGGGGTATGATCGAGGAAGGTTTGAAGGCCAACAAGATCATGAGTTACTCGGCACTGAAAGCCACCACTCAGGCTATCCAAAGTGGTACTGGAGGAGTACTGGGGAAAAAGAGGAGGGAGGAAGTTGCGGCCATCGAGTCCGGGGCATGGTTCAGAAATAGAGGCCCCGCACCCCAATATAGCCCACCCCAGCCTCACCACCAAAATTACTCCCACAACCCATATGGCCACCCGCAACATTACTATCCCGCACCTGATCCCCATTTTACTGTCCACCATGCACGGTCCTATTCTGCACCTCCCGTTCATGCACCGTGGCGCGCACCAAACCCCCAGAACAATCATCCACCCCCAAGAGCTTACAGAAACCCCTCGGGCGCGAGTTTCCGTCCGAACCAGGCATTCAGGGGCGACAGGGCGCCGAGGCCAAAGACTTTCACTCCCTTAGGAGAGTCTTACACCAGTCTGTTCCACCGGTTGAGGCAAGTAGGGTTGCTAAATCCGGTTGAAGCTAAGCTACCAAACCCTCTCCCGAAGAACCTGGACCATTCAGTGAATTGTGCCTACTGCTCGGGATGTCCGGGGCACGATACAGAAAAGTGTTGGAGGCTAAAGACGGCCGTCCAGGAGCTCATTGACACTCGCAGGATTGAGGTCCAGACTCCAACAGAGCCCAATATCAACCAAAACCCGCTTCCAACTCATCATGAGCCCAATATGATCGAGTTGGTACGGGCAGAGGAAGGAAAGGAGAAAGCCTCTCAGACTATAATGATGATTAAGTCTAGCGGGGTAGGAACGAGAAAAGGGCCGAGCCTTGATGAGTCACCCAGTTGCAAGAAGGACATACCAGGAGGGTCGGAAGCAGGAAAGGGAAGTGTGAACGAAGTACCGGTGAAGCCGGGGGAAGCCAAGATAGTTGTACCAGGGGCAGCAATCAAGCCCATCTTGACAGTAGCAGGCGTTCGAATGGATCCTTTCATGCAAAACACAAAGGCAACCGAATGTAACTCCGGAAGATATCAAATTATTACTCTTTCCGTTCTCTGTTACAGGAGCAGCACATATATGGCTAAACTCACTCCCAATAAACTCCATTGCAACTTGGGATGAGTTAGTCAACAATTCCACAACAAGTTTCATCCACCTAACAAGACAGCTCAACAAATTGATGAGATTGTGAGCTTCAAGCAAAAAACACTGGAAACATTACATGAAACTTGGGGCAGATTCAAGGGTGTGCTTGTTATGTGTCCTCACCATGGGATTCCAGAGCAGATGTTAGGACAAAGATTCTACATGGGGCTTTCAGACAGCATGAAGAATATTGTAGATGCTTTAGCAGGAGGGGCTTTTCTGAGCAAGACTTGGAGAGAGGGCCAAAATTTGCTAGACAAGATGGCTCAAAATTCCGGGTGGACGTCCAGGAATGCTCCTATCACACCAATGGTACACTCTGTACCTTTGGATCCATCCAACACTCTGGAGGAGAACGTGGCAACTTTATTGACACAAATGAGCATCCTGACAAAGAAGGTGGAAGAATCAGGGGTTAAGCAACAAGTTCACATTGTAGATACTACCAATGGTGGTTTATGCACATCTTGCATTAGCCAACCCATAGGTAATCCATGGGCTGCAGACCAAGAACATCATCATCAGCATGAGGATATGAACTATGTGGCTAACTATGGAGGACAGCGACAAGGTAATCAAAACTGGGGCCAACAGGCTCCAATGCAGTACAGACCTCCACAACCACAATTTAATGCAGCAGGTATGAGGCCACCACACAACATGGCTCCATATCCTAGACCTTAGAATTTCGGAAATCAGCAGCATGGATACCATCCACCTCCACCACCACATGGGGGTAGACAAGATGATGAGTTTGCAAGGTTGGAAGCTATGATGCAGCAGGTAATTGGGTCAAACGCCAAAACCAATGAAAGGATGGATGCACATGACGAAGCCATCAAGAATATGGAAGTGCAGATAAGCCAGATTGCTATGTCACTTAACAATCGTCATCAAGGGACATTGCTTGGAGACACACAAACAAACCCGAAAGATCAAGTCCCAAAGTAGCTGATGGCAGTTAATCTGAGAAGTGGTAGAGATCTTGATGCTGAGAAAGAAAGTGAGAAAATCGACGGACAGGCTGAGACATCCACTCCATTGCCCATTGAACTGGATGAGTCCACGGGGTTGACAGAAGTCACAGTCCAGCCAGTTGCTGAAAATAAAGAAGCAAAACAGGGAACGGAGAAAGTAGCTGAAAAGGTAGAGCAGCAGATTGATGAGAAAGTGATAGACAAAGATAAATCCCAAGTCACCGGGAAGAAGAGGCCTCCACCACCATTCCCCAAAGGTTGGCCAAACACCAAAAAGAGGAGCAATACAAAAAGTTCTTCGACATGCTCAAGCAAATCCAGGTAAACATTCCATTAATTGAAGCTTTAAAAGAAATGCCTGGTTATGCTAAGATGATGAAGGATTTGATGTCGCGGAAATTTGATTTCCAAGATTTGGCCACAATTACACTTACACAGACTTGTAGTGCAATTGTCTCTAGACCCATTGCTGAGAAGCTATCTGATCCAGGTAGTTTCACCATCCCATGCACTATAGGGAATTATGCCTTTACTAAGGCCTTATGTGATTTGGGGGCAAGCATTAATCTCATGCCCTTAGTTGTCTATAAGAGGTTAGGTATTGGGAGAGCTAGACCCACCTCTATGCTTTTACAGCTTGCTAACAGGACGGTTAAGCGTCTATTTGGTATTATAGATGATGTGCTAATCCAGGTTGGGAAGTTCGTGTTTCCCGCCGATTTTGTTATTCTTGATTGCAAGGTTGACGAAGAAATTCCCATAATCCTGGGAAGACCATTCCTAGCCACTGGGAGAGCCATAATTGATTGTGAAACTAGGGAACTCAAGATGAGGTTGAATGATGAGGAGATCATCTTCAATGTGCAAAAATCCAAGAGGCGTCCTAGTGAGTTCGCAAATTGCTCTCTCATTGATGCAGTTGATATGGTAGTGGAGACCGACGATGCAGAATTGACTATTGAAGATCCACTTCAAGTATGCCTGATGAACATGGAAGAGGTAAACGGTGAAAGTTTGGCCAAATGGGTATTATCTCTAGAAGGCAAGGGATTCTGGCAGAGAGAGCTCGAATTCGAACCTCTACACTTAGAGAAAAGAGAAAGCCCACCAGCAAAGCCATCCATAGAAGAGCCACCAAAGCTTGAGCTTAAACCACTACCATCACATCTCAGGTATGAATTTCTAGATCCTAACTCCACTTTACCTGTTATTACTTCATCTGGTTTGCTAGATGTGCAGGCTCAAAAGCTTATACAGGTACTAAAAGAATGCAAGACTGCCATTGGGTGGACCATGGCAGACATAAAGGGGATCAGCCTTGCATACTGCATGCACAAGATTCTCCGAGAAGAAGGGCACAAACCTTCCAGGAAATGCAAAACAAGGCTGAACCCAAATATGAATGATATGGTGAAAAAGAAAGTGATAAAGTGGCTAGACACGGGGTAGATCCCAGGTAAGTTGTCTCACCCTTCTGTGCTATACATGTATTATTATGCCATGAGGACATGGCATGACTTTAAGTGTGGGGTGGGAGACTTATCTTGTATTGTATATTGTATATAGTAGATGTAGCTGTAAATTATATTAGCTGGCTTGGCCCGATGATGGACACTTGGTGAAGGGTTTCTTAAGGGTCTAAGTCGGAATAAAAACACAAAAAAAAATTAGAAAATTTGAAAAAATACAAAAATATGAGTAGAGGACTCTTCCTTATGACGGACTATTTAGGACAAGTACTCTTGAGGGAAGTAGTTCACGTAAGAATTTTTCTTTCTTTTATTTTTCTTTTTCTAGGTAATGTATCATCTCCCCCTTGGTTTTTCTTTTGACCACGGTTCTTTTCCAAGGGTTTTTATTGAACCGGGTTAGGTAGATTTTTTTCTTTCTTTCTTTTTTTCTTCTTCTTAGGATTAGAGGTAAAAGGGCACATGTAACCCCGAATATGCACATTAGCAAAAGCGTAAATTGAACTTGAGAATGTATCTTCTAAGCTTGATTGTAGAATCTCAATATGCCTTAAATTTCACAATAATGCTTGCTTGAACATCGATAGGACTTTGTAGATAAACTGGATTCCAAATGAGTTGCATGCTATGTGTGTGTGAGATTTTACTTACATTATATGTTTTACATGATACCTAGAACTTGCCATGTGTGTTTGCAAAGCGAAATAGAAGTTGTTTGGTTGTAGAAAGGATAGAGGCATTTCTTTGTGTAACCCCATATACCAATAAACATGAATTCACCCGTACATTATATCTTAGTTAACCCCTTTGAGCTTGAAGCCTATTCTTTGATAACCCTTGAATGTTCTTCAAAGTATTATATTGTTCTACTTTACCTCCTAGAAGCACTTGTATTGTAATGAATATGCAAAAGTCTAAGTGTGGGGTGAAGGGAAATTGAAATAGGGAAAATCAAGAATGAATGGTAGAAAATAGTGAACGGGCCAAAATAATGTAAATGTATTGCAAAGCAATGAGAAAAAAAAATGAAAAGAAAAAGATATTTTGAGAAAAAGAGGTATATCAATGTATATATGAAAATTAGAAAGGCCAGTTACACCAACAAAAGAAAAGTGGGGATTAAAAGCAAATAAAAGTGAAGGAATGTTTAGGGGAGACATAAGGAAGAAAACGAAAAGGGAAGTTGTAAAAAGGAAAAGAAAAGTGCTTAGGGAGGTTAGTCACTATAACCAAAAGTATCCTACCCGTCCTGTAGCCAACATTACAACCCTTAAAGACCTCTTGATCTATGATTGAATAACTCGATTAGTGGAGTATTACACTAGGGGCAAGCCTATGGTGTGTATGTATGCATATGAATGTTCTTTGTTGAGAGTGAGTGAATTTTTCCGATATTTATAAGTTCCATGTTTTTGAATTGTTCATGTGTGGGAACTTCTCTCAATAAATTTTGTGAGGGCATGTAATTCAAGAGGAAGAAGGTAAATTTGCAAGTTTTTAGTAATAAGTAGAGTAAGTAATAATGTGCTGGCATGAGAGTTTACGGTTAAGTAAAGATCATGCATATCTTAGGTTGTTCATGTATAATAGTTTTTGTGACATAATTTGGGAGAGACAAATTTTTGTTAATTGGCCTAAACTGTGATTAAAGATTGCTCGAGGACGAGCAAAGGTTTAAGTGTGGGGTATTGATAATAGGTGAATTTGACTATAATTGTACCCTAAATAATCACATTTTGTTATGGAATTAATGTTGTTTATGAGGACAAAATGCTTTGAATAGTGTTCGATTGTGTTTTACAGGTACATGTGATACATTGGATGCCATAAAGAGCTATTTTGGAGTCCTAGGTTGATGAAAAGGCCAAAAGAAGAGCTAAAGTGAAGAGGTATTGAAGTAGCAGGGAAGAATCAGAAGCATTGTTCATCCGCGGTTCACTCGCGGCCGCGGATGAACCGCGAAAAAAAGGCCTCTGAAGTTTGACTGTTCGCGGTCCGCTCGCGGCCGCGAACGAACCGCGGAAGGCTCCGCAGCAGCAATCCCAATTGGACTCAAACTTAGTTTTTAAGCCCTAAAACCTCTATATAAACTCCTAGTTTGCCCCATAGAGGCATGTTATCTTTATTTCATTACTTTTGCAAGGTTTTTAGTAAGAGAGATTCCTCTCAAACTCTTTCTTTTATTTTATATCAATTATTTCTTTATGATTTCAATTATTATTCTTGTTTCTTCAATCACGAGTAGCTAAATTCTATTCTAAGGTTTTGATGGAACCTATTGAGGGATGAACTTATCATTTATGTGATTACAAATTGTGACTTAGATTTCTATTTGTTCAACTTCATTCTTATTGTAGTTAATTGGTAGAGCTCCCAATTAGCGGTGCCTATTTAGTGTGCATAACTTGGAAAATAGTGCATATTTAGGTTTATTGTTGAACAACACCACACCTAGGTTATTGGAGGAATTTATAACTTTAGGCGTAAAGACGGGTTAAGAATAACGAAGTCTTCGGTGCAATCTTAAGTGAACTACTCAAATTAAAGCTAGCTAGGGTAGCTCGGGAGAGTGCACTAGTAAATTATTGTAATTGCTCGGGAGAGGGTTACGATACACATAGCGTTCATGATTGATAGAATATATTAACAATTTGTAAGAGCATAACGATAAGGGATTCTATCAATAGGGGAAATCAATACCTTAGTCCTTCTCATAATATTCTTTTTACTCTACATTCAATTATTTCTTTCAAGCATTCTTAATTTTTGCAAGGTAGATATTAGAAAATCACACAAATATATATTCAAAGTTTGGGAACTTGATTCGGATGTACTTTTGGGGTTGTGATAGTTGCAATTGGTAGGTTAATTCTATGTGGGATCGATATTGGACTTATTTGACCAAGTTATATTGACTACGACCGTTGGTTGGACGTGAATTAACAAAATCAGCCGGTAAAATAAATTCATCTACACGCACAAGGACATCGACAATTATGCCCAAAGGACGCTTCATTGACCTATCTTCCATTTGGATCCTCATCGAGGTTGCTCGCGGTTAACCAATTCCCAAGGTTTTAAAGACTTAATATGGAATCAAGTTTATGCTCGCCCTAAAGTCACAAAGAGCTTTTGCAAAATTGGCACTTCCAATGGTACATAGGATAGTGAAAGCTCCTGGATCCTCTTGCTTTGGGGCCATGGAATGCACTATTGAACTCAATTGATATGTCATCGGTATTGTCTCATAATCCATGGACCTCTTCTTAGTTACCAAATCCTTCAAAAATTTGGCATACCCCGACATTTGCTCAAGTGCCTCAACCAACGGCACATTGATGGTAAGACTCTTTATCATCTCTATGAACTTCTTGTATTGATGGTCACTTTTGTTCTTATCTAACTATTGAGGATATGATGGAGGAGTCCTAGGCAAAGATGCCTCGGCTTTGGGCACCACCGGCTCAGGTATGTCAATAATGTGTTCCATAGATGGGTTCATGGCTTCTTGAGTCTCTTCCCCGACCTCCTCATCATATCAATTCACACATCATTGTTTGCACTTGTTTTGACCACATTATTAGCATTCGGCAGTTCATTAATATCATGTAACTCAACATCAATATCCACAGCACACGTTTCACTTGAGGCTTGCACATTACCACCTTTCCCGCTTCTTGTTGTGACCGCCATCACTTGGTTGGTATTACCACTATTTGGGTTTACTACCATATCACTTGGTAGCGCGCCCTTAGGAAGAGTATTCAAGTATTGAGAAAGTTTTCCTAGTTGTACTTGCAAGTTCAGAATAGATGTATTATGAGAGGCCAATTGTGCATCATAATCTTGGTTCTTTTTCATCATGTATTCGAACATGTTCTCACATATTCCCAATTCATTTCATGAAGATCTTGGTCCTTGAGTGGGAAGTGGGGGCGGGTTGTTCAGATGTTAAAACATCAGAAGCCTTTGATAGCCTTGCCCCCGATTACCTTGACCACCATTGTTGATCAACCCACCTTGTCCATTGTTGTTGTTCCAATTGTTGTTGTTGTTTCCATTGCAATTTCCACCATTGTTACCTTGATTCACCCAATTTGTTTTTGGTTATTCCCATTCCAATTTTCGCCTCCTTGTTGATTTCTCAAATTCCCTTGGGATCGCCATTATTGATTGCCTTGGTTTTCCTTATTTCCTTGGTGGTTGTTGACATATTGACAATCTTTAGTTTGCTCATCATAGCAATCATTCGAATAACCACCACCATCATCATAATAGTCATAACTTCCATGAGGTTGTTGCCCTCTTTGCCTTCTTTTCATCATATTCACTCCTTCAATGGCATTGACTTGGCGCGGGTTATAAACTTGTTGCAATTGCGCCTTTCCCAATTGGTTCATTGTTGTTGTAAGTTTGGCGATGGTTTGGCCCTGATCATGCCACTCCTTATGCAAATGTGTGACATTAGGATCACCTTGAGGTACGTTTGCCTGACTTTGCCACACAGAAGAAAGCCATCTCATCTAACACCTCACAAGCTTCATTATATTGGAGCTTCATAAAACTTCCACCTACCAACTGATTCACAATACATTGGTTAGTAGTGTTGATGCCCCTATAGAATGTTTGTTGAATCATCACATCATTCATATTCTTATTTGGCCACTCTTTGACCATAGTTCTAAATCTCTCCCATATTTCATGCAAAGGTTTCGTTGGATCTTGTTTGAAACCCAAAATCTCATCACGGAGCACCGTCATATGACTTAGAGAAAACAACTTGGCAATAAACTTGTCCACCAGTTCATTCCACGTTGTGATGGAATGATTTTGAAAGTCTTTCTAACCAATCCAATGCTTTCCCCCGAAGAGAGAACTGGAAAAGCCTCAATCTCAGAGCCACGTTGATTTGTTTACTTCCCCAGCAAGTATATACGAACCCCTTCAAGTGCTTGTATGCATTTTGGTCGGAGGCGCCAGTAAAATACCCTCTTTTCTCGAGAAGTGTCAACATAACATTGGTGATTTGAAATCCTCACCCGTATTCGGAGAGGAACTTGGCACTTGCATAACCCTGGTTCGAAAGGACCCTTAGAGCTACTCTTGGTGGAGGCGGAGAAGGGTCTGGGATTTGACCATTTGGATTTGCATTGGCATTTCTACCTCTCCGCGGTACTTGAGATACCAAGAGCTCATCTTGCTCAACATCGTCAGCCACCTCCCCCGCGACCACTTTGTCAAGAGGGATATTTCCGTTTAGAGCCATGTGTACCTGATGGATCGGCACAAATAACATTATTAAAAAAAGAAGGAAAGAGAAGAAAAACAAAAAATTAGCTACGAAAATAGTCAACACCATAAGCTCCCCGGCAACGACGCCAAAAAGTAATCGCAACAAACTTAAACTTACACTACGGCAGGAAGAGCGGGCGCTAAGACTTTACCTGAATAGTGGTATCGGGGTCAATTTCCACAGGGAGCTTGGAATGGAGTTGCATATTTGTTTAGACTAGGAATGCGTGTTTCCTTCTAATTGTATTTCAAATATTTTTAGGTTTTTGCTTTTTAAATAACTACAATTGTCAACTACAAGCTAAGGTTAAATTATGCTAAAGAGATATGTTTCAAGTTTTGATTAATATAGAGAAACACATTAGGGTCGTGGCATCACCTATGTGGTTAACTAACGGGTAGAGGCTACTATCAACATATTGACATATTTGGGATCAATGTTATAACTGTTGCACAATTGTACCCACTCTCACACCTATCGGTAGAGAGAGCGATTTTGCCCAATTGACTCTCTCGAGATAAATTGGGTAGGTCAATTCGACCAAGCAACTAAAGTTCAAGTAGGGTGATTACTCTCTCGTGGTTTAACCCATTAATTGGGACTACCATTTCTCATGGGTCCATTCCAATTCCTTATTGGGTCAATTTTGGGGTCATAGACTCTCTTTCTCAAGAAGGGTTAAGAACCACTAAGCTCGAATCAATGTTTGCAACCACCAATCCTTAATTAAACCATAAAATTAACCCAACTAACAAACATCCAATGTCAATCTATCATTAATAAGCAACACCCATCAACTACCCACACTAGGGTTGAGCCACAACCCTAGCTAATAGCTAGACATAACTAGAGAAGAAACTGAAGAAACAAAAGATGAAACAACCATATTAATAAATTACTAATGTTAAACTACAAGAATCTATATGATGAAATAAGCTTAAAATGACTAACATAGGCTAATGCAAATGTCTCACGAGCACCATAGCAATCAGGTGTACCAAACTTCAGCGAAAAATGGCAAATGTTCTATTTATAGTGGGCTGGAAAAAATGGAAAAAAATGCCCCTGCAGGGTCAGTGAGGACCACACAAAGTTGTCATGCTGCCGCACTGGTTTGCTTGACTTCCTAATCTTGCTCTTTGAAGATGGTTATGCGTACTGCACAAATTTGGAATGTGGCCGCATGATGACTGGCGCGGACCGCACAAAGTTGTTGTGCGGCAGCATCAATGGCTGCCAACTTCTCTGAACTTGACTGAGTGTGACCGCATGAAGAGGGTTGCGGGCCGCATAAGTTGGAGCGCGGCCGCGTGGTTTGCTTCTGGAATATGACACTCTCTAAACTTCTTGGATGCGACCGCATGAATTGGGATATGGCCGCATTAGTTTGACTTGTAGTTTCATAGTCTCTGAACTCATATGGTGTGGCCGCATGACATGATGGTGCGGTCCGCAGCAAGTCTTGAGTGTCTTTTCTTTAATGATCTTTGACACTTGAGTAGGTTTCACTCCGTTTCGAGCCAATTTTTATCTTTCGTCATCTTGTCACTCAAACCTGCAATCAAGCGCAGCTTGTAAGCACTCTGAGTATATTTTATGGCAATTCATACATAAAGCATAGTTGAGTAAGGGCATAAAACGTGTTAAAATCACAATTATCAAGGCCCAATTTTCATAGTCCCAATATCATGAGCACAAGCAAAATCAACAGTAGTATATTAAGGATCTTAATGATTTAGTTAAAAAAAAATCCGGTATTAATTAATAGTGATCTGATCTACAAACTCATTAGCATTTTTTAACATTAAACAAGGATTAACCATATTTAATTTGGATCTATAATTTGGATAGACCATTAGACTTAATTCATGTGCTCTTAAAACAACTCAATTATAGACTAAAAACGGAATGTTAATACTGCAATTCGTAACCTGTTCCTGAAGCAATTTCAAACAATCATATGGTGTTTCTACTATATCCAACAAATATTTCATAGGCAATCCTAAGCATTTGATAAGCACAATAAGGATAACATCATGTTCTAGTTACAGAGCTTGTTATCATATATTACTTTGGACTCTACTCTCAATCAATTAACCTGAACTTAAACTACAAATTAGTCCAATAGCTTGAACTGAAATTGACTACAGCTAGCATTCTACTCACAATGTCTATCTAAATCTGGAAATAATAATTCATACAGTCCAATTAAACAATTATAATGCTAACAAACTAATTTCTAGCCTAACAATTACACATCTCAATTCCAAATTAATTAAATATGAAGATTCATCTAATAATGAGAACTAGTGGAACTACAGTCGACTAATTGAACACTGCTGAACATGGGAAGTCATGCATAGTCTCTATTTCACTCTTAAATTGAGGTCTACAGCAGGGCAAGCACAGAATATGTACATGGAGTTAAGGCAAAAATAAAAAAGGAGTTAGCAGTGGCAAAGCAAGCAGTTAGCAGTTGAAATCCAGCAGCAACATAACAATAAGATTAATTTGAAAGCCAAAATTGTATCACAAATCTCAAGAATGGATGAAGGAGAAAAAACACCAACAAAATACTCAAAATAGACTCAATAGAACCCAACAAACTTGAGAATAAAACCATGACCACTTCTGCAACTTCAGGAATCAGAAACGCCTCTATCTAAGATAGGAATTCAAATTAACAGCTATAATTTGCAACCAATCTAGGGAAAAATTTATGTAATAACATTTTTGGAGTTTTGTGTTAAGTTTTTTTTAGTCTTTAAAAGGTTTCAGATCTAGAAGGACTTCAAATTTGGGTTTTTGAATTTAAGAAATTCAAATTTTAGATCTCAAAACCCATAGAAATTTTTGATTGGAATTTTCAGATGCCAAAACTTGTAAAAAAGGGAGTGTAGACTGCCTTTTATAGGCAAGACTAAGGAAAGTTTTCAAATTTTAAATTTACCCCCTTGGCCCCTATGATGACCCGACCCAACGTGTCATACGTCACTGCTCCACTTTCCCACTTATTGCTTCTTCATGTTTCGTTATCGGTGTGTGGTGTGTGAGAGTTGGTTTGGATTGGTTTTGATGGGAAATGAGACACTTAGTCTCTTTAAGGAGGGCTTAAGTTGGAAAAGTCAACTGAATGTTGACTTATGAGTTATAGGGATTATATGTGATTTCTGGTAATTCGGTTAGCTTCGGGAGGTGATTGCTGACTTTGGAGAGTGATCGAAATTGATTTTGGAGGTCCGGTATAGAATTAGGCTTGAATTGGCGAAGTTAGTATTTTGGCAAATTCCAGTTGATCGGTGAGGTTTTGATCCGAGGGTCAGAATGGAATTCCGAGAGTTGTTGTAGCTTCGATATGTGAATTGTGATGTGTGTGCAAAATTTCATGTCATTCGGACGTAGTTTGATTTGGTTTTTGATCAAAAGTGCATTTAGGAAGTTTTAAAGATCTTAGGCTCGAATCTGATGCGAATTGATGATTTTGTGTTGTTTGACGTGTTTTGATTATTGGAATAAGTTCGTGTAATCTTTTGGGATATGTTGGTACATTTGGTTGAGGTCCCGGGGGCCTCAGACTGATTCCGGATGGTTAAACGAGAATTTTGGAAGCTTACAACATGTCTGCTATTTTTGGCTTCTAGTATTTCCAGTTCTGCGGAAAAAGAGCCGCAAGAGCGGTTCCGCAGATGCGGCAAAGGGGTCACTAAAGCGGTTCTCTGGGGAGGCATGGCTTTCCGTAGAAGCGGACAAGGCTTTGCATTTCGCAGAAGCGGTTCTGGACCGCATAAGCGGTCTCAGGTGATTTAAGTGAGATAGCATAAGCGGTCGTTTGGTCGCAAATATGGTGACCGTAGGTGCGGTATAATAACCGCAGAAGCGGAAGTCAGTCCGGGTTAAGTGAATAGTGGTTCACAATTTTTAAAAGAGAACAGTAATATTTTGGACTTGACTTAGGCGATTCTTGGGCGATTTTTGAGAGAAATCAAAGGGGTTTCATCAAGTATGAATCATTTGACTTGGATTATGTTTTTATAGTGTAAAACCAAGGATTAAGCACTGAAATTCAAAGAATTAAAGGGTAAAAATGGAGGCTAGTGCTTGGAACCTATGAGAGTTTAAATTATCGATTTGCGGGGTCAAATAAACTCTGATTCTTGTGTATTTCGTATGTACGGACTCGTGGGGAGACAAGGAATCTAGTGATGTGAATTTTGTAATTTTTCGAGAAGTGAAACCGAGTCTTGGGTTTTGCCAACTTCGTGCTTTTGGGTGTTTTTCGAGTTCTTTCAATTGGGTTATGTGCCATTTGCTTAATATGACGTATTCCTTATGGTTTTGGCCAGATTTGGTGTGCGAGGGGTTGATTCTAGAGGAAAAGGCGTCGCGGGCTAAAGATTTCACTGGTTCGAGGTGAGTAATACTTGTAAATGATATCCTGAGGGTTTGAAACCCCGGATTTGCACATCATAGTGCTCTATTGAGGTGACATGCATGCCGGATATGAGTATGGGGTAGAGCACCATTGGGGATTGTGACTTGGTCCGTTCCGGTTGTTGATTTTACTGCATAACAGACTGGAATTTACTTGATACTACTGTGAATTGGGCTTATAGTCGTATTTGGGGCCTTGTGCCGACTTGTAGAATCCTTAGGGGATCTTATGTGTTTTACTTCACTTGTGTTCACATCACATATTCTCAATCATATTTTCTACTATTGATATAATAAAAGAACTGTGCTTTAATCATGAATATTAAATGAAAAAGGATAAGAGTTCTGAGATCCCGATAGTATGTCATGCTTGATTGGCTATGAACTTATTTGACAAAGATGGGTTGAGGACCCGGCTGTAAGTATGATTTCCTTGTTATGGACCTGGCCGCATGCTGCAGCAATGATATATTGATATTGAGGCCGAGAGCATGTTTAAAGCCAAGACATGGTTGATATTGCGCTTGGGCTGTATTAGCCTTTTCGGAGTTTGTGCACACACCCGTGAGTGCCGTCGATGTTAAATGGATCGGACTGTACGCCGCTGTGGGTACCTGAGTGTGCCGTCATATGCATTGTATTGCATTAATGCTTTTATGCATTTTTCGTTGTTGTGTCATTTCTTGAGATATTTATTTGCTGTTCTGATATTGTCTAATCACTTTTAAAGAGGATATACTTGAGACACTGGTAATAGTGACACTATGTGCTGTAAACGGGTCATGTAACAATGGCTTAACAGGAACAAGAATATTGCCTGTAGGGCAAGTTTATGAGTTCAATTATGCATACTTGATTGTGCCCGAGGGGCTAACTTTTGTGTTGACTTGCTCTACATGTTCTGCATTTAATTGCTTAACTGTTGGAAAAAGGATATTTTTAAAGGAGGATTTTTTTAACTGAGCTAGATATTTCTAAAAGATTTTATAGAATTACTGTTTTTCTCAAAAGGTTGTACTGTCCTATATAGCATGATGGAGTGCTCTTACGTGGTTTCTTACTGCTCAGTATTATTTGCTCTTATTACCACTGAGTTGGAAGTAATCACTTTACTCCCTTCACCTCACGTGCAGTTGCAGGTATTGTTCACCCTACAGCGGGTTATTAGCGTATTGAAGGTATTACTGTTGTAGCTAAGCAAGCTAAACGCTAACGTTCGTTGCACTGGACTTCATCTTTTGGATTCCAGATTTCATTTTATATATGTAGATGACCATGTAGTCATGGTCTTACTCCTTAGATGCTCTTGACTTGTGACACCCCGGTCTGGTTGAGTTGGGTTGTAAATTTTAGTGGCTATATCGTTAATCTATATTATTCTATTCATTTATGTTTGATAAATGTTAAAGAAACAAATTGGGTTAGTTGGCTGGCCCTATCTTCATGAGAGGCGCCATCACGATCGGGCATGTGACCTGTCATTCCTGTCTCTTCAAGAATATCTAAGGCATACTTTCGTTTGAGATCACAATACCTGAGCTAGACTGAGCAACCTCAATACCAATAAAATACTTTAGTTTGCCCAGATCCTTAGTCTGAAAGTGTTGCAAGAGATGTTGCTTTAATTTTGTAATACCATCCCGGTCATTGCCGGTAATAACAATGTCATCAACATAGACCACTAGATAAATAGAGAGACTCAAGGCAGAATGCCGATAGAATACAGAGTGATCAGCTTCACTCTGAATCATGCCAAATTCCCGGATAACTGTGCTAAACTTACCAAACCAGGCTCGAGGAGACTGCTTTAGACCATAAAGTGACCGATGCAAGCGACATACAAGGCCACGAGACTCCCCCTGAGCAACAAACCTAGGTGGTTGCTCCATATAAACTTCATCCTCAAGGTCACCGTGTAAAAAAACATTCTTAATGTCCAGCTGATAGAGGGGCCAATGGCGAACAGCAGCCATGGATAGAAAAAGGCGGACTGATGCTATCTTAGCCACAGGAGAGAAGGTATCACTGTAATCAAGCCCAAATATTTGAGTATATCCTTTGGCAACAAGACGAGCCTTTAGACGATCAACGTTACCATCAGGACCAACCTTGACTGCAACGACAACCAACAGTAGATTTACCTGAAGGAAGAGGAACGAGCTCCCAAGTACCACTCGTATGTAAAGCAGACATTTCGTCAATCATAGCGTGTCGCCATCCTGGATGAGACAATGCTTCACCTGTTGACTTAGGGATGGAAACAGAGGACAAAGAAGATAGAAATGCATAATAGGGTGATGACAAACGATGATAGCTCAAACCGATATAATGGGGATTAGGATTAAGGGTGGTCCGTATACCTTTCCGAAGTGCAATCGGCTGATTAAGAGGAGACGAGTCCGCAGTATTGGCAGGGTCAGGTGCAGGACGTGAATCAGCTGGGCCTGATGCTGAGCGCGGACGACGATGATATGTCAAAAGTGGTGTTCCTGTGGCAGGGAGTCTAGGAGGAACCACACAAGACTCCTCAACGGCCGGAATGGATAAGACTTCTATAGTGGAAGGTGAAGGAGGAGCTATAGGAGACTCGGGTAAGGCTTCTGTGGCGGAAGTAGAAGGAGGAGCTATAGTAGGCTCCTCAAAGGCCGGTATAGGTAAGACCGCAGATATATCAAGAGGGTCAGAATGGTCAGAAGAGGTAAAGAAAGGTTTAGACTCAAAAAATGTGACGTCGGAGGACATAAAGTACCTACGAAGATCAAGTGAGTAACAACGATATCCCTTCTGAACACGAGAATAACCAAGGAAGACACACTTTAGAGCACGAGGAGCTAACTTAACTTTTCCAGGGGCTAAGTTATGAACGAAACAAGTGCTTCCAAAAACACGAGGGGAACAGAGTATATAGGTGATTGGGGAAACAATACTGCATACGGTGTCTGATTCTGGATGGGAGATGAAGGCATCCGATTAACCAAATAACAAGTTGTGAGAACTCCATCGCCCCAAAAACGCAACGGAACATGAGATTCAATGACAATAATGTGCCTATTCTTTCTCTATACAACCCAATTTTCCTGAGGGGTATAAGGATAAGGGGTATACGGACAAGAGGTCTGATGAATAATTCCTTGAGAAGTCATAAATTGCTGAAATTGAGTGGATAAATATTCTAAGGTATTATCACTGCGAAAAGTGCGAATAGAGACACTAAATTGATTTTTAATTTCAGCACAAAAATTCTGGAATATAGAAAATAACTCAGAACGATCTTTCATTAAGAAAATCCAAGTACATCGTGAATGATCATCAATGAAACTAACAAAATAACGAAATCCTAAGGTTGAACCGACTCTACTAGGACCCCATATATCAGAATGAACTAAAGAAAAAATAGACTCTGCGTGACTCTCAGTACTACGAGGATAGGAGGCTCGAGTATATTTCCCGAGCTGACATGACTCACACTCTAATGTGGATAAACTAGACAAACTAGGCACCATCTTCTGAAGCTTGGATAAGCTTGGATGTCCTAAACTGTGACGACCCAAAGGGTCATCACTTATTTTATTAATAATTTCGAGCTTCTGAGGCCTTGAAAACCTCATTCTATGTTGCCTCGATTTACGTGCACGATCCGAGCATGTAGCCGGAAAGATTTTTGATAGAAAATATGAATTCTATGAGAAATTTGGATAAAAATGATATTAATATTGATATGGTTGACTTCGGTCAACATTTTTGGTAAACGGATCCGGACCCGAGATTGGATGGTCCCGAGAGGTCCGTAGGAAAATATGGGACTTGGACATGTGTCCGGAGTCGAATTCCTGAGGCCTAGAGCCCAAGTTATGAATTTTTATGTGAAATTGTTTTTGATGCAATTATTAAAGGAAATAAATTAATAGACCTTGGTATCGGGCTCGTATTTTGGTTCCGACGCCCGGTACAAGTCTTAAATATTATATATGTGATTTCTGTAAAGTTTGGTGACATTTGGATGTCGTTTGAGATGTTTCGGACCTTGAGTTCCAAGTTAAGAAGTTTTGAAAATCAAAAGTATGAAAATCATGAGTTTGAGGCTCGATTTGATTAAAACGAAGTGATATTGGCGATATGATCGCACGAACAAGTCCATAATGTGTTTTTGAGGTTGTGTACATGTTTGGTTTGGAGCTCGGGGGGCTCGGGTAAAGATTTGATAGGCCGTTGGATGAAATTCTGAATTTTTGAACTGCTGGTTTTTTTCACCCAGCTGTTGGCTTCGCAATTGCGAAGAATTTCTCGCAATTGCGAAGGTGACAGACCAAGGCAGGGTTCGCAAATGCGAACCCTTGATCGCAAATGCGAAGGGCGTCCGGGAAGGCTTGGGTTCGCAATTGCGAACATAACCTCGCAAATGCGAGGCCTTCACTGCCTAGCCATGCTTCGCAAATGCGAAGCATTCTTCGCAAATGCGATGCCTCACTGCTAAGCCATGCTTCGCAAATGCGAAGCCTTCTTCGCAAATGCGAAGGAGCCTTGTTCGCAAATGCGAACATTATGTCGCAAATGCGAACCTCCCAGTATGCCTTGGCTTCGCAAATGCGAACAAAAGTTCGCAAATGCGAACTTTCCACCCTTAGCTTATTTTTCAAACTCCAGAAATTGGTCGGGGTTCGCAATTGCGAACCCATGTTCGCAAATGCGAACACAGAGACCTGAAAAACACGAATTTCAGTCATTTCTTCATTTTTCACAAAACCAAAACACCCATTTGCGACTCTTCAAGGATTTCTTCTTCATCAAAACGATTGTAAGTCACTTTTTACTTAATTCTTTCAATTCCTAACATCATTAAACATGTTTTTCATTAGAAATCAAATGTTTTCATGGTAAAATTCTTGTTTTTGGTTAGAAAATAGGTTTTTCATAAATTGGGGAATTGGACCTCGAATTGAGGTCCGATTTTGAAACAAATTATATACATGAACTCGTGGGGGGATGGGTAACCGGATTTTGGTCCTAACCTCGAATTCCGACCATGTGGGCCGGGGTTGAAATTTACTATTCATGGAAGAATGTTGTAAAAGTGTTATTTGGTATTAAGAATTAGTTTGTAGAGTAGAATTGATGATATTAAATCAATTGTGTATAGATACGGTTGGATTGGAGCCAAATTGAAAGAAAAGACATTTCCACGGATTGGGTTGTTCATAAGCATTCGAGGTAAGTGTTTGTTCTATCCTAGCTTGAGGGAATAGGATTATGTGTTATGTGTTATGTGATCGAGTGCGGTGTATGGGTCGTGGTGACGAGCATCCATACACTGGCGTCTAGTATGACCGTGAGTCGTTGGAAAATAATTATTTTGAGATATATTACAGATGAATTGTTATTGTTCTCCCTTGTTGGGACTTGTTGGGAAGATTATTATTGATTGCCCTTGATGGGATGGATTATAAATTACTGTTTCTTTCTTTAGCCCTTAACCGTGATTGTTATTTGGGTGAGGAAGAGTGATAATGCACGAAGGGTGATGCCGTGCCATGTTTATTTATTTATGCACGAAGGTTAATGCCGTGCCATGTTTATTTATTGATTATGCACGAAGGATCATGCCGTGCCTGTTGTTGAACCATGTACGAAGGATCATGCCGTACTATGGATGTGAGGATGAGAGTAAAAGCACGAAGGGTGATGCCGTGTACTTTATTTGTTTATTTGGTGAGGATGAGAGTAAAAGCACGAAGGGTGATGCCGTGCAATTGTTTGCTATTCCTTGACTTGATATTACTTGTTTTTCCATTATATCTTATTTGGGTAATGCCGTGTAACTATTTGCCATTCCTTGACTTGATGTTACTTGTGTTTCCATTATACCTTGTTTTCCTTGTGAACTTATTTGATTGTTATTTGGGTGAGGAAGAGTGATAATGCACGAAGGGTGATGCCGTGCCATGTTTATTTATTTATTTATGCACGAAGGATCATGTCGTGCCCTATTATTGAACCATGTACGAAGGATCATGCCGTACCATGGATGTGAGGATGAGAGTAAAAGCACGAAGGGTGATGCCGTGTACTTTATTTGCTTATTTGGTGAGGATGAGAGTAAAAGCACGAAGGGTGATGCCGTGCAACTGTCTGCTATTTCTTCAATTGATATTACTTGTGTTTACATTACACTTTGTTTTTCCTTGTGAAATTATTAACCGTGGTTAATTGTTGAATTCTTTAAGATATTCCTTATTGTGTTAATACTTGATTATTTCTTGTTATTTTGTGGTACACATATATATATATATTGAATTGCACGGGTTATGGGGGTGTACGGTCCTAGGCTTGTCACTACTTCGCCGGGATAGGCCGAGCACTTACGAGCACATGGGGTCGGTTGTGCTGATGCTACACTTCTATGCGTTTTTGCACGGGTCCAGGTTACGATCAGGGAGCAGCAGCAGTGAATAGATTGCGTGGGAGTTGATCATATTTGAGGCCGAGGGTAGCTTGCAGACGTCCGCGAGCTCGGCGTCTCTTTCTTTATTTATGTTAATAGTCTGTAGTCTCATTGTCCCGAGACAAACGGAATTATGTTATATTTCTTTCGGACTTTTATGTGTAGTATTCCATAGTAGTTTGTGAGTTGGTGACTCCAAGTCTTGGGTAGAGGATTTCGGTATGGTTTTACCTTGAAACTGCTTAATATTATTTCTATAAAGTATTCCGCATTTATTTAATTGAAATTGTGTTAAAAACAGGATAGTATGAATACGGTGGCTTGCCTAGCTACCACGAGTAGGCGCCATCACGATCCCGATGTTGGGGGAAAATCCGGGTCGTGACATAAACGTCTGTGAATTAGGTCCGGAGGATCTGTAACTAGACATGCCTTGGATGATTTTAGGGAGTTAAGGTAGTAAAGCCCTTCTGATTCAAGTCCTGTTCCAATCGTCTGCCCTGTACTGCGGTCCTGCATAATAAAAGAATCATCAATAAAATATATACCACAATGGAGGGCACGAGTCAAACGACTAACAGATGCAAGATTAAAAGGACAGCCAGGGACATAAAGAACGGAATCTTAGAGTGACAGAGGGTAGGGGATTCACTTGTCCAACTCCTTTTGCTTTGGTTTGAGACCCATTGGCTAAAGTAACAGAGGGAAGAGACTGTGAATATGCAATATTTGACAAAAGTGATTTATTACCGGAGATATGATCAGAAGCGGCTGAGTCCACAACCCATTGTTCAGAAGGACTAGACTGGGAAATACAAGCAAAGGAATTACCAGCAACAGAAGTGTTAGTCTAAGCAACAGAAGCTACTTGTGGAGATGTCTGCTTACTTGCTCGATATCGAAGGAACTCATTATACTCCCCTTCAGATAAAGAAAATCCCTGGTTACCTGTAGTCTCAGTCTGAGCAACATAAGCATTTTTGGGTGGGCGGCCATGTAGAGAATAGCATACATCACGAGTGTGTCCAAGTTTATGACAATAAGAGCACTTGGGTCTAGATCTTCCAAAACGACCTCCTCCTCGTCTATTCTCCATAGTATGAGATGCCCGATTGTCCACTGATTGGGATACGAGGACAGATGAGTCAAGTGTCTGTGGTGAGCTTACTGGGTGGCTAGGTGCTGCAGCAAGGCGAAGTAATCGAGAGAATAATTCATCAACTGTGAGGACGGTTGGACTAGCCAAAATATGGTCACGTACTGAATCAAGGTCATTAGGGAGTCCAGCGAGTGTAAGAACTAGAAACATCTTCTGTCGTTGCTCTTGTTGTTTTTCAATACTAGCAGAAACTGGCATCAACGTCTCACATTCTTCCATGACTGCCTGAACTTGTCCCAATTAAGTAGACATATCTAATTCTTGTTTCTTCAAGTTTGTCATTCGCGATATTACATCATAGAAACGAGATATGTCATTAGTGTAGAGATTACGAGCCTTTTCCCAAACTAAATAACATGTCTGGAATGGACGGAACAAGGGCATCAACTTGGAATCAATAGATCGCCACAAGATACTACATAACTTAGCATCGACCTTCTCCCACTGTGTTTTGGCCTTTTCATCACCTTCGCCAGCCTTTTTTGTTAAGTGATCTTGAACTCCTTGACCTTTATACCACAACTCGACAGATGAAGCCCAATCTAAGTAATTTGAACCTCCCATTAAAGGTTCTGAGGTAATCATAACACTAGAACTGCCAGAACCCGGGTTTCTAGACCCTAAAGCATCGATTCCCAAAGACATAGTAGGATTATCACCGGATAACAAAAAAGAATCAACCGAAAGTTCTCTGAAACAGATGCTGAAAATACTGTTTTTGCTGAAAAAATACTGTAGCTACCGGAAAAATTTCAAAGTGGTCGGAATCGAACGAAAACAGAATGGGTAGGCTCGGAATGCTCAGACGAAAACACTATTCAAAAGAAGTTTTTCGAAATTCTGGCCGGAAGGGCACTCACGCGCCGGCACGTGAGGCTGACGCGCCGCCGCCGGCAGTGCTCCGGCAGGCGCATGGGGGCGCGTGCGGTGGCGTTTCCCGGTGAAAATTCTGGGGGTTGGTCGGAATTATGTGGGTGAGCTTTTGGTGTTGTTGGATTTTGCACAACACTGATAATTAGTTACTTTTACGCAATTAGTCACTTAGGTCATCGGAAAATTGTACGGTGACTGAGTTATTTCTTTCCGGATATCGTTGAAATGACGCACAATGATTAATTTCTCACGGTGGCTCTGATACCATGTGAGAAAGCACGGAAGAAGAATATATTATTGATGTATTAACAATGATACAATGAGCCCTATTTATAATACATATTCTACTCCTACTACATATCAAACTAGGACATATTATAAACCTACTATACATGGGATTAAGACATCTAACAATAATGATAAGTTTGTTGTTGATCATTTTGACGTACATGCTTGGTGCGTAGTCGGCCAAGAACGTAATGTGAAAAAGTTATGGCAAAAAATATTTAATCAGGTTATTGGTTTAAGAGAAAGATTCAGTGAAGATGGCATAGATGATGACATCGCTGAAAAGCTACAGACAGAACTCTTTAGAAAGAGGTACCTTATTGTCTTGGATGACTTGTGGGATACTATACCATGGGATAAGCTTATAATGGCTTTTCCTAAGGTTGAGAGAGGAAGTAGAATTATTCGAACAAGTCAAAAAAAGGAAGTTGCTTTGGAAGGAAAATGTTGCAGTGATTCTCTTTATCTTCGATTGCTTAGACTAGAAGAAAGCTGGGAGTTATTAGAGAAAAGGGTATTCGGAGAAGAAAGTTGCCCTGATGAACTATTGGAAATTGGAGAGCAAATAGCCTTAAAGTGTGAAGGGCTTCCGTTGGTAGTTGATCTGATCGGTGGAGTCATCGCAACGATGGAAAAGCAAGAGATTTTGTGGTTTGTAATTATAAATAATTTGAATTCCTTTATTTTTACGGATGAAGATGAAGTGATGATGGTCATAGAATTAAGTTATGACCATTTTGCTGATCACCTCAAGCCGTGCTTGCTTTACCTTGCAATTAATTCAATGGACGAAGATCTTATGATCTTTGAATTGAAAGCTTTATGGAGTGCTGAAGGACTTGTGGAACAGACTGAGATGAAAAGTGTGGAAGAAGTAGAAGAGGTTTATTTGGACGAGTTAATTTGGTAATAGTTTTCAATGAGAAAGATCAGTTCTCGAGTTACCACATTCATGATCTTGTGCGTGATTTTTGTTTGAGAAAAGCTAGAAAGGAAAAGTTGCACGGCTTCATAAGTTCAAGTGCTTCTTCTTCTTCTGATCTGATGCTACGTGCCATGACCATTCAATACAATCAACATCTCCATTCGAATAAAAAACTTTGACCTGTTCTATCCAGAAAAGAAAAATCATTCTGTTAAACACCTCCTCTCTTTGAAGGTAGTCGTGGATGATAGTCTTTTCTACAACTGCCACCTAAGACACTTGAGGCTTCTTAAGAGTTTGGAGCTGCACGGAATAAGTTTGACAGATACTTTGCTGAATGAAATAAGCATATTCTTAATGATTAAGACGGAGGTAGTTGCTCTCCCTCCATCTTTTTCAAATCTCTTGAATTTGGAAACTCTGGTGGTGGATAACCAGGGATCAAACATGGTACTATCACCTAGTATTTGGAGTCTTGCAAAGCTACGAAATGTTATCATGAATAGTTGTTCCATTTATGATATGTGCATTGACGAACCAACTGTGTTAGAAGAGGACTCAAAGTTAGAGAATTTAAGAATTTTAAATGGGCTCGTCTATTCCTGTTCGAAACACACACAGAGCATTTTCAAAAGGTTTCCCAATCTTCGAAGCCTTACATTCACCATTAATGAAGAACCAAGGGATTGTTCAGAAGACCGCAGTTATCCTGGGGAATAAATGGGACATGGAAGAAGTCACGTGTAAGAATCTCAAATTTCTAAGATTGTATAAGGTGTATTTTTCTGAATGGAAGGTTGGAGAGAAATCCTTTCCCATGCTGGAGGAATTACAAATACTAGCCTGTACTGAGCTTATGGAGATCCCAGACAGTTTTGGGGATATTGCTTCTTTAAAGTCTATCTCACTCTGCTCCACCCTCCAACTTGAGGATTCAGCCCTAAATATTAAGGAATATGTTAAAGAAATAACGGGAGATGACAAGCTTATGTTATATCACTGTGAGTGTATACGAATTTATTAACTTGTTTCATTCATTAAGCTCATTTTATATTTTCTTTTTTCCAATTACTTTAACCTGTACAATTTTGTTTGCAGGGAATATATAAAGGTTGGCCAGCACATAAACCTGGAGAGGCTTCAAATGATGGACCTATCCTCAGACATTTAAGCTGTTTCTTTCTGTTGTTTTATTCCATTCTGGTTAAGCACTGATTTTTCAACTGGACATCTGTTCAATTTCTTCTTTTGTTGTTGCTTCTTTTGGGGGAATAAAGGTGCTAATAGACAGCAGACTTATCCTAAAAGCATCTTTGTAGATGTTCGATTTTGTTCTATTTCCCTTCATATTCTATGATTCTCCTGTTAACGCCTTTTTTAGTCAGTTTAAAATACAGAATCTCAAACCGTGTTAAGAATTATCGTATTGATATCTTAAATATCCACTTTCCTTTGAGTTCAAGGTAGATCCAACAGAATGTGGATCGTGATTTTGGAGCTTAGAAACAGACACAGATTGATTTGTAACATGTGTATGTTAATGTAATGGCACAAGCCAATTCTAGTCTTCTAAAGTTTCAGTCTCTTTCTTTAGTTGGAAACATATGTCAAAACCACACTGATAAAACCAGTCAGTAAAGCCTTGGTATGCACCCATTTGCAACACTTTATTCCTCGTTCTGATCATCCCAAGTTCCCAATCATATGTTCGTTCCAATGAAACTGACTGGTGCCAAATTTGTAAGGAACTCAGCAGTTCAAATTTGCCAAATTAGCAACTTCACTGATATAAATAACAAAATTGGAAACTACAATAGAAATCCAACGCACCACACATCGCCTTATAAATTCACGAATAGATATTACAACTGAAATGAAACAACATTAACTAGCTAACACATTGAGATGAATGAACCAGCACTGAAACCGACATGGCTCCAGACCAACATTGGTACTTGTATCGGAAATGACAGAATCCGAATGAATAAATTGAAGAAGAAGAGAAAGAATCTGAGGGAGAAGAAATAGATAGAAGAGCACGAGGCAGTCAAGCCGTGTCTAAGTAAACCTATGGCTCGTTGGTGTGAATGAAAAGACGGCACTTCTATCACAACAAGGCAATTTAAGTTGGCAAACCACTTTATGCCGGGGGAGGAATCATTTATGTAGTTAAAAAATCTTATGTACCTAGCTCACTGGAAGCTAAGAGTCTTCTAGCTATTGTTACGACCTAAATTCCACTGATGGTCGTGATGGCGCCGGACACCATTGTCAGGCAAGCCAAAAATACTTCATTAAATTCTCATTTTAATACCCTTGAAAACTATGATTTTCCTTCAAATTTACCAGCCAAAAATAATGATGCTCTACCGCATATGTTTGTTCTGTGCAAATTTTGCATTATTTGTTAATTAGAGCTCTTGACCTTAAGTATATAGATTTGATATATTGAGTTTTAAATTTATTTTTGTGATACCAGATTTGAGAAATGGCTTGCCGTAGGAAAACTGCAAGGAAATCTTCGGTAGAAGTAACACTACAGACCATCTTTCATATTCAAGCACTATGAGGTTAACTGTGTTGATAAACTTTACTTCCTGCAAGTGTATAGTGACCTTTCAGTTGCTATTGTTGCTCTTGATTGTGAGCAATACTTAATTCTTTCAATGGCATTGTTTCTATTCTTGTCAGTTCACTGTATGTGTTGTTGTTAGTCTGATTATATATAACAATTTTTATATGTTGGAATTGGCATGAAATAGTCTATACATATCCACAAATGACTACATAATCAACTTTTATGAATTTGACTAAGATTTTTGTTCTTTTCCTTGAAGCTACTGTGTTTAACAAATATCCGGCGTTTAATCCGATAATTTCTTCTAACCCTACTTGCATATTCTCTCAACCCTAGCCGTAATTTTCAAAATTTGGCAAATGTGTATGGTGTTGCTATGTTTGAGAAAATATGGATCTCATACATTACATTTTTTAAGTTAAAGCTTTCAAAAAAAGAAACATAAGAGAATTCTCTTTCTTTTTTGGCAATTGATGGATTGATTTCTTTGTTGAACTTCGTATTTCTGTTCTTGATTTTATGTGGTTTTATTTTATTCTGGTTTTACTTATATCAGTTACGATCTCTTTAGATGAAGATTTGTTTCTTAGTGATTGGTCTTTTTATTAGATTTGGTCTTGATGACCTTTTATAAATCTGATTTTCTTTATTAGAGTTGCAGTATAAGGTTAGGTATCAATGGCCTCAGTTGTGCCTTTATGACTCAGATAACAGTGCATTCATTTCATGTAAATACCTTGCAATTTGGAAATGAAAGATCTTTTCTTTTGTATCTTTTATGGTTGACTTGTGATTATTGTTCCTTGTTTCATTTAGTTTATAGACATTTTATTGGAGTGACGTCCATCACATAACAATCACTACAAAAAAATGATATTATGGTGGTGTTAATAAATGTATTTTATTACAACGATTTTCAAACAGCCATAATACACATAACTAAAGTAGCGGTACATTTGAGTAAAATGACAGTTTATTGCCAGTATCCTTTTTTAACCCTAACCCCATGCCAAAAAACATTTTCATCTTCTCTATTTTCCCCTTCGCCGTCTACATTTTTGACGTCTCTCCTCCCAATCGTAAGACGACTTTGAAACTGAGGCTCCTGTTGTGTTAGAGCATTGATTTGAAAGTCGGTGTTCCTTTCTCTACCCCTATCAGTCGAATACCAACTTCAAGGTGCAAAGTTCTAACCTTTCCTCTATTGAATTAACTGCCATTGGGTGAAGTTGTTAACATATTCAGGACTTAGATATGCGAAAGTTTTTTTCAATTTCTTTAATTCGCCAACTACATAATTGGATCAGTTGTTGGTTTCTTCTTAAGCTTTGTTTGGGTTTGTTGTTGAACTAACATCCACATTTACTTTGAGTCTGATCAACATCTTTTTTGTGTCCTACGAGTTATATGATGCCACTGTTTGGAGTTAGAATTATAAGACCGAAAGAGTGTTTGCATGTAAATACTCGGCGATATTTACTCTCTTCATGTGATGCAACTTTTTTATGCAGGGAACACTAGATTAAGCTGCTGAGGAAAGATCTCCGGGAAAAGATATTATGCGAGATAAAGATTGAGCGTATGAAACATTAGTTAAAAGATCCCTAGATAGTAGCTTTGTCAGGATAAAAATACACAATATTTGTGGTATCTTTGGCCGATCATGAGAAGACAGGCTCGATACATATCACACAGAGTGCTCTCATTCATAAATATTGCAAGGATTGACTATGATTTTTTTTTATGGAACAGTTCTTTGGAATTACAATTCATCTGATGATGTAAATGTTGAAGTACCTATATTCTTTTTAATAAAGAATATTTCACTTATTTCATGTTTTGTGTTTGTATCAAAGTTATTCTAAAGTATTGGACAAGTTCAAATGTATTGGTGTGATAAACAGGGTTAAATATAAATAGACAAATAAGTAAATAAAATAATGATTACAACCGCCATTTTGAGCATAACTATTTGGCACATGGAATACAATTGTGGCGGTTTCAAAATAGCCATAATATGCAAATTAGAAACCGCCAGTTTATCAAAGAAAGAATATGGCGATTTTCCGAAAAGCGCCGTAATATGTTATTGGCGATCGTGATTTTGGCGCTTTAGTAAACCGGCATTATATACAATTGCAGCGGTTTAATACCGCCACTATATACGGAAATAACCGCCATAATAACACCTCTTTTTTGTAGTGTTTACCTCTGGTTATTTTTTTTTAGTTTGATTCCTGATTATTTTTCTCTTTCTGTTATATATATATATATATTACAAAGCCCTTAGCGAAATATCGTTCGCCATTTTTACCCTTTAAAAATATATTTTATATTGGATAAAATAGTAATTTGCTTATCTTCCTAATATTTAGGACTTCTAAATCAACTAAAATTTTATGTATTATATCTTTCCTTATTTAACTTTTGTAGAAAATAACTTTAAAATTAATTAAAATATACATGTACATTGAATAACTCACTACGTTGGAAAATATTGTAAGGAAAGGATTCTAACGACAATAATGGTTAAACGAATAGTACATGTAAAGTGAATGTTCAAGCTATGTGATTTTTCCAAACAAATTAAAATAATCTTAGTTGAAAGGAAAAGCTATGTGCAAGTTTAGCGCCGAGTCGAGCGAAGTAAGGCTGGGACGTGAAGCTGGGATCTCAGGTCATAGCCAAGAGGGACAGTTTCAGATATCTTGGATCGGTGATTCAAGGGGACGGAGAGATTGACGGGGATGTCACTCACCGTATAGGAGCGGGGTGGTTGAAGTGGAGGCTCGTCAATTAAAGGACAATCGAGACGGGATTTATTTAATTATTTCAGAGTCGCCACTTGGGAGATTTATGGTGTCCCAAGTCACCGGTTAAATCCCGAATCGAGGAAAAGAATGACTCTATTTAACAGTCCGCGAACCAGAAATCCGGATAAGGAATTCTATTAACCCGGGAGAAGGTATTAGGCATTCCCGAATTCCGTGGTTCTAGCACGGTCGCTCAATTGTCGTGTTTGGCTTATCTACCTGCTTTTTACAGTTATGTACTTAGTGCAAATTAATATCCCTTTACCGCTTTATTATTGATTATGATTTACGAAAGAGAAAGTTGCTTAAAAATATGCTTCCGAATCACGTCACATGAAATGCACCCGGATCCTCGACATATTCTTATTCAACATTTCGGGGTTTGGATTTGGGTCGCATGAAATGCACACCCGTGTTTAAGAAGGTAGAACTAAAATATGCGCCCGGAGCGATTACTTATTTACACTGTTGAGAAGGACGTGATATTCGCTAAGAAACGACACACCTCGAAATCTAAGTATTTTATATGTACATTTATGAAGGCCTTGCGATTAGTGTAACTATTGGGCGAGGCACACCTTTAATTCAAATCTAAAGCGAACTACATCCCACTGTATTTTACTTAGGAGTTGATTCCAAATTATTTAAAACTTGCTACGAACCACACCGCATGAAATGCGCCTGTGGTTCCTGACACGCTTTATTTGCTCTTGCCCGAAATTGGGGTCGGGTCACATGAAATGCACCCCCGACTCCTTTAATCTAATTACGTCGTTCAGTTGAGTAATAACTCCCTAGCTAATCTTGCTTTTAACATAAGATCTAACATTAACAGATTTGGAGATTACACACATGAGTAGAGATGATTGAACAGAGATACAACAGACTAATTCAGGTTTACGTGCATATCTAATGATAGTGTATCTTTGGTCTAGCTACATTTTTCCATAACCAAAACTAGCAATACGAACTTAATTAAAGAATAACAGAACGTAATCAAACATAAGAACTTTGGACGACTACATGATTCAATAGACTTCAAACATAAGCTTCAGGCTTCATTCTTTTCGAACCAAGGAATTACAACAACAGAGATGTGTACCTGGAATGCGGAGGAACAAAGAAGAGTGAGCAATGGCAATGCAGCAACAGTAACAGTAGGTGAACCAGCAGCAATAACAAAACCAAAACAAACAGTGAACCAGCTATAACCCTCAGTAACCAACAAGCCAACAGTGATCTACCAATTAATGAACCAGTGGCTAAACTTGAACCAAACAGCAATCAAACAGTATCCAAACCAATGGAACAGTAACCCAGGATATTTGTATCTGTGTGTATTTCTACCTCTGCTTCTCCTAATGTATGTTACTTTCTTCTAGCTCACCCAAAACCAGTCTCAACAGTAATAGCCAAACAAAATCCCAACAGTAGACCACAAGGGGCAACACGATGATCAATCAACAACAACACCCAATAGACCAGCAATCCAGTGGCAGTTACAGGCAAGTAACACAGCAACAGCAACAACACAAGAACAAAAACGACCAGTGTAGACCAACAGCAACAACAATAGACCAGACCAACAGCAACACAACAAACACACCAGTAACACAACAATCCAGCAGCAATAGTTGCACCACACACGACCAACAACCTCAGCAAACTAAAACAGCAAAACAAATGGTCCTCTCTCACAAACAGCCACAATGGCAGTCACTAAAGCCTCAATGAAACAGTGGCCAGGATCTATGTATGAATGACTATATGCTTTCAATGTCTCTCTATGTATTTTTCGAAATGTATCTTTGCTGTGTGTATCTCTCCCTAAAGTCCCTGATCAAAAAAACCTCTGTGTATCCCCCCCTCTATGTATCAGATTAATCCTCAACTTATAGCTAAAAAAAAAACCCTCCTCCTAATGGTACAACAGACCTTAATTTAAACCCTTTTGCCCATCCCTCACCCTGCTGAACCCATCCCTCTGTTCTTTTACCACTACACTATGTCTAGGCATGGGTTTATCAATTAAAAATTGGTGGCAGGGGGACAACTGGTGGGCTTGCTCTGTTGTGACAGTAAATTCCACTGCTTAGCCTCATGTGCAGGACACCAAAGACTCTAAATGTTAAACCTTGATTTCCTAGTTAGCTAATTTGAATCATAACTTCATCTTCAAATCAATCAAACAGTCCTATTCAATCCAGGGATGCTGATTACTGTATGGTAATTCAAATAACTCAACCCATGTAATTAGAAAAACGACCTCTAATCGACTACAACACATAGCAATGATAACAGATTAGTTGACTAAACAACAACAACAAAAATCTCGGCAAATGCCGGACATATGCGAAGTTAACTATTCGACGACGCTAATCGACGCGAGTTCGTATCTTATAACTAACACATTCAAATGAACAGAACAATGATTGACCAAATAAAAGGTCTTTGGGGGTAGAAGAACAGATCAACTGATACGAAAAATTAAAAACATAACAAATAAGAACTAAAACACAGATAAAGCAACCACACATGTTCACACAATCGAATTAAATCGACCAGGGAAGAAACGAATACCTCATAAGAAATTCATGAGGCGGGCCACTGGACTCATCCGTTTTGGGGTTCAATGGACCTTAATCGGGGTGTTCTCAGTTGAGAACACCTAGACTAAGGTCTATTAGACCCCAATTTCCATTGAATTACACAGAAAACCTAGATTTGGATTTCTAGGGTTCTTGGTGCCGCTTTTGGGGCTCGAGGCTTTTGGGTTGGGTTCGAACGAAATCAAGGTTGGTAGGGGTGTGAGGGAGGTGTGAGGACTGGTTGGTGTGAATTTGAGGTGGTTTGGGATAGAGGTCCAAGTTCCGGCGAGTTTCAAATGGATATTCGCACCGTTTGAGTAACATTCGAGACTAACGGCCAACGGATCCATGTAGAGGAGGTGTGGGAGATTTTACGGTGTTAATTTGAGGGCGATTGGCCTACCGGAACCGCCGTGAGGCGATTTCCGGCGGGCGGAATACGGCGGGGGACGGCGAGCTAATCAGTCTCTAAGAGAGACGATAGGCGTGAGGGGGGGGGGGGGGCGGCTGGCTTAGGGGGGCTGGGTATGGTATTATGCTTATATACTAGGTGAGAGATTCGATCCTGGCCGTTGGATCATGTGTGATTAAGGGCCAGGATCTTTTGAGGTTAACCAAGACGGCACCGTTTGGATTAAGAGGAGACTGGGTCGGTCCGGGCTAACTGGGTCGGGCACCTGGGTTAGGATGGTGATGAATTGATCTTCACCGTTGGATCAAGGTGGATCTACGGTTAAGATTAAAACATTAAAACAAAGGGGGTGAGGCCGGGTGAGCTGGGCGTGTGGACTGGGGCGTGTGGGCTGGGATTATTTTGGCTTTTTAGGCTTGGGGTTTAATTATAAAGTGGCCCAATCCTATCTCTTTAATATTAGACTCCATGATGTATTACATATATATGTATGTATATATATATATATATATATATTATGTATATGTGTATATATATATATATATATATATATATATACTAACCTATAACACAACTATTTTTACTACAATTATCCCACCTAATTACATATCACTTGAAAATGTAAATCACATAATTTTGATATCAAACACTAAAAATGCAAAACCTAATGTATATTTTTTGTATTTTATTAATTTAAATAAATAAACATGCACACAAAAAAGAAAAATAACACAAAATCACAAAAATCATGCCCAACACGAAACTATTTTTTTATTTTGAATTTTCTGGGAGTACTTCTCAGGTAAGGCAAAAATCACGTGCTCACAGCTGCCCCTCTTTGCGCGTAAACATGCAGAGTTTTCGTGCAAAGATAAGTGAGCGGATATAAGCGATTTTGCCCATTCGAGCACTCCGTATGAAGCATTTTGGAAAAGTTTTGACCGAACCTTGCTTCAAAGGTCTCCTACATATCCCCGGCTAAAAGGGAATCAGGTCAATGTAGTTCGGGAAGTTCTGGTAGCTGGGACTACCATGACTGTTGCGATCTCGCTGTTACTGCTGTTACTGCTATTACCGCTGTTGCCACTGCTTAGCTGACCTCCTTGTTACACCGTACTAAACAATAAAATAAAGAAGCTAGACTAAGTTACAGTACTACAAGTTCTTATCTATCCTTTTTAACTTGATCTTGTCGCGCTCCTTGCCATCCTGTCTGACTTGGCGTTCCTTCTGATGCTTCTTCTCTTCTGCCAATTGTTATTTCGGCCTATCTTGATTGCCGAACTCCGACCATTGTTTCCTTCTTTATGATCTTTGAACTATTCTCCTTCGCAATCCGAATCTATCTGTTCTGATACTTGTTGCCTCCCTCTGCTTACGCACTTGGATTCATGCCGGAGATTTCTGTTACATTCTACCGCTTTCCTCAACCGAATTAAAATAGATCGCCACCCCATTCTCCAGGCGGGCTCCCTGACTTCCACTACTACTTTCAAATAAAATCGCCACTCCATTCTCCAGGCGGGCTCCCTGACTTCCACTACTACTTTCAAATAAAATCGCCACTCCATTCTCCAGGCGGGCTCCCCGACTTCAACTACTACTTTCAAATAAAATCGCCACTCCATTCTCCGGGCGGGCTCCCCGACTTCAACTACTACTTTCAAATAAAATCGCCACTCCATTCTCCGGGCGGGCTCCCCGACTTCCACTACTACTTTCAAATAAAATCGCCACTCCATTCTCCGGGCGGGCTCCCCGACTTCCACTACTACTTTCAAATAAAATCGCCACTCCATTCTCCCGGGCGGGCTCCCCGACTTCAACTACTACTTTCAAATAAAATCGCCACTCCATTCTCCGGGCGGGCTCCCCGACTTCAATTACAACTTCGAAATTAAATCGCCGGTCCATTCTCCCGGGCGGGCTCCCGACTTCAACTACTACTTCAAACTAAGTCACCACTCCGTTCTTCAGGACGGGCTCCCGACTTCAACTACTACTTCAAAATGAAATCGCCACTCCGTTCTCCAGGCGGGCTCCCTGACTTCAACTACTACTTCAAACTAAATCACCACTCCATTCTTCAGGCGGGCTCCCTGACTTCCACTACTACTTTCAAATAAAATCGCCACTCCATTCTCCGGGCGGGCTCCCTGACTTCCACTACTACTTTCAAATAAAATCGCCACTCCATTCTCCGGGCGGGCTCCCCGACTTCCACTACTACTTTCAAATAAAATCGCCACTCCATTCTCCGGGCGGGCTCCCCGACTTCAACTACTACTTTCAAATAAAATCGCCACTCCATTCTCCGGGCGGGCTCCCCGACTTCAATTACAACTTCGAAATTAAATCGCCACTCCATTCTCCCGGGCGGGCTCCACGACTTCAACTACTACTTCAAACTAAGTCGCCACTCCGTTCTTCGGGCGGGGCTCCCCGACTTCAACTACTACTTAAAAATAAAATCGCCACTCCATTCTCCGGGCGGGCTCCCCTGACTTCAACTATTACTTAAAAATAAAATCGCCACTCCATTCTCCGGGCGGGCTCACCGACTTCAACTACTATTCACCGATTTCATCCTATCTTGATTACCTTCGCTTTGCCTCTTGTACCATTTTCTTCTTCCTGCATTGCCTCTCGGACCACCTTCTCTCCTGAATTAACCTGTCTTGGGATTGCCTTCCCCTGGGTCGTATTACCTTTTCTTCTGGCTGCTGGGGGGTACTTTGGAACTGTTTACTCGCCTGCTGGGGATGATGCTGCTGAGGAAGTATTCTTTGTTTCCTTCACCCCTCATTCTCTTCCTTCTTCCCATACCTCCTCTGGGACTCACGCTTTTGCCTCCTCGAGCAACTTATGGAATGTAATACTGCCGGAGGAATCTCGAAGCCATTGTTTTATTTTCCCCACAACTGCTGGGGGTGATACCAAGCTCAAATATCATTCCATCTTGTGTTGCTTTCTACCCTTATCCCCTGGGTCTTTGCTTTCAAGAAAATTTTCGCAACATGAGAAAATTTTCTGCCCCAGTTTGATAAACTTCTGGACGGTATGCTTTTCTGCCGACGAACCCTCTTTTCCTGCTTTAAATCAAAGAAAAATTGTTAGTTTCAAAATGCGGTGAGTGGTCGTGCCACTTTTGTTGGGAGCCATTTTCCTTTTCTCTTTCAGCTGCTTGGCCTCTCTCGAACTTTGAGGGCGACGTTGACGCTTGCCGGGGACGATGCTCTTTCCACGAACGACCTCTCATCTTTCCTTTTATTCCAATCTTTGGTTTGATCCGACTCTTTTTAGCCGGTGATCCGTTGCGTGAAATCATCTTTCGGACATGCCACATGTGTCCATCATACTCCATAATTCTTGCGAACCTTCCACTCAGCCTGTCATCCCAATCTTACTATCGTAACGACTTCTGTCTTATTGCCTCGTTCCATGCCTATTCACTTTCAATATACTGCTTTGGGAGACTTGGTAGTAAGCTTTGAAAAATCACTTTTCGAAAAATGAAAGAAAAGAAAAGAATACTGACCGCAAATGAAAAAGAAGAGAAAAACTTTTCTGAACTCAAAAATAGGAAAACTTATCTGAATGTGTGCCTGATCCAATGGTTATGCCGCGCCTTCGAGATTAAACTACCCAGTCTATTCATGTCAATCACTTTCTGATGCCGCGTTCTGCTAGAGGTAAACGGATGTCCAAACCTTGTCTCATGCAGACATCTTGTAACCATCTCGTCCTGTCACCTCACAGTGCCCTTCCAAGGGTTTTCACTAATGAGATTCTCTCATTTCTCTCTATCTCCCGTCGCCTTAAGGTGCCCGTAAAGGTTTTCACCGTAAGACTCTCTCATTTTACTTCTCTCAACTTCCTTCGCCTTAAGGTGCCCTCGAGGGTTTTCACCGTTAAGACTCTCTCATTTGCGCTTTCTTTCCCTGAGGCGGGGTATCACCCCTGAGATTCCCTCTAGAGCGTTATCCCCTTTCGGCTTGTGCACCCTGGATTCAATCGAGGGTCGGGATGTCACTCTTGGCTTTCATCCACATGACTTGGCACTTCTCGAATACTGATCGAGAGGTCTTTATGGTTCTTAATATGGTTTCTGCGCGTGAGGCTGAAGAAAGGGGTTTAGCCTCAACGGTTAGCTTATTACAACTTTCGGAATCCACACTATCTTTCCAACGAAACAATGACTTCTGCCCCAGTTTTGTCGCTTGGGGGATTTTTTGATTTTTATTTTATTATGACCGAGCCGTGTGGCGCCTACGTATCCTTCTTGAGGAATCGGGTCGAACGTAGTTCACTTTTTCTTGTATTACTTCTTTGTTTCTTTTCTATTCTGTTACACATCTTCCTTGATGATTCCGAAAGAGGGTATATGAAAGAATAATTAAGGCTCAAAGGGGAAAACAAAGGTTAAAGTGTTTGGGTAGTAGAAAAATTGCCTCTGTCATTTCATTCTCCGAAAAAATGCCAAATACACACAAACGAAACCAAACGTTGACAAATGCATTAAAGAATTTACACATAATATCTCTTGACTGCATCAGAATTGATAGCCATATCGGTGCATCTTCCCTCAACATCCGTCAGACATAGAGCGCCGTTGGATAATACTCTAGTCACCACAAATGGTCCCCGCCAATTTGGAGCGAACTTGCCTTTCGCTTCGGCCTGATGTGGTAGAACTCTCCTCAGCACATGCTGTCCCACTTCAAATCTCCTGGGACGTACCTTCTTGTTATATGCTCTCGCCATTCTCTTTTGATACAATTGGCCGTGACATACTGCTGTCAATCTCTTTTCATCAATCAAGCTCAATTGCTCTAATCGGGTTTTGACCCACTCGTCGTCATCAATCTCAGCTTCAGCGACGATTCGGAGGGATGGAATCTCAACTTCTGCGGGTATTACTGCTTCGGTCCCGTATACCAACAAGTAAGGAGTTGCACCTACCGAAGTCCGGACGGTAGTGCGATAACCCAACAGCGCAAATGGTAACTTTTCATGCCATTGCCTAGACCCTTCTACCATCTTCCTCAATATCTTCTTTATATTCTTGTTTGCCGCCTCAACCGCACCATTTGCTTTGGGACGATACGGTGTGGAATTTCGGTGTGTAATCTTGAACCGTTGACATACCTCTTTCATTAATCCACTGTTAAGATTTGCACCGTTATCTGTAATGATTATCTTTGGAATTCCAAACCTACAGATGATGTGGGAGTGTACGAAGTCCACCACCGCCTTCTTGGTCACTGATTTGAATGTTTTGGCCTCCACCCACTTGGTAAAATAATCAATCGTTACCGGAATGAACCTGTGACCATTGGAAGCCGCAGGCTCAATAGGTCCAATAACATCCATACCCCATGCGACAAACGGCCATGGTGCTGACATTGTATGTAATTCAGTCGGCGGAGAATGAATCAAATCTCCGTGTATCTGACACTGATGGCATCTTCGCACGAAACTTATACAATCACGCTCCATAGTGAGCCAGTAATATCCTGCTTGAAGAATCTTCTTTGCCAATACATACCCGCTCATGTGTGGTCCACAAACTCCCGAGTGTATATCTGTCATCACTGTTGTGGCTTGACTTGCATCTATACATCTCAACAATCCCAAGTCTGGGGTTCTTTTGTACAGCACCCCTCCACTAAGGAAAAATCCGTTCGCCAACCGCCGAATAGCTCGCTTTTGATCTCCGGTTGCTTGCTCTGGGTATACTCCTAACCCGAGGTATTCCTTGACATCATGAAACCACGGCTCACCATCCACCTCTTCCTCTATCACATTACAATAAGCATGTTGATTCCGGACATGGATGTGTAACGGATCGACACGAACCTTGTCCGGGTGATGTAGCATTGATGCTAAAGTAGCCAATGCGTCGGCAACCTCATTATGCATCCTTGGGATGTGCCTGAATTCTACCGATCGAAAGCGTTTGGTCAAATCATGCAAACACCGACGATATGGGATAAGCTTTAAATCTCTGGTTTCCCATTCTCCCTGAATCTGATGTACCAGAAGGTCCGAGTCCCCCAAGACCAAGACGTCCTGTACATCCATGTCCACCGCTAACCGCAACCCCAAGATACATGCCTCATACTCGGCCATATTATTGGTACAATGAAAACGCAGTTGGGCAGTAATAGGATAATGATGTCCTGTTTCAGATATGAGCACAGCCCCTACTCCGACTCCTTTTGCGTTCGCCGCTCCGTCGAAGAAGAGCTTCCACCCCGGATCCTTGGTTAGTTCTAACCCCTCAATTTGCAATACCTCTTCGTCTGGAAAATACGTCCTCAAAGGTTCGTACTCGTCATCGACAGGATTTTCAAGCTAAGTGATCGGCCAGGGCTTGAGCTTTCATAGCCATCCTTGTCACGTATATGATGTCGAACTCCGTAAGTAATATTTGCCATTTTGCTAACCTCCCCGTAGGCATAGGTTTCTTGGAAAATATACTTCAATGGATCCAAACGCGAAATGAGGTAAGTGGTGTAAGAAGACAAGTAGTGTTTCGGCTTTTGGGCTACCCAAGTCAGGGCGCGACATGTCTTTTCTAGATGAGTGTACTTGACCTCGTGGATCGTGAATTTCTTGCTGAGGTAGTAAATGGCCCGTTCCTTCCTACGGGTAAGGTCACGTCGCCCCGCACGCGGCCGAACGACTTCTCCGAACCAGTCAAATAAAGAATCGAGGTCCGCCGGTTCGGCGTGAACTAGTACGAGTGGATTTGACGGATACCCTTTGATCTCGGTCAAACGCTTCCTCGACATTC
>JASVEL010011809.1:0-34297 GCA_032618575.1 Nicotiana noctiflora
TTTTTTTGGGAAAGATAACTTGTTAGGAATTGGTTGTCTTATGAATCTCTTTTCACACATTTATGCCCCGAATCAACAACATAGAGCTATAGAGCTACAGTATATGAACTTAGGGGGCACAAGCATGGAATCTCACTTTCATAAGACCTTTACATGATTGGGAGCTGTCCAGAATAGCATACTTTTTTAACACGCCGGAGCTATGCAGCGAACTGCGGGAGGGAGAAGATACACTTAGCTGGAGCCAAAACAACAGTGGGGTGTACACAATCATCTCAGCCTACAAGTATCTAAACCAAGATGGTGGTCAAGTCAATCTATGACCTTGGAAACACATCTGGAGGGTCAAGATACCATACAAAGTGGCGTGTTTTTCTTGGTTGGTAGTTAGAGAAGTTGTTTTAACACATGACAACATGAGGAGAAGTGGAATACCAATCAGCTCGAAGTGTTACTTATGTGGCCAAGAGGTAGAGACAATCAGCCATTTGTTTCTACATTATATAGTGACAAGTTAGTTGTGAGATTTATTCATCAATCTCGGGGGCATTAGATGGTCAATGCCAAGAAGAACAACTGAACTCTTGTCAAGCTGGAATGCAGGGGTGAAGTGTAATGCTTCGAACAAAGACAGATGGAAAATTGTCCCTGCAACTATTTGGTGGACAATATGGAAGGAGAGGAACTACAGATGCTTCAAGGATACAATTAGCTCTATTCAGAAAATTAAGATGAATTGTATTCTTTTTCTTTTGTTTTTAGTGTAAAGCAGAATATAGTGACGACTTAGAGTCGATTTTACAAGTCCAAGATTCCTTGTAAGAAGGGCAAGGACTATAATAGAGAGCTTTGTAGGCTTTTGTAAACTCTTTCTTTTGGCTTCCAGTACAACCTTTGTGTTGAAGATTGACTAATACAAATATACATGTTACATTGTCAAAAAATATAAGAAAAAAAAGTCCTAAGGAAATATCGCGTGGCTTCAACGATCATGTGGTTGTGGCCTTTCAAGGGTGTAACAATTATGTTTTAAAATAGTTCGAGGAGTAATATGACCAGTGTTTTAGAGAGCGAGAAGCGCAAAATAGCGACATGGGCTCTCCTCACTTCAAAAGCGAAGCGCACGCATCATTGAAGTGAAGCTCAATTTTTAAAAAACATAATGTAAACCTTGCAAAGACACAATATAAATAATCAAAAAGTTTAATTTAAAAACTTTGGGACATTTTTAAATCCCTTTTGATATAAGAAAATATATAATCAAATAAACTAAAAATACATATAAAATCAAATAAACTAAAAATATAAAAATATATAACAATTAATTTATAAACTTAAATACACATTAAAAAATCAAATAAACTGAAAATATATATATATATAGTTATATATATAAAATAATTAATTTTATAAACTAAAATACATATTAAAATTAATGAATAAGAAGAATAAAAGGGGGGGGGAACCAACGCCTGCCCTAGCGCAGACACTGGACGAGAAGAACTGAAAAAGAGTAGAGAAAAGGAGAACAAAAAAAAAGAAGAAAGAAGAAGAAGAAGGAGGAAGAATAAAAGAAGAAAAATTACTTGGAGGCTGAAACCTAGTTGGTTATTGCTGCTAACCTTTTCACTTTGGGTCTGTTTTGTATAACACAAACAAAGACCCAAACCCTTTTTATTTTCAAAATGACCCCTCTGACCAGTCGCTTCTGTGCTTCTCGCATTATTTTTGGTTGACGCAATCGCTTCTACTGGTCGTGTCGCTTCAATAAGGAAAAGGAAATAGCTTCTCGCTTCGCCTCGCATAAAGCGACGAAGCGCTCGCTTTTCAAACACCTAACAGGAACCCCCCCCCCCCCCCCCGAAATTGAAAAGTGTGTACTTGGCACTTTGGTCATAAGTTGGGGGTTACTTATGTATTTTCCCAAGAAAATTTCTTTTTCTCTTTTATTTGTGTTATCTGAAAATTTCTTCTAATCTAAATTAAAATATACATTGATTCAACTACCCTTTCTACACTAATCAAAAGTACAATAAGCTACAATTTACTTGCATCAATAAATCAATACGTAACGAACTCAACTAAATGTAAACAACACCGGCAATCTAAAAATAAGATTCTAATATTGAAATGCTAGTAAACTTTCTTTTATATAAGATGGTAGAAAAGATATAGACAAGTTTAAAAAACAGAAATCTATTGTTAAAAACATAAATTTATGAGTGGAGCTTAACGAAAGGAATGAAGATTCATATTCTCGATCATAACTACTTTGGGACTGAGGCGTAATTGTTGTTATTGTAAACTCTTGTCCTTTAAAATACATGTTATAAAATGAAAACTTCCCTTTTTCTAACTTTGATGGGAACCTTTTGAGTCAAATTTACACTATGACAAAAAAAATAGAATAAATATGGATCTTTAACTATTAGTGATTATTAACCAAGTCTAGACTAAGTAAAACATTTATTAGTTATGTTCATTTTGTAATGATACTAAATAAAAGTTAACTCATGAATGAGCTTACAAATTAGTTTTTGAAACTCTAGTATAACAAAAAAAATTTGAATAATAAAATCAGCTTTGTAATACGAAATCATACACGTTGCAATTTATAAACCAGCACAACCTATCAATAAAAATTCTCAAACAGCCTCAAAGACATTAAAATTGCTACTGCTAATTTCTTTGGTACGAAGAGTAGTGATTCTTTTGGAATATACCTAGGATTCCCCATCCTGGATTCTGCTCCAAAATCCAAAGACTTTCACTTCATTATTGATAATATGCGAAATCGTCTAGCAAATTGGAAAATTAATTGTATTAACATGGCACGTCGTACCACCCTTTCTTTTTCAACCTTTGCTAGCATAGCTAATTACGTAATGCAATATACTCTTCTCCCGGAAAGAAATCCTTAAAACCATTGACAAACTTCAAAGAGATTTTATCTGGGTTCAAATGATTCTAAAAGAAAACTTCACCTCCTCGGTTGGAACAGCATTACCCTAGAAGAAAACAAAGGTGGCATTGGCCTTAGGAAAGCTAAATCAAAAAATATATCCCTCCTAACATGCCTTGCTTGGAGATTCCTAAACTATCCTCACAACCCTTGGGCAAAAGTTCTATATATCCTCCCCTAGTAAACGTCAATCTTTTTGTTGATAAAATATCGTAAAAGGTTGGGACTATTGTATAAAAGGTTGTTAGTGGTATATAGGACATAACTCCTCCCTTGGCATTTGGGATACAAAATGAATTCCTAAAAGCAACTGCCTTAGAAATATCATTGAGGGCCCTCTTACAAAAAAAGATTGCTCTCTTACTATTAAAGACCTCATCACTCATAACACTTGGTCCTTAGTAAAATCTCAATAAATTTGCCTAACAACTTAGTTGAAAAAATTCACTCCATCATCTTACCACTAGAAAGAAATCATGACTTTTCGACTTGGGAACCCAATAGTAGTGGTTTATTCTCTACATCTTCTTGTTACAACCTCATTGAACCCAACTACACTCCTTCCAAAAACTTTAGTTGGATCTGGAAACTCACCGTCCTAACAAATTAAAATTTCTTCTATGAAAATGTTACCACAATAGACTACCTTGTAGATCCTATCTTCATCATATAGGAATGAATATAGACGAAATATGCACTATGTGTCGCCAAAACGAAGAGGACATCGACATACCCCACATAGTTATTCATTGTATTATTGCTAAAAAAAATTGGTAATCCCTTAACATAAGTACTAATTGGCCTAAATCTGAGGATAACTTATGGGTAGACAAATTAAAAAAATTCTAATCCAACCATTTCCTCTAAACTGCTTACTTGGTCCCAACTATTTTCTTTTGCCATTTGGAATCTTTGGCTAAATAGAAATAATAATCTTGAAAAAAATACTTCTAATCATGTTTTCATCTTTTTCGTTATCAAGCAAGCGATTTAATTTGTTCTACTAACTTTCAGAGAAAGTTGTCCCTCAAAAAATATTATTTGTAACATTCACTGGCATAAACCACGTGCTAGTTGGTTCAACTTAAATGTAGATAGAGCTTTCCCCGAAAATCACGTAGGAATAGGGGGTGTCATAAGAAATAATGCAGGAGAATGGATCATGGGATTCCAAGAAAGAGTACAAGCTCTAAATTGTACACATGCTGAAATTCTAGCCCTGACTAAAGGCCTAAAACTTATCTCTCAACACAAAATATGGCCTTGTAAAATAGAAATTGATTCGACACAGGTAATTGATCTTTTAAAGGAAGGCAACACCTATTATGACTTTTTATTGCAATCCTGCAGGTACTTGATCTCCCAGAAGAACAAGGAGCTGGTGATCCAGTATAGCTTTAGAGAAGGAAATGAAATCGCTCACCTGCTAGCCCAGGAAGGAGACAAACAACCAAAGCACTATGGTTTAGTCTATTATGTTGTAACCCCTATATTTGTTGAGTCCAGGATACTAGAGGACAAGGAGGGTTTTTCTCCTAGAAATAAATCTATTTGTGAAAGTAACCGTAGAAAACTTGCCAAACTTGGCAATATAAATGCCTGGTATGGCCTTTCATCCTTTTGTAATGATCCTTTGGATTTTGTAATGGACATTGTAGTCTATATGAATAAAATATTCCAATTTCTCAACAAAAAAAAGATTTTGTGACACTATTAGAAGAAATACAGAAAAAAAAAATTAAATAGCAATAATTTAAAACATGATATAGCTACACATATGTGAAAGAAGAATTAACCAAAAAATAAAGCTATTGTATCATAGAGGAAGTACCTGTGTCTCAGTGCGGGGCCCACTTTCCTCGGATTCATATAGCGGAAACAGAAGCAGTAATGCTCGTTTTGGGAGAATAACATGTGTCTGCGTGGGACCCATAAAGGGCCATTTTAGTCAGGACACTCAAAGAATTGAGAAGCAGAAGCAATAATGATTTTTTATTAGTGAGAGCTTGGGTGATCAGGTGTAAAGGATGATATGTCAATTGACTAATACATGGTCGAGATAAGTATTACCGCAGAAGAAAAACACCTTGGGATTTTTTGTATAGGATAGGAGTTGTCTTACTAGAGGATTTTTACCTCTCTACACGTTAGTGAATGATCCTTGTTTGGGTCTTGACATGGTGCAATGATACTGTGACAAATTACAAATGATGTTTGAAATAAAGCATTGCATCTCTTACAAAGGAAATTGGGTCTAGGAAATGTCTAAAAGATTATATTTTTAGCAAGTTATATGATTTTCAACATTATTCATTGGAGAACATATGTTCTTAGCTGCACTAGTTTTCACATCAATTTTGCAAGGTAGAGAAATGACCGTCTAGTTCCGAGTCCTGAGCACCTGATTCAGAAGGTGTATTTAGGGCATGAGATATGGGGTCACGTGAACGTACGCTATTCTCCCTAAATTATGTATCATAATGTAATATTTTTTTAAAATTACTTAAATATATGTGCGTGTACCTATGCTCAAAGACTCTTATGTGCAACTGTTATTGGGTGCACCTCTATAAGTGAAATTGATGGTTCAAATACCACTCCGGACGATCTTGTTTACGGCACGGAGTATAGATATATGAACATATAATTTTAAAAGGATAGTGAGGTCATCGTAAGAGACTATTGTTAAACCCGTCAAATGGAAGTGCACCCATCCTCTTGAAATCTTGGGCCCGCCTTTATTCGGACACTCATATTGATTTTATCTCTAATACTTTCTGTAATCCCCAAATTACTTCTTGCAAAACATAACTGCCTGCTTGGACCCCATTCTATTTTACTCATTTATCATTTTCCCCACTTACAATATCTAGTCAAATTATTAATTGTTATTATATGTTAGATTTTCATAAAATAATTTAATGTATCAATAAAGATAAAGTTTATCTACTGAATTTGGAATTAAAAACATTGTCATGCTCAACTATTTTCTAGTGTAAACAATGTTAAGGATATTTTCACTTTTTTAATAGATACATCAATTGTTTATTATTACCTCAAAATCCAATCCAAATAGATAATGGCTTATTTCAAAAATTTGTTTCAACACGTGATTCTTATCGGCTACTTTCATTCCATTCAAAAACGCTAGACTAGCTACCAGTGTTTAGGTAAGTGATCTTACAATAATCAAACATATTTTTGAAAGAGTACTCATTCAATGGTTTTCAGAATTATTGTTGGATGGTGGTATGCTTATTACTTAATACATATGAGTAAGAACAATTCTTCAATAATGCCATCATGATGTTAATTTTCTAGAACGTATTACTAATTCCGGATGTTCATCCAATAATTATCTTTATGCCTTGGCAAAATATTCTACCAAAGAAAACACCATAATCAGATTATGAACTTTTGAACAAGAATTATAAAACTTTTGAATAGAATTTTATAATATTGAGAGCTAATTGAATAATCATCCAAGTAAATATCAGGTTTAATACGTATAAATATTGTATGACATACCGATGAGGTGCTTGCTTCCCCTGTCTCTCCTCCTTCTCCTTCATATTCTTTTCCTCTTTCCATGTATATGTAATTCTCACTAGTCAAGCCAACATAGCTTTTCCTTCCCTTCCTCTCCAGGTCTTAAGATCTGATGTATAAAAGTACATGCACCTTTTCAGGTAAAAAAATAAAACAAGAAACTGAAGGAAGAAGCATAAAGCACGCAGCAGGAAACAGTTCTCCTCAGATATAGCAGACACTCCTCAGATATAGCAGACAGGTGCGAAGCCACCTTTTGCTAAGGGTGGTCAGTTGTCGAAATATTACGAAAACTTATACTGTGTAATATAAGTAAAATATTGATTTTAGATATATAAAATATATATTGAACACTTTTTATCAGAAACCTTTTTAACTTCTTTCAAACCTGAACACCCTTGGAAAAATTTCTGACTTCGCCACTAATATATAGCAGACATCTCAAACAAAAAAGGTGATTTGACTATGGTGCTCCTATTACCAAAAATATTCTAGGAGATACCAATTGAAAAAAATAGATGGGCTACAAAACAATAGAAATTGCAGTATTGTACTTCAAGCTGAACCGGTGGTTGTCTTGTTGATTGTTCTCCTTAAAAAATTATGTAACGTTGTTATCAAGTTGATCGCATTTATTCTTGCTAATTTTTCCTAATGTTTAACACAACAAGATTCATGTTGTAGTAGTTGTTATGTATTAAAAAATAGTACAATTTATTCATGTTAAGGTTGTTTGTTTTGATCACGGTCAAACATCGAATGGTTTGTTATGAGGAATTATTTTGATGAATAGTAATTTTAGATGTGATTAGTCTAACACCAGAAATGCCAATCTTCATCACAAATAACAACTGTTAACATTTAAAGGAGTTTATAAGACGAAGACAATATATCACACAAATATTCAGGAAAACGAACCTATCATATATTTCTTCCATAGTCCTGGTCCTTTACCATGAATTTTCCAACACATCTAGATTGATCGTACTTTCTCCTTGCTTCTATTTCAACAAGATAGCAAGGGCCCTAAATCTATTGTTGATTTGTGCTGTTAGTCATAACTAGTTAGTACAGTATTTGATTTTGCTAAGCCTCGCCTATCTTAAATTTTGCTTAAATAATCAATAAAATCAAACGATTTTTTTTTTTTGTTATGTCTGAGTCGTAATAATTATAAGCAAAAATGAAAACCCTCAAAGATTTCCAATAGAAGAGAGAGAACATCAGAAAGAAGGAAATTAAACAAGAGAAGTTCAACATAATCATACCTTTTGAAGTAAGAACCTTTTTTTGAGAAGTAGGTGAAAACTGGTGAACAGCTTAAGTATGCTATGGGATTCAGAAAGATATGTGAGATTAGGTGAAGTTGGCTAAAGACAACTTGAAAGGCCACCAAAATAAGAATCAAGTAGAGATTGACAATTCCATGACTAACATCCAATTCATTGACTTCTGAATTAGTCTTTTTACTACTGATTGTCATCTTTGCCTTTGTAATCAATTGTGAAAATTATATTCACGCCCCTTGTTTTGAGATCTGGCCTATAATATTATGTACTCCACTTGTTTTGAGATTTTTTGGGTCAAAAACTTGTATTGATGATAGCTGTGAGAGAAGTTGAAGTAACCTGGCTAAAGACAACTTGAAAGGCCACCAATAGAAAGAAGAATCAAATAGAGATTTAACACTTTCCAGATCAACATACATTTCAACAACAACAACAACAACAACAACCCAACAACCCAGTATAATCCCACTTAGTGGGGTCTGGGGAGGGTAGTGTGTACGCAGACCTTACCCCTACCCTAGGGTAGAGAGGCTGTTTCCAAATAGACCCCCGGCATCCTTCCCTCCAAGAACTTCCCACCTTGCTCTTGGGAGACTCGAACTCACAACCTCTCGGTTGGAAGTGGGGTTGCTTACCATCAGAGCAACCCCTCTTGTCTTAAAGATCAAGATACATTTCATGGTATTAAAAATTGGAAATACGGGAATTATTCAAAATGAGTTTACTTTTTAAACTAAAGAAAATTGAGTTCAGAATGATACATTTTGAGTCTGACCATTTTAGGTTTGTCATCTTCCCTTGATTAATTTTCTCCAAAACCCTCCCTCAACAGCAAGCACATTAATCCATTTCAGCAGCGTTTATCCATTCCAGCATAGGAATTTCAGCCCTTTCGTTCTAATCTAGAATTGGATAGTTTTTAAGGGAAAGAAGTCATAAATCGAACAGTATGAGAACAGAGTAGTCAAAAGGGAAAAGGGCAAAAAGGCCAAAAGATGTTAGAGCTTTAGGCACAAAACACAATTAAAGTGTGGGCTTTAGAGAAGAAAAACATGAAATAGAAATATAATGCAAGAACATGTAACTATAAACATAAACAATAATTATTTGGACAAAAACATAATTAAGCTATATATATGATGTTATGCCCTTAAAGACAAAATCAATCGATGAAGGTGCACATTCCTTAGCACTTTGACGCCTACAACCAATGAGGAAGAGAACTTCGATATTTGCAAGATGCATCACTAACTAAATGATGAAAATATAAATTGATTTTATAGCAGGAAGAACAGCAAAATATTACCTCGAAGAGAAATGAGTAGTAGTATCAGCTTTTTGCATCTGTAGATGGGGAAGGAGATACAACAATTGTCATATATATGTCTTTTTAGAGGCATTTCAGCTACCTGAACCACATGAGGTCTCTCAATGCTACAGAAGTAGGAATCAACTGCAAAGTTCGACATGTATACTATGTGTTTCGCTAAAGATTGGGGAAAGCATAATAGAAACTATCTCAAAAAGCAAATGAATAGTAATGTCAACTATTTTGCATTTGTAGATGGGAAAGGAGATGCAAATATTGTCATCTATAATATGTACTTCAGGAATTTCAGCAACCTGCACCACGGGAGGTCATTCAATAGTTTAATGCAGGAATCAACTGCTCTAGAATATGAGGTTTAAGTGATTGAAATGAGATAAGCGTCTCATTTTGTGTTCAACAGAATATGAGTTGGGTAGCAATCGTTCTGTTGAATGCTCAAATTCTGTAACAACCCACAAAGTTACAACATAAAAATGAACTTGACTATTCTATTGTGGTTGTTACTTTCTCTCTCAACTTAAATCTCTGCATTTAACTTTCCTCTTCTCATCTTTCTCTTTGCCTCCGCTGTCCGGCCTTACCACTATCAACATATGAGATGAACAAGCTTCTTAATATATATGAGCAGGAAGGGTTGGTGCATTGTAAGGTTGGAAAATAAAATGGATCTTATAATGCTCTATATGACGTGCTCCGCTATCCGGATGTTTCCTCTGTGAACATCAGATCTGGGAAAAATCTTTCAGAATTCATATTTAAAAGATCATTTGAATAAAAACATACAATATCTGATACATTCTCATAAATAACACAAGTAAAAGTCATTACTAAATTTCACTTCCAATGTCCATCCATGGTTGATTCAGATAAGAAGGCCACATATTGAAATATTATCTTTTAACGAAGGTCATGATATTATGATATTTTGCTTGTTGAGACGATTATAGTATATCAAATTGCATATGGGACAGTTACTCATAGAAGTTCCTATCTTAGATATTCATTTGACATCTACATACTGGGTCATACTATGCTTAACTTTTCCACCAAAAAGAAAAGAAAAGGGAGGAGGAGGAGGGTGGAAGTTAAATAATGGAGATATACTTCTGATATCAGTGTTGCTAAACCTCGAGAAGGAAGAATGAAGAAAGGAACTGCAGCTCGAGAAATAGAAAGGAGCTATGCCTTTTTTGTACTTGCTCTTGAAATCCCATCATTCGTGCTTATCTTCCTCTGTTGGCAGATTCTTGGTGTCTCGTAGAACCTGCCAAATATATTTCTGTGAGAAATCATTAAACTTCTGAACTACCAATCCTAAATGACAATCAATGGAATGCAGTATATAAGATTTATCTATACAAATAATACTACAAGCTTGTACTTACGTAAATGTTAGAAGGCTCGAATGTGAATAATATGCATTGTGAAGAAAAAGAGACTGAAAGATTAGTAAAATTAATTACAACCAATGTGCTGCAGTATATAAGATTTATCTATTACAAACTGACCTAATATAAGATTTACTGACAGCAAATAATAATACAGGCTTATATAAATGTTACAGGATTTCTATATGAATAACATGCATTTTGAAGAAAGAAAAAGAGACTGAAAGATTATTAGAATCAATTACAACCAGTATAGAGAGAGACCGTCAGTTTTACTGATCTTTTTAGAACATTCACATTATTGAGGCCTAAAATATCCCTATTAATCTGAAATTTACTGGTAGCAATCAGAATCTGTTCCAGACATTCATACCAGAGATTATTAATGAATGAACACATTGGATATTGAGCTGCCCCTGCTCTTCTTCTTCTTCTTGAGGGAGTTTTCTACCCCTGGCACTTTATTCAATGCATTGGAAACAATGCATACTTTAAATGTAGGGAAAAGAAGCGGAAGGAGCAGGGGCAGCTGAATGTCCCTTGTCAATATGTCCATGTCTAGAATGCGTAGTCTCTGTTCTAGCTGCTGCATCAGCTCAACTGTTGGCTGCCACTTGAACCGCTTGGGGAATCTTTTCATGAATAATAGACTCAGTACCCTCAAAGAACAGCGGCAATGACTCTGAAATAGTCCTCATCGTCTCAATCAAAAATGAGTGATGGCCGTGGATGGTTCTAAGACAAAGATTTCGGCAGTTTTTAAACTTCTTTTCTGATTTCTTGCAACTCTGCACATATAGGCCGGCCGAAGTTTGGAACCCACAGCTGCCTCTATTCTTTTCACAGCCACAGAGCACTCTACTCGCGTAGGTTCATCTCTAACAGGATGCTCGCCGGACTTCCTTCCATCCTTTCACAAGATCAACTTGGATTTGTGAAGTAGGAATCAGCACCCTGTCAGTGTCAAGCTCCTTCATACCATAATTCAGAAAAATTTCTGTGATAAAAAACATGGATAATAACATTCCATAACCTAGATTGTGGTATAGCCAAGAACTTCACTTCGAATCATTTTCCCAAGGTTGACACTCATATCAGTCATAATAACATAAATCAACATGACAATGTCCTTGTTGACTGTGTTGGAGTGGGACCGGGGGCAAATGCGAGACATCAACATCAACCAAACATCGGGTTTAGGTTTCAGGAACCACTTGGCAAATCATTGTAGGAAGTGCATTTGCTTGGATTCCACTATCCCGGAGGAGACAGAACTTCTCCAATCTGCTTGCTTGGGCTGTCACACAAATTCTGAAATTCCTCTTTCTCAATGTCCTCCAATCCCAAGTACCATTTATCACCTTACTAGTAAAATCAAAGTTAACTCCGCGACAACAGATTTTGGATGACTTCAGTGCCCTTTTGACCTTGTCCTAGCTCTAGATGATTCAAGAATAGTTTCAGTTGAAGGTGCCCAAGTTGGGATCATCATCGGCATCTGCTTCATCTCTCAAACGCTTTTGAGTGCAAGTCATTTCAAAAAGCTGCAAATCACAGCAATAGGAAAACTTCAGCTCAAGTGATCCAACAAACAATAATATCCTTAATGATCATTCAATAAATCAGTATAGCATCAGTTGAAAAACTACGGAGCCTCTAAATCAGTCATTAACACAGAGGATCAAGAAAATATATATTCAGCAATTCAGACATTTACTGATAAACACACGTCACAGACTCACAGTAAGCAATACACTCCTACAACTATAAAAAATTAACAACCAGACTTCTTTTAAAGTAATATGTACAATACATCCTGAATAAGCAATTGACAAATATCTTTTACTGCTCCAGAAGTTACCAGATTTCAATTCAAGAGCAGAGCATTTTCAACAAGTAAGCACCATATTTTAATTCAACTCATCACAGATTAACTTATTTTCACTGCATTAACATCAGAAAATGGACGATCAAGTGTAAAAGCACTAAGAAAACCAAAAGTTTAACAATATGCCCTAATTAGAGATCGAATGCACGGGTTTAATTATTCTGTATTTGAAGTTTCTATCATTAGCACACAAAAAAAGGATTTATTTTTGGCATATTATAACATTTTGAAACTTCAGTGAGAAAAATATTGTTTCAATCCGTAAACTCACAGGGTTGGAGGAGGGCGGAGAGAGAGGGAAAAGGAAGATCTTCCATATATCACTGCGATTCTTTGCTCTTTCATATGTTTCACCACAGTCGAAGTCTCGTATGTCAGAAGAAAGAGTCCGTAATTGATGAGAAATAATTCTGTTCTTTAGTTTATTTATAAGAATTTCACGTTAAGCCCAAACTATTTACCTTTAACTAGGTGGAGATTGCCCGTGCCAGCACGGGCCCAATATTGTGAAAGTTCGAATTACATGAACTAGCAGATAAAAATTCGTGCATGTAAGCTAATATCATTTTATAAAGTCTGAAAAATAGTGAACTAATATAGAATAATCTAATTAGTAACATAAATTGTGTCTTAGGTAAGTCAAAGACCTCTCTCCTCTACCATAAGCTCCATAAATGACTACCAAATGGTATGACTATCCAAGTCTTTTTTCAATTCTTATACTGCTGTTTTTTTTTTTCTGTTTCCAAATTCAATACAGAGTTGGATATTCCCATTCTCCGGAGGTTGTAGCATCGAACATTGATTGAATAATTCACAAGAACATGAGAACGACACTTGTCCGGCTTCTGTTCTTGCAGTCAAGGCACTTATGTGCCACAATATGAAAGTTAAAACTAAAGCAGCTTCTTGCTTTTATTCTGTAAGCCACATAGTTACTACTATGAGCACTGAGATCTAAAAAAATTTGCCACCATTGGATAATATATCATGAAATTTGTATTCAGCATGTTACTTATTCACATTAGGAGGATATACTTTGTACCTTCTTCTTTTGGCGCTAAAGTTAAATCCGCTAATGGAGGATGGAGAGCACTCATCATGCCAAAACAATTAGGGCAAAATAATCACAGCAACCCTTCATCCATTTCACACATCCATCAAAATAGTCTGAAATAAGAAGAAAAACAAAAGATATCTATCAAAATCCGATATAACCATCAAAATAGTCCAAAATAAGAAGAAAAACTAAAGATATCTATCAAAATCTCATCAACATACAAAGGTAATAAAACAGAGCCCAAAAACACAAAGCAGGAAACGGAAAAAACGAACACAAATCATCAATACCATCACCAAGAAACTCCGAAGAGTTCCATTTTGTTTCTATTTAGATACTTTACCTTGTGTAGAAGTTCGAGAAGAATGGGTTGTGAGGAGCCTATCACTTTCAGAAGCTATCACGACTTAGAAAGTTCTAATGTTCATGCAATTTTCTTATATGCTTAAAATTATAAAGCCAAAATAGATGGGAACGTATATCCTGCTTGTTCACATTAGGAGACGTTGTACCTACTTCTTTTAGCACTAAAGTTAAATCCGCTCATGGACTAAACTCCACTCATTTGATAATTCATATATATGGTCCTCAATGAGTAATCGCCAATCAATTTTCAGAAGCTATCACGACTTAGACAGTTCTAATGTTCATGCAATTTTCTTATATGCTTAAAAATATCTATTCTTTCTTCTAATCATTTAGCATTCATTCAATCTGCATTCTTATTAAACATTATCTCCGAGGTCATACGATATCCTTCTCTAAGTCAAATACATTTACATAAGTTTGACCTAACCAACTCCCAACAATTCAAGAAAGTGACAACTGAATACATTGTTTATAGAATTGCATAAAACAACATCGTATATAAAGGAAATAAAATAGAAATACATACTCACGTGAATGACAAATCAACAAACACTTGTAAGATCACATGTATGTCCAGGAGAAAAGTACATTTCAGATTCCACATACACATGATAAAAATACTTGAATAAAAAGGCTTATACACAAGTTTAAGGGGAAAAAAGAAGAGAAAGATAGAGAAACCTTGAGAGAATAAAGATCGACTTTGAGATAGAAGGCGATGCATTCGCTTCGACTTTCCTTAACATCTTTCCCATTAGGGCGTCCATAGACAAAGGTAAACAGAAAAATTTATCAAAATCTTGAATAATACTCCAGGGATTTTTTAGCAACAAAAATCCTATGCGGAGCGAAGACCAGGAATGATAAATTGATGATAATAGTTACCGCAGAAAGAGAAAAATAATCAGGAATCAAACTAAAAAAAATAACCTGAGGTAAAACCCAATAATCGAAGTCGTCTCTGCATATGTTGAAAAGATTCGAATTTGGTAAAACTCAAAAATTGAAGTGTAGATGGTGAAAAGTTATGAATTTGATCCCTATTATTTAGACACAGATAAAAAAAATCTTAAGAGGGAGAATAAAAGTTCCGAAGAGAGCAGAGAAAATTGATGAAGAATGGGAAAAGCAAGATACAAAGAAAATTAGAAACGTGGTATGCAAAGTGGCTGTTTATATATAATGGAAGACACGTATAAATAAATACATAAAAGGTCTAATATACCCTCAATTTGTAGGCTATTGCCTTGAAGCAGCTCTTCTATTATATATATATACCTACTCTGCGCGTGTACCATCTATATCTATATATAAATATAAATGTGGGCAATCGAGAGTCTTATGTGGCATACCTCCTAAGCCATCATTCTTATTTATCTTTTTTTTTAAATTTTCACAATCATTTCCTATTTTTCAGATCTACAACTCATTTTCGGATGTTAAAGCCTTAACAAAAAATTTCATTTATGAAATTGATTATTCTTTCAGTTACATCTTTACATGATAACATTCTTTCGGTTACACCTTTACAGATCCATTCCTTAATTACATAATTTGAATAAAATCTTGACCATTATATTTTGGATATCACTATATAAGCAGACATCATATCCACACATTGTGCAGTAAAGTTTAGCGTAAATATATAAATAGCTTTTCCTTGACCCATGGCAAAAGGAGCCAGGCAGCTTCTGTTTAAATTTCGCGGATATCATGGGGAGAGCAAGCGGAAAAAAAAGGAAGCAGGGGTTAGAAGTTCTTCATGGAAGCAACAGCCAGTTTGATATACTTTTTTGTTTACATGAATTTGTGTGAATGTAATTTTTTTTTCTTATTGAAGCACCTTGATTTGTTTATATATTAGAGAAAAACACTTCAATTTTTTAGGCTAAAATGACATAACTTATAAAAGTCTTCTAGGAAAATTCTGATTTTGGGAGATGTTGCATAAAATTAGGAGGAAAATATATATCGGCATAAAAAGGAAAATGAAAACACGCAAAGAGTAAAAGGAACAAAGAAATATAAGAAGTAAAGTTCCACATACAAAATCGGTCGAGATTGAAGCATTGGTAAATAATATGATTCAAAGGCAGTTTGTTTTATATATTCAAAGCTTTGGAAGTTTTGAGTTACTTAATTTGTCCTTTTTTTCTATTACCACTTCATCCTTTACAATAAAGAAGATATTAGGTTAGATAAACGAAATAAATGTATAAGAAAAATATTAGATATTAGGATAGGTATAAACACATTTATAGAACGTTAAATAAATTTTGTTCGGTAAAAAATTGGAATATGACAATTGTTTCCTTAATATAACAAAAAGATTGAAAATGGATTAGAGATCATATAAGAAATATCTGAATCGTTACGTTGTAACCTATTTCATATTATTGCTATAATCCAATTAAAAAATTTCATGTGGAGAGAAGTGAAAAAAGAAGAAGAAGAAGAGCAATAGTCACAATAGGGTATTGAAACCGTTCCATGCTTAAATTTAATTGCAATACTTTGTACTAAATTTATGAGAATTGTTTTGTCTTGGAACTCTTTTAATAGCTTTTGCAATGAAACTTGAGTAATTGGTGCTTATAGAGTATCTTAAAAAAAAGTGACCAATATTTTTTGTATATGAATTGAGTATTTTTAATTAAGAGAAAACTGCATTTTGATGAAATGATATACTTTTATAACTAATTTATTTGATTAGTTATAATATTATTTTGTTGAGTTAGATACACCAACAAACAAAACGAGTATAAATTGATGATTCAATATAATATATATGTTTTGTCGCCAGTTGCTTCCTCTTATTGCCTCACGAACCATAACTTGCTTTTGACCCTAAAAATATTTTGACACTTTCGTTTTTGACTTTTTGTTGTTACGCTGACTTCTCTTTGATTTCTATTGAATATGTAGGTGATATTTGACTTTTTGTTTGATTTTCGAAAATTTAAGTTTCACCAATTCATATAAGTAGTATTTATAAACTTTTTTAGTTTATTGTACGAAAGAAAAATAAAAAAAATTAGATTTAACATTACATTTTTGATTACTTTCAATATTTAGGTATGAGAAGAAATTAAATCACAGATCTAACGATATCTTTTTTGATCGTGCATCGCGCGATAAAATTCACTAGTATATCTATAATATAAAACTTTTAAAAATTATATATAGAACTTTGTATGACTTATGTGCAGTTATTAAGTTTCGATAGTACTTTTTAAAATCTGAAGTTGAGCTGAAGAAATTATATCTAATAGTAGTATTGGTATATAAATAGAGAATGAAACATAATTTCACAAAGTCTCTCTATAATTTTTTTTTATTACGATAATTAAATTATACACAATTAATTAATTTTAATTCTACGATTAATAAAATTTGAATTACTGAGTGTATTTTTAAAATATCATATAAAAAATTAATAAATATAATTTTAGTAATTTTGAAGTTCTAATATTTGAAAAAATAACATGAAAAATATTATTATGTTACATAATTCAAATAAGGACATGAGTTTGAGTTGTTTAAGATCAAATCTTAGTTTATTTAAAGTTTTAAATAATAGAAGTTCCTCCATAATCCAAATAAATAGATATTTAATGATCAAAATTTAGTTGATATAAAAGTTTTAAATATTTAAAAATAATTGTATTATCATTTTTTCAAATGATTAAGTTAAAAATATTTTACCTTGTTTTTCAATTATAGCGAGTTGTATATTTATATTTTCAAAAATTTTCCATATATTTCTTTCGTATTGTCTCAAAAATTGGGTTTTGAGTTTAGAAAAATCGAAGAGTACCCACTGATATTATACAAGATATTTAAGATAGAAATTATATAATTCAAAGAAGGATTAAATTTACAAAATTTAGTTGATTTAAAACTATTAATCTCTAGCATATTTTTAAAAACACTAGTCTTACGGTACGCGCGATGCGCGTGGATCCAGTCTTAGTAAGTATAATTTTTTAAAATAATTGTATTGAGTTATAAAATAAATGTGTAAGTTCCTAAAGATGGTCGTGACTATTTGTTGTGTAGAACTAACTCATTAATTGAAGAAATTATCTGAGAAGTCCTCAATTATCAATAATTCAACTTAACATTTGTTTTAGGTTTGTAATTTCATTATTTTAATTTCACGATAAGAAATTTGAAAATCTGAATAATCTTGAAGGATACAACTAATAATATATAAGCAGGCAACTAATAATTTATTAACTAATAATTTATGAACTTTAAATAAATACAAAATTAAAGTACAATAATAAAAAAAAGATATTAAGAAAATAAAGCAAGCAAGTAAGAGAATCTAATATTGAAATCTAGCTAATGAACCCACTCATATTTACCTAAATGTATCATCAATTCAAAACTGAAAGATTTCATAAATTATTTTGTTATTTTTGTGCCTACTATTGATTTCTTTACACCAATCTGTATATTTGTAATAGTATATTTAAAAAGTTAAAACTATAATATTGAATAATTTCGTGGAAGTTGTAGTCTTGTATATTTTTAAAAAGTAAACTATCTATGTTATTTTTCAAGAACTCGTACCTCGTCTTTCTTAAATATGTTATTTTCCTTTACCTATTTATTATCCTTTATATATAATTTATTAAGTGTAAAACATATACAAAGTGAAATCTAATAAAGCTATAATATTTTAACTTTTTACACATTTCAAATTGGAAACAATTAAAAAGTAAATTTTTAATTAATTTTAAACTCCTAAATATTGAACAGGTCACAAAATGATGAAGTGTTTCTTATAATATTTAAATTTTATGATAAAGATCAAGTCTAAAATAAAAATAAAAAGGTTAGTTTTAAATTCTAGTCTTTCATTTTAGGTAATTATTTCATTAATAATATTTTATTGGATGGTAATATGTATTCACGTTTTTTTTATTTACTCAATATGTCATAATGGCTAAAGGCTAAAAATTAGGAGTTTTTATTTACTTTAATAACAAAATATTTAATAGCCAAAATTGTATGTATTTAAGTGTCCTAATATTGGAAAGTAACTTAAATTATAATTGTGTCTAATATAAATATATTGTTAGGGGGTAAAAAAGGCGAACGACATTTCGCTAAGGACCTTCGTGCTTTTAATATATATATATATATATATATATATATATATATATATATATATATATATATATATATATATATATATATATATATATATATATATATATATATATATATATATATATATATATATATATATATATATATATATATATATATATATATATATAAAAAAATGACGTGGTATGTTTCTTTGGCCAACGATTACATTTATCTTTTTTCTTAGATTTTACACCTTTTTCTTTATTTTTTGCATTTAAAATTTGCTATCAATTAATTATGCTTTATTTACTTTTTAAATCATTAATATAGTATTCGTCTATTTTCCTATAACGTTTCTATACCTTTCTTCCGTTACATTTTGCCCTTCACTTAAATCTCATAATTATTTACTATTTATTTCTTTCCTTAAATCTTTCTATTTTCTTTCTGTGCATTTTTTTTTCATAACTCAAAAATAATTCCAATGCTCAGGAGTTGTTCCAATAGAGGTATTTTCCTCTTCGAGAATTTATGATATAGAGATAGATGAGATAACAATCAATTAACCATGTAAGAGAACAAAAAAATAATATCATTTCAAAGACAAAAAAGAAAGATATACCTGAGGGGATTGGAAGAAAGAAGAAGAAACAGAATAAGTGTAAGCCAAGAGTTTTGCTGGAGAATTTTGGACTCTCAAGTAACGCTTATGGCTTTTATTGGTAACGCTTGTGGCTTTTATTGGTAACTGTTGGACTCTTCAATAACAATTATTTCTCTTTTGATTAAAGGTGTGCCTTTTTGTAAAATTGAACCCTAAAATAAAAAGAAAAAGCCATAAAGTTGTCTAGTAAAGTTAATAAAAGTATAAAATGAAGCTTAAAACCGTGGCTTGAAGCTTCAAAATTTGGACATATTATCTAACAGCACTCAATAGAGAACATTTATCTAGTAAATTTTGTCCACACTTCGTGCGGTAGAAAAAAACATTATTGAATTTACAAATAATTTTCACAATACCCAATTATTGATTAATATTGTTAAAATTAAAGTTTATATATTTTTGGATTGGAATTCCTAATCCATATTGTAAAACTTAATTGTAAATATAACTCTAACTTTCTACTTTTGTGTAATCAATATATAGGTACACTAACATTTTTTATTTTTCTTAGAATAAGGTAAAGTAAGAACGTAATGCGAAGAAAATGTTTGCTTTAAACTACATCTTTTGGAAATTCTTTGTCTTTATTTTTTACTTTTTCTTTCCCTTATTTTCCCTTTTTTATTTTTGAAAGAATTACGGCACATGTCACTTGGCCTAATAACCTAACTGAAAACAGCTCATATTTTAAGTTCTTACACTATATAGCCTATGTTGTACATAACTTGAAAGAAACTTTTCAGTCTTTAACTCACTATTAAAAACATACTTTTAGGTTTTTATTATTTTCTTCTTTCTTCATTCCCTTCTCTCTCTCTCTTTCTCTCCCAGCGTCTCTCCCCTTTCTCTCTAACCCACATAGATCACTCACCCTCTACTCAATCAAAGGCTGCCACAATCATCATTCCACCCAGAAAAAAATAATTCGTGTGGAAAGAGTTTTGTTGTTGTTACCTCTTCACCATCTTAATTTTATTAATCCTCTTATTAATTGTTATTGGTGTTATTCTATATCTCTTGTTTGATCCAAAACACCCTATTGTTTGAATTGTTATACAGCAAAAATGTTGTAAGAGTAAGAGATGATTAAAGAAGAATACTGCCAGACTCAGTGGTAATAAACAAGGGTAAGACAGCGCAGATAAGAAATCCGCAATAAAGCACTATGTAAAGCTATAATCGGCTACCCTGTCATAGAATCAATATTCTCTGTACCTGTACCAACAATTACCAATAAATAGCATAACAGCTAGCAGATGTAGCTAAATGCAATGCAATGCATGATATGACCGCTACGGCGTGTAGCCCGACTCCAAATTTTGGGTACCCGTGCTCACTGTGGGGGTTCAGACTCCGGAGGGGCTCCTACAGCCCAAGCACATCTCATAGAGATATCACTGCGGCGTGCAGTCCGATCCAACATATATCTTGCAGCGGCGTGCAGCCCGATCCACTACTAGTCAGCTAATATGCAGATACAGCCTCGCAGCCTCAAAAGTAGTTTTTGAAAACTCATTTATCATTTTTCAGTTGGAAAACAGTAATATCAAGTTCCAGAGATTGGAATTAGCATAATAACAAAAATAGCCGCGGACTAGTAGTAAACTAGCATGTCTATGTGATAAGACAATGATAACGATCCTCGCGGGATCCAATAACTGGCTCACGGCCCACATGTATAATCAACCGCCCAAGAAGGGGGTTCCTCGGCTCAAGAGTGGCCATTATCACATATATATATATATGCAACCATCCGAGAAGGAGGTTCGACGGCTCTAGAATAGCCAATAATACAATATCACCGGGTTGGACTAATATGTAGTCTCCAGTTCATGATCGACCCCGCACTCTCAAGAGTGTGCGTGTCTCGCCGCTATACAGCGTCACAAAGTGGTATACCGGGGTTTCGAACCCGCTGGTCATCACCCACATCTATTACTCACCTCAAAACAGCGCGACGACTATTCCGTAATGCCCTTGCCACGAGAATCAAGCTCCGCACACGTAGAATCTGCTCAAATACAGTAGAAATACAACAAATTAGGCCAATGGGACGACACCCAATCAATACAACTCAATTTACGTCAAAATTCCCAAAGTTGTCAAAACCCGAGCCCCGGGCCCACATTCCGAAAATTTACGAAATTCACATTTCTGGAACCCTCGTCTCAATACGAGTCTAAGCATATCAATTGTACCAAAATCGGACTCCATTTGCCTACTCAAATCCTTGTTTTTCTTCAATTTAGGCTTAGGGCTCAAACCCACAATTAATCTTCCATTTACAGAGAATTAACCAAGGATTTCATGTTAAAATGATGTAATTAAGCCACAAAACTTACCTCCAACGAAACCCCGATGATTTCCCAACAATCTCCCGTCAATTTCTCCTCTTGGAACTCAAAAATGGAGTTTTGGGTTAATGAACCCGTATGTGAAATGTTCTGTAATTAAACTCACTGCCCGAGCAATTTGCTCTACGCGTTCGCGATGGTCTCCACGCGTTCGCGATGCTTGGCTTCCAGTTACTCTACGCGAACGCGACAAATTCCCACGCGAACGCGTGGCCTCGCCAACTCCTTCTTCGCGATCGCGGCCTAGACCCACGCGAACGCGATGCGTTCCAACACCCCCATACGCGAACGCGACCTTTACCCACGCGTTCGCGATGCTTCCCAACCTTTCCAATACGCGAACGCGTTACCTCCCTCGCGAATGCGATGACCATTTTCCCTCAGCCTACGCGAACGCGGGCCTAGCCCTCGCGAACGCGAAGGCTTAACTGGTGCCCAGTGGTCTGCAATTTACAGCAGACCATTCCTTGTTCCAAAGTGCCGGATGATGGTCCGGATTCACCCCGAGGCCCCCGGGACCCCAACGAAAACCACCAACATACTCCAAAACACGATACGGACTTGTTCCAATCATAAAAACACCATCTTAAACATCAAAATCATCAATTACACACGGATTCAAGCTTATGTTTATTCAAAACTTTCAAAACTAACATTCAATCCAAAACCCGATCAAACGATGTCCGAATGACCTGAAAATTTGCAGGCACATCCAAAATCACCTAACGAAGCTACTGCCACTGTCGGAATTCCATTCCGACCCCGGATCAAAATCTCACCTACCGTTCGGATTTCGCCAAAATTCAACCTTAGCCAATTCAAGCCTATTTCTACACCGGCCTCCAAATTCAATTCCGATTGTTCCCCTAAGTCACAAATCACCTCCCGGAACTAGTCGAATCATCAGAATCCGGTTCCGAGCACTCTAACTCAATAGTCAACTCTTGGTTGACTTTTCATATTCAAGCTTTCTTCAAGCATGCTATTTGTTTTATTTTCAATCCAAATCACTCCTAACTCACCCGAGATACTCTAATACTGTTTTAAAAGCATAATATATGTACATGCACGGTAACGGGGTGGAAATTCCCGTAACGACGGGCCGGGTCGTTACAATTAAAGATATACTTTTAAGATTTTTATTATTTTCTTCTTTCTTCATTCCCTTCTCTCTCTCACCGCCTCTCACTTCTTTCTCTCTAACCCACATAGATCTCTCATCCTCTCTTAATCTAGCCCCCGCTATTTCCCCTCCTTTACCCTCCACGTAGTTCTACCATTAATGGCTCGAAGCTCGAAGAAAGATTGTTGTCCATGGTGGCAAGCAGAAGAACGGAGAAGATTTTTGAAAGAAACATGAGAATACACATAGATCCGAAAATGAATAGCTCTCAAACTTGATTTGCACCAACAAACAACCACTAATTTTGGAAGATTTTGAAGTTTGAAGTTCTGGTAATTTTGGAAGATTCTAAAGTTTGAAGTTTGAAGTTCTGGAAAATCATAACTATGTAACAGGTTGTATCGATACTGTATAATAGCGTGTAATAGTGTATATGGATGTAGAGACACCTCTTATACACTATTATACATGTTTATACAAGTTATACAATATTATATAATTGTGTATAAATGTGTTATATATATATATATATATATATATATATATATATATATATATATAGTTTATAAGGATTATATATATTGTTAGCGTGTAAGAGGCCTCTACAGAAGTTTGACACTTCCTTCTCTTCTTCTTTTTCGTGTATGTGCTATATGAAACAGATTTGTACGCATTGGAGTAATTCTACAATTTATTTATCAATTTTTTATTTTTTTTATCCTGTTGGATTGCTTCAGCAATGGCACATAAAGATGTTTGAATTTCTTACCTTCAAACAATATATATTATTCAAAATAGGATTTTGAGTTGCGTTGTGGCTTATTTGCATTTTTTTAGCAAATGCTTAATAATCAAAGGAAATCAAAAGAATATAAACAACTGGTTGTATTAAGAGAGAGCAATAACAGTAGTCGATTGTGTGAAATAAACTATTTTTCGGGAATTAACCTATTATTTTTTTGCTATAGATTTACAGTGTAATATCTAGACTATTATATTACAAGTAAAGTGAAATTATCCCTTTATTTTAGATGAATGCATGCCTTATTTACTTATTTCATCATTAATATACTATTCATTTATTTTTCTAAAACGTCAGCATTAATCAACAGAGGAGAAGATTCAGCATCTCTTTAATTTCTCTTCAAAATTATTTATTTCGATTACGTCGGAAACGGTAAAATACGAAGAGTTTGATAGTACCTCTTAATCTCATTAAAGTATCACTCTAAATTACTATAAATTACCCACATATAACCAGAATCTTCAAGCTCAATAACACACAAAAAATAAATTATGTAAGTAAGCTGCCTTTCCCTACGTTTTTATTTTTTTATTCATTTTTCTTCGTTACTAGATCTCCTTTTGATTGTATTTTCTCTTGCAGCATTAGCACTACTGTTTGAACAACTAAGGATTCTATTACTCAATATATCATATTCCCATTTTATCTTTTTTCTCATTTTTTAATCTTTCTATTATATTTTCTATTTAAACTATCGTTACTTTTCCTTTTTTAAGTAATAAAAAGTAATATTTATGTGTTGTCTAATGACTACAAATAATTATAATTTTTCTTTTTTCTTCTTTCTGTAATGAGAAGCAATATTAATGTGTTGTTTAATAAATATAAATAGTTGCATTTGGTGAAGAAGATAAGAAAAAAGAAGGAAATACACAGAGGAGGCAGCCGAGAAATGGATGGTACTTTAAATACAGAGCGAACAACAAAAAAGGATCGAGTGAGGACATCAAATACTTATTTTTCTAAAATAATATTTTTTTTTAGATGATCACCTTATTATCTTTCTATATATCAAGAAAAAGTTTAGTATTCGATTCAAGTCTTAAACTCTCCAGCTATGTTTTTGACAATTCGTACTACGATTTACATTTGCTAATGAAGTTATAAATTCTACTAATATTAACTTATATGTGTAGTTATTATTTACTTACTGGTGTATATACTACATGATTCTTAAGGTATTGTGCTTGACATGCATCAAACACAAATACCTATAAAATATACTCCCTTCCGTTTCAATTTATGTGAACTCATTTGACTGGGCACAGAGTTTAAGAAAAGATAGAAGACTTTTAAATTTGTTGCGTAAAATGAAGCACATATATTTTTGTGGTTATAATTGCATAAAGGTAAATTATTTCGAAATAGGGAAAGATGTCATTCTTTTTTGCACGGACTAAAAGGAAATAGGTTCATATAAATTGAAACGGAGGGAGTATGAGCTATTAAATTACCTCTAAAATATAAAGGCAACTAAATCAAAAATTTCAATTTTTAGATATGATTTCGTTTTGTAGGGATCTAATAAAATGACGTAAGACTAGGGGTGTACAAATCGAACAAAAAAATCGCACCAAACCGAAATATCAAACCAAATCGATTAAAAAATCCATCTCGGTTTGGTATTGAATAAAACATCCGAAACAACCCGACATATAAAAATATAATTTTATATATATTATTTAAAATTTTATATAAAATTTTCTTTAAAAAATATCTTGAAATATTGTCATTCTCTTGTGGGATATAAATTTTAATAGAATATGAAGTGCTCCATATTTATTGACCTTAAATAATGGGTTGTATGATTCGTTTCCTATCAAGTGTTAATAAAATACGCTTATCTTTTTGTTCTTACATATTCATATTATATGTAAGATGTATTAAATTCTTATTTCTTTTTTGAATGTGAAGTGATTATTAATATTTATGTATCATATTGATTTTTATGTTTAATTACTAAATTCGGAAAACCTGAAAGTGTATATCAATAAAAAATTATTTTCAGACAATTAAAAAAATAATTATTATGTGTTAACTAATGAAATTCCCACATAAGAATATTTTAATTGATAATATGTTTGTTACTTTTTATATTTTCTACAAAATAGATGTATATGTATCAAATATTTAACAAAGTAAGATTAAAATAATATGTAAGTAACAAAAAATCTGACAACCCAAAAACCCCGACAAAACCGAACCAATCCAAATCGATATAGTTGGTTTGATTTAATTTTGATAAAAATCGAACTAATCCAATCCATGTACACCCGTACGTACGTAAGACAATGCATCTATCTATATATTATATAAAAGAGAGAACAGAGAAGGTGACTTGGCACCTCTCTTTGGCCAAGGATCCTATTTATCTTTTTTTTTTGTATTTTCCTTTTCATTCTTTACATTTAAATTGTTTAATAATTGAAAGAGAAGATTGATCATTACATTTAATAATCGCACAAGGATTCATTTATCTTAATTCTTCAGTTAACCATACCTTTCTCATTCTTACTAAATACATTCATTACAATTATTAATGCACTTAATACCCTTTCCATTACCATTACCCAATATATGTTACACTTTCTTTTCCTATTACTCCATGTAAGTTACTATTTGTATTTTATTTATTATAAATACTAAAGCACATTTTCTCCTTTGCATCACTTTCATTTCTTCTTCTTCATTAACCATTCTTCTCCCTTTCATTCGAAATTCTTTGTACGTAGGTTTTTTTTTAACTTATTCTTCTTGGTTAGAAAGTAAGGAAGAGAAGACATATCATGTTATTTGTGAAAAATATTTAGGAATTCAACTTTAATCTTTATATATATATATATATATATATATATATATATATATATATATATATATATATATATATATATATATATATATACTCTCTTAGTATGTTGTTGGCTTGCCGTTATAGTGTGAATTTACATTTAATAAGTATTAACTTTGCCTTTTTGTCTTGCATTAATATGCTCTTTTTATTTATTTAAGGAATGATTGTAATAAATTTTACATTGAATTATGTTTATTATTTTAAAAAAGAATAGAGAAAGTATGATCACATACTCAAAATAAATAGAGAAAACAAGATTATTTTTATCATTTGAAAATAATTAATACGATTTGTGTCGCGATACCTTTTAATGGCTTTTTGACAATTTTAATGAAACCGACTCATCAATTTCTTTAAATCTACTACGTTTCTCTATGTGATTTACAACTATATATCCGTAAGGGGTATTTTTCCGGACTCCTCTCTGTCAATTTATAAGATAAGTGTATTATAATGCCAAAAGTGATTAATCGAGAGAGAAATATTTTTTAAGTTTTATTAAAATTAATAGGAAAGGGGGTAATTAATTTGATAACAGTTTCTCATTTGCTACCACTTGAGAGATATTCGAGTATTCAATTATGTATTTTATTGGCATGTGATGTTTATAAATCAAAAAAAGAGATGTCAGTGGAAGAAGATGAAGATAGATAATTATAACTAAGATTATTGAAGAAGTGACTGTTGGATCTCTATATATCACATAAATAGGGAACATTATGAGAAAAAGTTAATCAAGAGGGAAAAAATCGAGTTTTGTAATTTTTCATAAGAAAAATTAGAAATGAGAATTGAGTTAATTATTTTAGGGAAATATAGTAGTAGTTTCTAAATTTACAATGGAATAAAAAGACATGAATGTGATAGAGAAAAGAAAAGAATTAAAAAAAAATTAGAAAAGGTAAAGAGATGGAAAAGAGAGTGAGGAAGGGTGGGAACGGTAAATAATAATTTGAATGATTATATATAAAGAAGTGATAGGAGTCATGATAGAAAATTATCAAAATGGAAAAGATAAAAAAAATATAAGAAACCTAAGGGCTGATAAAGAAAAAAATAAGTTTAAAAATTTTCAAGAAGGTAATGAGAATATGATCAAATGAAAAACTTTCTTTTTCCTTTTCATTAATAAAATATATAAATTGTGAGAATAGAAGCTTTTAAAAATTATTTACTAGGAAGACTAAATAATATAATTGGGATGGGAGGGTTATGTTTAAGTGTCTCCAACTGTCATTTTAAACTAGAAAGGTATAGAATTTGTAGACAGAGAAGCAAAACAAGAATAATTTTTAACTTAACTATTTATAAGATAAAAATAATTTCTATAATAACATAACTGCTTCAATAGCATTACTTTTAATTCAAGTATTTATAAAAGCAACATATTATTAACTTTACTAGACAACATTATTTAAATAAACACATTTCAAATTGGAAACAATTAAAAAGTAAATTTTTAATTAATTTTAAACTCCTAAATATTGAACAGGTCACAAAATGATGAAGTGTTTCTTATAATATTTAAATTTTATGATAAAGATCAAGTCTAAAATAAAAATAAAAAGGTTAGTTTTAAATTCTAGTCTTTCATTTTAGGTAATTATTTCATTAATAATATTTTATTGGATGGTAATATGTATTCACGTTTTTTTTATTTACTCAATATGTCATAATGGCTAAAGGCTAAAAATTAGGAGTTTTTATTTACTTTAATAACAAAATATTTAATAGCCAAAATTGTATGTATTTAAGTGTCCTAATATTGGAAAGTAACTTAAATTATAATTGTGTCTAATATAAATATATTGTTAGGGGGTAAAAAAGGCGAACGACATTTCGCTAAGGACCTTCGTGCTTTTAATATATATATATATATATATATATATATTGTCACGACCCCAAATCCGGTCGTGATGGCGCCCAGCACATTGCTAAGTCAGCCTGACTAATCAAGATCAACAACGGAGCTAGAAGCTCTCTGTAGCCCATTTAAGCATATTAATTCACGAAATAACAGCGAGACATATAACGAAAACGGGGAACCAAGTCCCATAATACATCAACTCCCATAGACCAAGGGTCAAGAGTCATGAGCCTCTACTGAACATGAGTGTATAAAGGTTTACAAGATACCAAGTGCGGAAAGAAAAGTCAATACAAAATCAAGAAAGTAAGAAGGAATATCGGGTCCTGCGGACTCTGCAGCTACCTCGAATATCCACAAACGTCGCCTCGCACAGCTACTGGATCACTGCTGAGAGGTACCTAGATCTGCACACAAGGTGCATGGAGTAAAATGAGTACTGCCAGACTCAGTGGTAATAAACAAGGGTAAGAAAGCGCAGATGAGAAATCCGCAATAAAGCACTATATAAAGTTGTATTCAAATACCCTGTCACAGAATCAATATCCACTGTACCTGTACCAATAAGTACCAGCAAAACAGTATAACAGCTAGCAGATGTAGCTAAATGCAATGCAATGCATGATATGACCGCTACGGCGCGTAGCCCGATCCAATTTGGGTACCCGTGCTCACTGTGGGGGTTCAGACTCCGGAAGGGCTCCTACAACCCAAGCACAATATTACCGCGGCGTGCAGTCCGATCCAACATATATACCGCTGCAGCACGCAACCCAATCCACTACCAGTCGGCTAATATGCAATTACAGCCTCGCAGGCTCAAAAGTAGTTTTTGAAAACATCTTTTATCATTTTTCGGTTGAAAACAGTAATATCAAGTTCCAGAGATTGGAAATAGCATGATAACAGAAATAGCTACGGACTGGTAGTAACTAACATGTCAATATGATAAGACAATGATAACGATCCTCACGGGATCCAATAACTGGCTCACGGCCCACAAGTATACTCAACCACCCAAGAAGGGGGTTCAACGGCTCAAGAGTAGCCAATATCACAGTATAATATGCAACCATCCGAGAAGGAGGTTCGACGGCTCATGAATAGCCTAATATCATAATACAGTATCAACAAGTCGGACTATGTCATAGTCCCCAATCACAATCGACCCCGCACTCACAAGAGAGTACGTGTCTCGCCGCTATACAGCGTCACAAAGTGGTATACCGGGGTTTCGAACCCGCCGGTCATCACTCACATCTATTACTCACCTCAATACGGCGCGACGACTACTCCGCAATGCCCTTGCCACGAGAATCAAGATCCGCACGTGTAGAATCTGATCAAATACAGTAGAAATACAACAAATTAGGCCAATGGGACGACACCCAATCAAAACAACTCAATTTACATCAAAATTCGCAAAGTTGTCAAAACCCGACTTTCGGTACGCTTGTCGAAAAATTACAAAAGTCACATATTCGGAACCCTCATCTCGATACGAGTCTAGGCATATAAAATTTACCAAAATCGGACTCCATTTGCCCACTCAAATCGGTGTTTTTCTTCAATTTAGGCCTAGGGCTCAAACCCACCTTTAATCTTCCATTTACAGAAATTTAACCAATAATTTCATGTTAAAATGATGTAATTAAGCCACAAAACTTACCTCCAACGAAACCCCGATGATTTTCCAGCAATCTCCCGTCAATTTCTTCTCTTGGAACTCAAAAATGGGGGTTTTGGGTATTAAACCCGCGACTGGTCTGTTCTGAACTTAAACTCTCTGCCAGAGACCCTTCTTCTACGCGTTCGCGACGCCTCTCACGCGTCCGCGAAGCTCTGCCCAAAATACCCTTCGCGAACACGACATGCCATACGCGTTCGCAATGCACATTTTTATCAGCCTTCCGGAGATCCTTCTACGCGCACGCGGCCACGACCCACGCGAACGCGATGCCTAATGACTTCCCTCTACGCGAACGCGTCCTTCTCCCACGCGTTCGCGATGCTTCACGTCCTTGCCAATATGCGAACGCGATGCCCCCTCGCGAACGCGATGCCTTCTGAACTTGGCCTACGCGAACACGAAGGCCAAATCACTGCCCAGTGATCTGCAGATTACAGCAGGTCTTTTCTTGCTTCTAAATGCCGGATGATGGTCCGGATTCACCCCGAGGCCCCCGGGACCCCAACGAAAACCACCAACATACCCCAAAACACGATACAAACTTGTTCCAATCATAAAAACACCATCCTAAACATCAAAATCACCAATTACCCACGGATTCAAGCCTAAATTTCTTCAAAACTTCCGAATTACACATTCTATCAAAAATCCGACCAAACGACGTCCGAATGACCTGAAATTTTGCGGACATATCCAAAATCACATAACGAAGCTACAGGAATTGTCGGAATTCCATTCCGACCCCCGGATCAAAATCTCACCTACCGTTCGGGTTTCGCCAAAATTCAACCTTCGCCAATTCAAGCCTAAAACTACACCTGGCCTCCAAATTCAATTCCGATCGCTCCCTTAAGTCACAAATCACCTCCCGGAACTAACCGAATCATCATAATCCGATTCCGAGCCCTCTAACCAAATAGTCAACTCCGGGTTGACTTTCCTTATTCAAGTTCCTTCAAAAAGGCTATATGCCTCATTTTCAATCCAAATCACTCCTAAATCACCCGATAGACTCTAGCACTGGTATAAAAGCATAAAACATGTATTTACAACATAACGGGGTGGTAATTCTCATGACAATGGGCCGGGTCGTCACATTCTCCCCCTCTTAAGCAAACGCTCGTCCTCGAGCGGGTCAAGAATCATACCTGAAGTCTCAAATAGCTGAGGGTATCTGCTCCGCATCTCCTGCTCAACCTCCCAAGTAGCCTCCTCCACGGGTCGACCTCTCCACCGAACCTTAACCGATGCAATCTCCTTGGACCTCAATTTTCTCACCTGCCGACCCAAAATAGCAATAGGCTCCACATCATGGGATAAATCACCATCAAGCTGAATGGTACTGAAGTCCAACACATGAGACGGATCTCTAATGTACTTCCGGAGCATAGACACATGGAATACTGGATGAACGCTGGATAAGCTGGGCGGCAAGGCTAACTCATATGCCACCTCTCCAACCCTCCTAAGTATCTCAAAAGGACCAATGTACTTGGGACTCAACTTTCCTTTCTTCCCAAACCTCATGACACCCTTCATAGGTGAAACCTTCAACAATACTCTGTCACCAACCATGAAAGACAACTCTCGAACTCTACGGTCCGCATAACTCTTCTGACGAGACTGTGTCGTACGAAGCCTCTCCTGGATCAACTTTGCTCTATCCAGAGCATCCTGGACTAACTCAGTCCCTATCAATCTAACCTCACCAGGCTCAAACCATCCTACGGGGGATCTACACCGTTTGCCATACAATGCCTCATACGGGGCCATCTGAATACTCGACTGATAACTGTTGTTGTAGGCAAACTCAGCAAGTGGTAGGAACTCATCCCACGAACCACCAAAATTAATCACACAAGCTCGCAACATATCCTCCAAGATCTGAATAGTGCGCTCAGACTGTCCGTCTGTCTGGGGGTGAAATGTCAGTACTCAACTCAACCCGCGTACCCATCTCTCGCTGAAATGCTCTCCAAAACTGAGAAGTGAACTGAGTACCCCTGTCGGATATGATAGACACCGGAACTCCATGCAACCGAACAATCTCTCGAATAAAGATCGCTGCCAACCGCTCCGATGAGTAGGTAGTACTAACTGGAATGAAGTGAGCTGACTTGGTCAGTCTATCCACAATCACCCATACATAATCAAACTTCCTCGCCGTCCGAGGGAGTCCAGTAACAAAGTCCATAGTGATCCTCTCCCATTTCCACTCAGGAATATCAATGCGCTGAAATACACCACCGGGCCTCTGATGCTCGTACTTAACCTGCTGACAGTTGAGGCACCGTGCTACATGTCCGACAATGTCCATTTTCATCTTTCTCCACCAATAGTGTTGTTTCAAATCTTGATACATCTTCGCGGCTCCTGGATGGATAGAATACCGCGAGCTATGGGCCTCCTCCGGAATCAACTCACGAAGGCCATCAACATTGGGCACACATATCCGGCCCTGCATCTTCAATACGCCGTCACTATCAATGGTGACATCTCTAGCATCATCATGCTGAACTCTGTCCCTCAGGACAGCCAAATGTGGATCATCATATTGGCGCTCACGAATACGATCATATAGAGATGACCGAGATACAACACAAGCCAATACCCTGCTGGGCTCCGAAATATCTAACCTCACTAGCCGATTGGCTAAGCACCTGAACATCATGAGCAAATGGCCTCTCCTCAGCCGGAATATATGCCAAGCTCCCCATACCGACCGCCTTCCGGCTCAAAGCATCGGCCACCACATTGGCCTTCCCCGGATGATATAATATAGTAATGTCATAATCCTTCAGCAACTCAAGCCATCTTCGCCGTCTCAAATTAAGGTCTTTCTGTTTGAACAAGTGCTGGAGACTACGATGGTCGGTATACACCTCACAAGACACACCGTATAAATAGTGTCTCCAAATCTTCAATGCATGAACAATGGCGGCTAGCTCCAAATCATGAACAGGATAGTTCTTCTCACGTGGCTTCAACTGCCGAGAAGCATAAGCAATTACCTTACCTTCCTGCATCAACACACAACCTATCCCCACTCTCGAGGCATCACAGTAAACAATATATGAACCTGAAGCTGATGGCAATACTAACACTGGAGCTGTGGTCAAAGCTGTCTTGAGCTTCTGAAAGCTCTCCTCGCACTCATCCGACCACACGAATGGTGCACCCTTCCGGGTCAATTTAGTCAATGAAGAAGCAATGGATGAAAATCCCTGAACAAACCGGCGATAATATCCCGCCAAACCAAGAAAACTCCTGATCTCTGTAGCTGAGGTCGGTCTAGGCCAACTCTGCACCGCCTCTATCTTTTTCTGATCAACCTGAATACCATCACGAGACACCACATGTCCCAGAAATGCCACGGACTCGAGCCAAAACTCGCACTTGGAGAATTTAGCATATAGCTTCTCCTCCCTTAATCTCTGCAACACAATACTCAAATGCTAAGCATGCTCCTCCTGACTACGGGAGTAGACTAGAATGTCATCAATAAACACAATCACAAATGAATCCAAATAAGGCCTGAACACACTGTTCATCAGATGCATAAATGCCGCTGGGGCGTTGGTCAGCCCAAACGACATCACAAGAAACTCATAATGACCATATCGGGTCCTGAATGCAGTCTTCATAATATCCGAGTCCCTGATCTTCAGCTGATGATAGCCCGAACGAAGATCGATCTTAGAAAACACCCTCGCACCCTGTAACTGATCAAACAAATCATCTATGCGCGGTAGAGGGTACTTGTTCTTCACCGTCACTTTGTTCAATTGCCTATAATCAATACACATTCGCATGGAACCATCTTTCTTTTTAACAAATAATACCGGCGCACCCCACGGAGACACACTAGGGCGGATGAAACCCTTATTCAGAAGCTCTTGAAGCTGCTCTTTTAGTTCTTTCAACTCAGCTGGTGCCATTCGATAAGGAGGAATGGATATAGGCTGAGTGCCCGGCACCAAGTCAATGCCAAAATCAATATCCCTG
>JASVEL010011810.1:0-32347 GCA_032618575.1 Nicotiana noctiflora
CTTTCTTCAACAGACGGAATATGGGTTCACAGGTTGCTGTAAGCTGAGCAATAAACCTACTGATGTAATTTAACCTTCCCAACAGACTCATCCTCTGTTTTATTCTTTGGCGGGGGTAACGCCTGAATGGACTTGATTTTGGATGGGTCCAACTCAATGCCCCGTCGGTTGACGATGAATCCTAACAACTTTCCTGATGGAACTCCGAATGCGCATTTGGCCGGATTTAGCTTGAGGTCGTATCTTCGAAGTCTTTGAAAGAACTTCCTGAGGTCGGCAACATGGTCTTCTTGACGTCTGGATTTTATGATCACATCATCCACGTACACTTCAATTTCCTTGTGTATCATGTCATGGAATACCGTAGTCATCGCCCTCATATATGTTGCCCCTGCATTCTTCAAACCGAACGGCATCGCTCGGTAGCAATAAGTTCCCCACGGTGTGATAAAAGCCGTCTTTTCTGCGTCCTCTTCATCCATCAAAATATGATGATATCCCGCATAGCAGTCCACAAAGGATCCGATTTCGCGTCCGGTGCAATTATCAATTAGGATATGGATATTGGGAAGCGGGAAATTATCCTTAGGACTCGCCTTGTTGAGATTGCGATAGTCCACGCATACTCTGATCTTTCCGTCTTTCTTTGGCACCGGTACTACGTTAGCCAACCATTCAGGGTATCGAGTGACACGAATGACTTTCGCCTGCAACTGCTTGGTTACCTCCTCCTTAATCTTCACACTCATCTCCGTCTTGAATTTTCGCAGCTTTTGCTTGACGGGAGGATATGCCGGATCAGTGGGTAATCTATGAACCACTAGATCAGTGCTGAGTCCTGGCATGTCGTCGTACGACCATGCGAAAATGTCTTTAAACTCCATGAGCGTTTTGATCAGTTCTTCTCTCAGATTGGGTTCAATATGGACACTTATCCGGGTTTCTTTGACGTCATCCGCATTCCCTAGATTAACGGCCTCGGTATCATTTAAATTCGGTTTGGGCTTTTCCTCGAAGTGACTTAATTCTTCACCGATTTCTTCTACGGCTTCATCATCGCCGTACTCTGACTCACTCTCGTCACTTCTTATTTCATGCGTTATTATTTCCAAACCCGATTGACTTTCTAGACTGGGTTGATTAATCTTTAAGCACGCCATGTCATTAAGATCGGTTGAAAGAAGGCTGTTCAGAAAAGTAAAAAGAAGGAAAAAATAAACAAAATTAGACACGAAGGAACCAAATTTCATTAATGGGAATTGTACAAAGGGAAAACAAACTGCAAACTTAAATCAGAAATGAACTAAAAACAACGGGATTTTACTCCGGGGACAAACCCCCAACACAAAATTTCGAAAGAAAAACAATCCAAGACAAACTACCAAGACTCCTTCCGGACAGGGAGAGGAGTAGCCTTCCAGTTATTCAGTTTTGCCTTTGGTCCCACAAACTGTATCTCGGCGTGACTGGATCCTTCACCATCCTCGAGCATACATACATCTGTGAATAGGTCCTCGAACTTCCTGAAGAACTCTTCGTCTGGCCTGATCGTAGGACCGGGAATCTTTGTCGTCGGATATCCTCTTGCTCCGGACCTGACAAAAGATTGGGAAAGGCGTGGAACAGGCTTTGGGAGCACCCATGTCTTCTGCTTACTCCTCTTTGCTCGCCGGATGTCCTCTGAGGTTGGCTGGAATCCTAAGCCGAAGGTTCCCAAGTTTTCGACCACCGATACCGGTTGTATGATTCCTTGCAGAGATGCACCTAGACCTTTACCGGGTATGGAACCGTGTCGCAACATTTCATGAGCCACCATGACATCTGCAGTAATTGTCCTGTCATCGGGAATGCATTCCCCTTCTGGAACTCGGTTGGCGGACACCACATCGCAGACCTGGTATACCCACGGCCCAACATCTTCTTCTGTTTCAACAAAGGGGATGATGGTGCCTGATTGTAGATCGTTCTCTCCATGGACGACGATCTCTTGTTGGTCCCACTCAAACTTAACGAGTTGGTGTAAGCTGGATGGAACTGCTCTTGCGGCATGGATCCACGGTCGCCCTATTAGAAGGTTATATGACACCACCATGTCCAGCACCTGGAATTCCATGGTGAACTCCACTGGCCCAATTGTCAAGATTAGCACTATGTCACCAACCGACGCTTTGCCTCCTCCGTCAAACCCTCGAACACATATGCTGTTCTTGCGTACCCTGCCGATGTCCACTTTCAACTTGTCCAGTGTAGAGAGAGGACAAATGTTAGCACTGGACCCATTATCGACAAGGACTTTGGTGACCACCGCCTCCTCACACTTCACCGTAAGATATAAAGCCTTGTTGTGCTCGGTGCCTTCCTCAGGCAACTCATCATCGGTGAAGGTGATCCGATTTGCTTCGAAGATCCTATTGGTGATCTTCTCCAAATGGCTCACTGAGATTTTATCCGGTACATGTGCCTCGTTCAGGACTTTCATCAATGCTTGCCGATGTTCTTCAGAATGTATCAGCAAGGATAGCAATGATATTTGCGCCGGAGTCTTCTTCAACTGCTCTAAGACAGAGTAGTCATGCAGCTTCATCTTTTTCAAGAATTCTTCCGCCTCTTCATCGGTTACCGGCTTTTTCAATGCTGCCGGAGTGGTCTTCCTCAATTCCGCAGGGGCAAAACATCTCCCCGAGCGGGTCAACCCTTGGGCTTCACAAACTTCCTCTTTCACTTCCTTTCCTTTGTAGGTTGTTGTAATCCGAGCATAATTCCATGGAACAGCTCGGCTATCAGTTATTGGCAACTGTCCCGATGGATCCAAATTCTAAACTTATGCCAGGACAGGGGGAGCCTCTTAGCGATCCTGCAAGATATAGACGGCTGGTTGGTAAATTAAATTACCTTACGGTGACAAGACCTGACATTTCCTTTTCTGTGAGTGTTGTGAGTCAGTTTATGGATTATCCGTGTGATAGTCATTGGGATGCAGTTGTTCACATTTTTCGGTATATAAAATCAGCTCCGGGCAAAGGTTTATTGTTTGAGGATAGAGGTCATGAGCAGATTGTTGGATACTCAGATGCTGATTGGGTAGGATCACCTTCTGATAGACGTTCTACGTCTGGGTATTGTGTCTTGGTAGGAGGAAATTTGGTCTCCTGGAAGAGCAAGAAACAGAATGTGGTTGCTCGGTCTAGTGCAGAAGCAGAATATCGAGCGATGGCTTTGGCGACATGTGAGTTAATTTGGATCAAACAGTTGCTCGAGGAATTGAAATTTGGAGAAATTAGTCAGATGGGACTTGTTTGTGATAATCAAGCTGCTCTTCATATTGCGTCAAATCCAGTGTTCCATGAGAGAACTGAACACATTGAGATTGACTGTCACTTTGTTAGAGAAAAGATACTCTCGGGAGATATTGCTACAAAGTTCGTGAGGTCGAATGATCAGCTGGCAGATATTTTCACCAAGTCCCTCACTGGTCCTCGTATTAACTACATATGTAACAAGCTCGGTACATATGATTTGTATGCACCAGCTTGAGGGGGAGTGTTAGATGTCCTAATCCCATGTATAGTAGGTTTATAATATGTCCTAGTTTGATATGTAGTAGGAGTAGAATATGTATTATAAATAGGGTTCATTGTATCATTGTTAATACATCAATAATATATTCTTCTTCCGTGCTTTCTCACAATTATATACTCTATAAGCCAAAGTAGTTTTCCCAAGGCCTGGCATACCAACTATGGAAATGATATCTACCTCAGCTAGTCCACCGGTGAGCTTCTTAATTATCCACTCTGTCTCCTCAAAACCAACAATTATTTGACCAGCTCTTGATAACTTGCTAGTTTTAACTGGCTTGTTGGGAGAGTTTACAACAATAAGACCCCTGTTCTTGGAGAACTTCTCCGCTACTTTTTCTTTGATAAGTTTGATCTTTTCTATGATATCCGGAAGTAAGAAGATCATCTGCAATAGACCGTGATCTCTAACACGAATTGATTTAATGGCATATTCCACCTCATATGCCACATCTAGAACACAAGTCCAAAGATCTCTATATAATTCTTGCTCAACGTTCCCGAAGAATGATCTTATGAATTCTAGGTCTTCTTTCACTTGCCCAATTTCCTCCTTTATGAAAGCAACTAAACAAGCATTGGAAGTGAGCAAGTCATTTAAGTTTCTGAGTAGAAGAGTCATGAAAAGTGGTCCATCACTCGAGGGGAAGCAGAGTTGAGATGAGTCTATAGGGGCTTTCAAGAAAATGTGCTTGAGATCTTCATTCGGGAGTTCAATATTTTCTAGGAAGTCTAGACAAGCACAGTGTATTTCATTCATATTCTCTTCATGCCTTGAGTTCTCTTCTAAGTCGCGAACAAGAACGGATACTTTCCTGGTAAGTGCTCCAACACGGGCCAAGAGGATAGACAATTTGTCTTGATGAATAACACCCTTGGGCACATCAGTTAGTATAATCAATAGGAACTCTATCATGACATGAATATTTCGAGCTGAAGTGCTAGCAGTAAGAAAAATTACCATCATCGCTTGTAGATGAAAGAGATATTCTCTAAGAATGTCGGGAGAGGTTTCTACGAGCTGCTTAATGAAGCATCCAACTTCTTCTGACTTTGAAGCTTTCAAATTTGTAGAACATATGTGCCTAACCTCCAGTTCAGCAGGAATAATCTCCACAAGTAGATGAGCTAGCATGTAATTGACTTGAGATACATCGTGTCAAATCAGAATCATCTGATGTTTCGTCAGAATCATATCGTTCACCAAATGAATTGACCAAAAGACACAAACAAAACTGTCCTACTTTCTCGGCAATAAGTTGAAACTGAGGTAAGACATGTTCAACCATCTCATGCTCAAAGCAACCATTTACTTTCAACCCATGGAAATCTCTTACATTACCACATACATTCTAAAGAACCTCATATTGAGACATTAGGGAAAATCAACTCTGCACAACACTTGGGTACATAATGGAGATTCATGAGGAGGGCATCCAAAAATTCAACCAACTGATCCTCAGTCATGGTGGCACTTGATTTAGAATAAAGATTTGAGCTGGCATAACGTAGAACATTTTCTAGGAGGCGAGGAATGACATGATCCTTTAATTCTACCAGCATGTCATCTCCTACTCTGATGAAAAAGTAGTGACTGAACAAGTTCATGAACCTCATATGACATGCAAGACCTTTCCGCATCAAAACCATCCAAGATGAAATAACAGAGCTGAAAAAAATGCCGGCATATATGTCGGATCCAATGGCAGCTTATCAATTTCGTCCATGTCAAGAGCAGTTTGATCACGTCCATTCTTTAACCTCTCTATGAAATCCAAAAGATTGATCCTTGAGAAATTCAGCAAATGAAACCTGCTAAAATACCAATGTTATCAAAGCCTCAAATTTACCTTGACAATTTTACTCAAAATTATAAGGCAACACATAAGTGCAGAGGACCTTCTTCAATATAGCCTACTGGATAAGCTAAATGTTTGGCATAAAGTTACATCTTATATCACAAATCAAGTATGGTTTACTTTGTGTATGTTATTTATTCAAGATAAAGGTGAAAGAAGTTCAACAGTAACAAAGCAAAAAAGTACTTCCAATTTATCTTTCTGAACCTTCGTATGATCGAGTCTATTGATCTATCCATCCACATAACTAGTTAGTTACACGGTGCAGTGAAGAAGCTTTTATAAAATTTGATAGATTACTTCACACAGAATGCACTAAAGAACGATGGATGATTTAGTGAAGAAATTCCTAAACCATTTTCGGGAGGAAGAGATGAAGACCTAAGGACCGCGGACTCTTCGATTTTGGTGTCGCACCTTGACCGAAGCCCATCGACAAATTTGAGAGAAAGATTGAGATTTTGATTTCTCAAAATCGAAAAGAAAAAATAATGTCCATCTTGGAGAATGAAATAGTGAATTCTACAATATTCAAGTTTTTCACAGAATATCTCTCAAAATTTTCAGTATTTTTATAGCTCTATTTTTTATTAGCCGAATCCCCGCAACCGTATCCATATTCGGATCCGCACCCCCGACTTTTAAAATTAAGATTTTGCCGAATCAGATACTTGGATCCGTCCCGTATATGATACCCTCACCCGAGTCCGAGCAACTTAGATGAAAACAGGTGTACGAATAAATCTCGTGGCAACTTCCAAGTAAATTGAGCGTTACAATTTCTAGAATATCTCTAAGTCGGGAGAAAATGTTCTCTGATTCTTCTCTTCAATTGTAGGCTTAAGGATGATCGTTTGTTCTTGAGTTTGATTGATCAATATTTTACTTGATACTTAATCTTGAATTTGATATGAGCACTATGATTATATTATCACCATCACCGCTAATAAGAAATTTTTATCTTGAATACTCTATTTTGATTTGTCTTCGTTCTTGATCTTCGGATACTTGAAACCTGTGTGAAAATACTTCAATAGTTGCAACTTATAGAGAAATTTCTTGAAATTTTTATCTTCGGCGCTCTCTTGCTTCTTCGTGTTGTGAATGTCACCCCTTTATGTAGGTATAAGCTAGGGTATGGAGTGGAGAAGCCTCCAAAGAAAAGCTAATGTCGCTTTATGTAGGTATGAGCTAGGCTGCTAGCCTCCAAAGGTTTATGTTGAATGCACTTAGTAGGAACTTAAACATCAGGAGCTTTAAACATGGAAGCATCTTTTTTTTTCTCCTGTTATTCCTTCCTTATTTATTTTTAGTTTTTGTTGCTCCTCCTTTTATTCTTCCTCAATGTCTCCTCTGTTTTTGGAGTTTACTTTCGTTTTTCTCCTTTCTTTTTAAGTTTCTCTTTTCTTTTCCTAGGACCTTCCCATTTAACAACTTAATATAAATATAGTGGGAAGTACTTTTTTACTTTACACTTTGACTTTGAATAATGTAAGTTACGAAATTACCTCTTTGCTTATGTAACTAAAACTATTCTAACTAAAGGTCGATTGGAAATAGCCTCTTTGTCCTTTCGGGTAGGGGTAAGGCCTGTGTACGTATTACCCTTCCCAGACCCCACTTTGTGGGAATACACTGGGTAGTTGTTATCGTTGTTGTTATTCTAACTAAAGGTATCTAACGATAAATTTTAAAAATCAAATAGAGCTTAGTCATAATATATTGGAAAAAGGCCAAATACATCTACAGCCTATTCAACTTGGCTCCAATTTTCATTTTGGCACTCTATCTCTGCCTTGTTTCATTTTGGCCCTTCGACTCAATTTTACATGTTCCATTTTGGCCCTCCAACTCTATTTCTTATGTTCAACTTTAACACCAAAGTTGAAACCAGTGTAATAAATATAGCGCGTGTGTATACACAAATATGAGGTGTAATAAATATAAAATAAAATGTTGCCACCTTATTTTTTCATCCATGTCAAATGGGTCAATACAAAAATACCCGAATCCGACCGTATTTTTTCATCCATTATTGCCCCATGTTCATTCTCTACGTTCCAAACTTTTCATCTGTCTATTTCATACTGGCCCGTTTAGATGAAATAAACCCCACAAAAAATATGGTCGGGTTCATGTATTTTCGTATTGACTCGTTTCATATGGATGAAAAGTAAGGTGACAACATTTAATGGGATATTTATTACACCTCAGATTTATGAATACACACGCGCTATAATTTTTGCACTGATTTTATGTGACGACCCGACCCGTCGTCATGGGAATTACCACCCCGTTATATTGTAATTACATGTTTTATGCTTTCATATCAGTGTTAGAATCTATCGGGTGAGTTAGGAGTGAATTGGATCGAAAATGAGGCATATAGCCTTTTTGAAGGAAACTTGAATAAGGAAAGTCAACCCGGAGTTGACTATTTAGTTAGAGGGCTCGGAATCGGATTATGATGATTCGGTTAGTTCCGGGAGGTGATTTGTGACTTAGGGGAGCAATCGGAATTGAACTTGGAGGTCCGGTGTAGAAATAGGCTTGAATTGGCTAAGGTTGAATTTTGGCGAAATCCGAACGGTAGGTGAGATTTTGATCCGGGAGTCGGAATGGAATTCGACAGTTGCAGTAGCTCCGTTAGGTGATTTTGGATGTGCCTGCAAAATTTCAGGTCATTCGGAGGTCGTTTGGTCGGGTTTTTGATCGAATGTCGGTTGTAGAAGTTTAAATGAAAACTTAGCCTTGAACTGCTCGAATTCGATGTTATTCCGTGCTAAAGTACGTGTTTTTATCATTGGAACAAGTTTGTATCGTGTTTTGGAGTATGTTGGTGGTTTTCGTTGGGGTCCCGGGGCCTCGGGGTGAATCCGGACCATCATCCGGCGTTTTGAAGCAATGGGAAGTCTGCTGTAAATTGCAGATCACTGGGCAAAATCCAAGCTAACGCGTGGCATGGGTCGCGTTCGCGAAGGCCAGGCGAGTCAAGCATTGCGATCGCGAGAGGGTATCGCGTTCGCGTAGGCCAGGATTCTTGAGCTTCGCGATCGCGTTCAGGATGTCGCGTTCGCGTAGGTTTGTGAGGGTGTGCATCGCGTTCGCGTGAGGGGTATCGCGAACATGTAGAAGGAAAATCAGGGAGCTAGTGCATCGCGAACGCGTTGGGGAAGTCGCGTTCGCGAAGGTTAATCCGGAGCTGGGCATCGCGAACGCGTGGTATTGAACGCAAACGCGTAGAGTAAATGGCCCAGGCAGTGAATTAAAACCAGAAACATTTCACATACGGGTTCATTTGCAAAACCCTCCATTTTTGAAGCCTAGAGAGTGGAAGTGAAGGGAAATAGCTGGGAAACCATCGGGATATTGTCGAAGGTAAGTTTTATGGTTCATTTACACGTTTTTATCTAGAAATCCCCCTTTATTTCACTGAAATTGGATCAAATTGCGGGGAAATTTAGCCTAGGCCAGGGCTTTGGTAAAATACCGATTTGAGCGGGCAAATGGAGTCCGAATTTGGTAAATTTTATATGCCTAGACTCGTATTGAGACGAGGGTTCCGAATATGTAACTTTTATAATTTTTCGAGAAACGCACCAAAAGTCGGGGTTTGACAACTTTGTGGATTTTGATACAATTTGGGTTATTTCGAATGAATTGCGTGAAATTAGCATATATTGATGCATTCTCTATGATTTTGAGCAGATTTGGCATCCGAGGAGATTGAGTTGCAAGGCAAGCGCAAGGCAAATTAAAGCTTCTACTGGTTCGAGGTGAGTGGTAGTAGTAAACAATGTATTGGGGGTTTGAAACTCCGTACTAGCACTTCACAGTGCTATGTTGAGATGAGACACACGTCTTGTGACGAGCGTGGTGACATTGTGATTGGGGACTTGGACTTAGTCCTTCCCGACTAATAGTATACTATGTGTTATGACTGATAATAAGTTTATAACTGTGCAATTGGGCTGATAGCCATGTTTGGGGCCTTGTGCCGATCTGTAGAGCATTAGGGAACCTATAGAGCTAGGTGACCCTTAAATCGTGTTGGAAACATACACTCAGCCGTAGCTCTAGCTGTATAGCTGAGTGGGCTTGAAAGGCCAAGTCTATATTGACTGAGACAGGGTCAAGGACCCACTGTGATATATTATATTGGGCGTGAGAGGCCAAGTATATACTGACCGGGATAGGGTCGAGGACCCATTATAAGGTATTATATATATATACCTATATTGGATCGGGGCGCACGCGCGGCAGTATATATATTGGATCGGACCGCACGCCGCAAGTAATATACATGTAATATACATGCGATATACATGTGGGACGGATCGCACGCCGCAGTATTATTGCGCTCGGGGTCGTAGGAGCCCCTCGGAGTCCGCACTATGCACACATTCTCGGTGAGCGCCGTGTATATTATGGGATCGGGCGCGCGCCGCGGCAGTATAAATATATATACATATATATATTGGATCGAGCCGCACGCGCGCGTGTACATGTGTGGATCGGGCGCACACCGCGACATCGTGCGCTTGGACCTAGGGAGCCCTCCGAAGTACGTATACACCCCCGGTGAGCGCCGTCGACGTTAAATGGAGCGGGGCGCGCGCCGCGTGCGGTATATGTATTGGAGCGGGCCGCACGCGCGGCATTATACTTATTCATATCCTATTACCTACCTAAATACTTATACATTATAGACATAGGTATGTGTCTTCATATATTGAGAAGGCCGTACACCGTAGGGGTACGAGTGAGGGTTTGATCAGTGTGGGATCTTGTAGAGATAGATGTGGACTGGAGATCAGAGTACTTACTACAGTAATGACGTACCTGTGATGGTTGCCTTAGAACTGTTAAGTGATAGCACAGGAATTCTTACTTTCAGTTATTGTCTATTATTGTTACTCACTTAGTTAAAATATACTCACCCCACTCCCCTGCACTTTCTGTGCAGATCCACAGGTGCCCGAGAGCAACTGAGACATTGTAGCTGCTGATCCTTGTCTACTTTTGCGGAGATTACGAGGTAGCTGCCAGCGTCCGCAGAGCCAATTTTCTCCTTCTTTATCATCTTGTTGATTTCCTATTTACCTAGACTTGTTTGTATTAGGATGTTATTCTGTAGAGGCTCAGTCTCGTGACACCACGATATGGTTGGGACCGTATTTTGTATGCTTTTACATTTCGCTTATCACCTGATATGATCATTTACTGTTTAAGTTTAATTTGATTAATAACTGGTTGGTTTAAGGGAGAATATGGTCGGGCTTGCCTAGCATTGTGTTGGGCGCCATCACGACCAGGGTTTGGGTCGTGACATTTTAGCTTTTGTGTTAAAGTGGAACATAAAAAATAGATTTGGGGGGCCAAAACGAAACATATAAAATAGAGTTGAAGGGCCAAAATGGAACAAGGCAGAGATAGAGTGCCAAAATAGAAAATTGTGCCAAGTTCAATGGACTGTATATGTATTTGGCCTTGAAAAAATAAATTTAGCAAGAAAGTTGGGAAAATGCATAAGTATCCCCTAATCTATCACTGAAGTTCCAAGTTCCAACCACACATTTTTCTTTTACGTGGGTCCTATTAACAACCACCCCCCCTCCAAAAAAATTATTTTAAAATGAAATATTACCTCACTAAATGCTTACGTGGCAAAGTAAGTGTATTTCACTCTCTGTGAGCAACAAAAATAAATATTAAAATTTTATTTTTAATATGCCTATTATTAAATATATACAGCTTTTTAGTTTTTCTTTTTTGTTTCTATCTTTTTCTTAATTTTTTTTCTTCCTCCACCCGACTAGCAACATGGTGGATGGCACCACCGTGTTGCAAGCCCCAAATTTCTCTGCCACTACCACAAGCCGTATTTAGCAACTCCTCCGCTCCCCCCCCCCCCCCGAAAAAAAAATAATCCACCAAGAGGCCACCCTATACCCAATTTCAAAATCAACGTAAGCCACCAAAACAACGGTTGAAGCACCAAGTTGAAGATAGTGTAACTAGCTTTTTAAGAAGATAAAAATTTTAAACAACTCGGTAATTGCATATTCATTCTAAATGAATTGAGAAGTAAACAAATCTGTGAAGGATTCGGGGTTGTAGAAAAATTTCCTATTATCGGACCATAACTTTGCAAAAAAAAATAACCACGCTGTGAAAAAGTCCTTTGATGCAAAGTTTTCCGACCAACGAAATCTATTTTTTTGGGCCAAGAACTTTCATCAAACATTCCATCATATTAACAGCAGATCCTACCATTTATGATTATATTCTTCTTGCATAACCACAAACTAAACAATAATTTGAGATTTGAAAAAAGAAAAATGACAAAAAAAAAGAAAATCTGGAAAGAATTTTGTGGGAGTGGGGGTGGTCACGTTTTGGGAAGAAGATATGTACTTGGAGGAAGAGAAGGGAAAGAAAAATAAAGAGAAAAAGAATAGAACGATAAAACAAAAAAAACAAGGGAACCATTATTCCAGAAGTTACATTTAATGCGGGATGGAATGAAATCGCATTTAAGATCAAGAACTTCATTAATGAAAATTGGACAAGAGGGTTGCTCCGATGGTAAGCAAACCCCACTTCCAACCGAGAGGTTGTAAGTTCGAGTCTCTCTAAGAGTAAGGTGAGAAGTTCTTGGAGGGAAGGATGCAGGGGGTCTATTTGGAAACAGACTCTCTACCCCAGGGTAGGGATAAGGTCTGTGTACACACTACCCTCCCCAGACCCCACTAAGTGGAATTATACTGGGTTGTTATTGTTAACTTCACCAATAAAAATAAAAGGCCATTTATTACAAATGGTCCCAAGAAGACAGATCCACAAATTTCTTATGCTTCGTCTGTTAAAGTCAGCAATTGGCAGTCAAGGGAGTGTGATGAAGCCCACGTTACACATGGTCCCAACAACAGAATATTAATCTCCGATGGTGATATGGTTTGCTGAGCAGGTGCATTGTTAGAAGTATTGACGAGGGCTTGGGCGAAAAACCAACCCTTGCCGACATCCGGCGATGGTTAGTGAACGCTTGGAAGAAAGCCTTTGGAGTCGTTGTCTACGAAATGGCCGAACCCAATTTTCTTTTTCAATTTCCTAACAACTACATGGTAGAACACATCTTTAAAGGGGAATGGAGGTGGAAGCGAGCAAAAATTCATCTGGAATGGTGGTTGCTGACGGCTGGCCATTGCTCAATCAACCAAATAAGAGACTAGACATGGATTAGAGCTATGGGTCCCCCAATGCACTTCTGGACTGAGAAAATATTCAATGCTATTGGAGATATTTATGGTGGTTGGATAGAAACTGAGGAAGAAACTTCCTTAAAGAACCATCTCAAATGGGCAAGGATTAAAATTAAAGGTGAAGGGGAGAACATAGTTGACCAGAGAATAAACTTTATGATACGAGTTGCTTGACAGAGGAGTACCTCACGCTTCCGGAGGTGTACGTAGCGGTTAAGTTAGTTATGCTGAGGGCTGGGAAGAAGTTTGAGAAATTATTAAGTTAGTCCACTTAGTTTTAAATTACAACTTATAGATATTACACATTGACCCTGTAATTTTCCTTGTCCTATTCACGAGTGGTCCAAAGCTGCATCTGTCAGCTTAAGTGTACGATCCAATATGTAGAAGGCCATTGTGTCTCACTTATCCTACCTATATATAGTGTAATCCCTAATTTGGAGGGACCACTATGAGGAATACACTCTTTCTTTACCCTAGTTAGCTTCTTCTTCTTATTTCTTTATTTCATTTCTGTCGCAGCTCTTTTTCTTCTTATTAGTTCATTTCCTGTATTTTTTATTGTTCCAGTGCCATATCTTATCATATCTTATCAGTGGTATCAGAGCATTTTCTTGGCTTTGTGGCTATGGTTAACAAGATGAATGAAGTTATGGATGCCTTGCACAAAATCTCGACTGAAATGTCTGGATATGCAGCTCGACAAGAACAATTGGAGGCTATTCAAGAACAAAGTAGTAAGCAGCAGGAGGAGTCCTTGAATGAGCTGAGAGAAGTCCTTAATCAAGTTATACATGGAGGGAAAAGGCCTGAGAGTGATAAGAAGTCACTGCCGAATGAAGGTGAACTCTATCCTCCTAGTGACAAACCATTTGATTGTGGAGATTTAGCTACACCTAGTTCTAGTAATCCGAGCACCACAACCATGACTGTTTTTCCCCTTCCTGCTAATGTGCCAACTCAAAACCTTAGATCAGCTACTACCAACCTTCCATCCAGTAATGCTCCAACCTCCAGACAACCACAGTTACAGCTCAAAACCAGCCTCAACCCCATTCCCTCTGTTCAGTCATGGTAAACACCCCACATTTACAATACTCTCAACCTCAACCCTATGCACCTCCTAACATGTCTTCCCCTTATCCTAGACCTTTTAATCGTCCACCACAGAACTACCCAAATCCACCCCTTAATGGGAGGTTTTATCAACCTATGATGAGTTGGAACCCCACCTCACCTATGGGAGCCCTACCTTCTTACCTTCATTACCCCCAAGCCACACAATACCCTTCTCCTTATCACACTCAAGCCACTCAAATGCTTCCTCCCCTGTGTCACCAAGCTACCCATACACTTAACCATCTTTAGGTACCAAGCAGTCCAACAGTACCTCTACCCAACATCCCTTTTACCAAATACACTAAAGTGGAGTTCCCTAAGTTCAATGGAGAGGATTTAAGAACATGGTTGTATAAGGTTGAGCAGTTTTTTGCGGACAGAAGATGAAATTGGTTACATTACATTTTGAAGGTGATGCATTACATTGGCATTTGGGGTATATGAGGAGCAGGGGTACTATGCCTTTACCTACTTGGGAGGAGTACTCATGGGCTCTTTGTGACAGCTTTGGTGCTGAATATTCTGGACTGAACTGATGAACATCAAGCACACATGAACTGTTAAGAACTATCAGAAGGCATTTGTGAGTGTAATGACTAGGATTAACTTATCCACAGAACATGCCATTAGCATTTTCCTGAATAACTTGAAACCTGAGCTCAGTCATGCTGTTAAACTGAGCCACCCCACCAGCCTTCCTCAGGCATATTACCTGGCCAAACTACATGAGGCCAGTTTTGATGCACAGACCAAGGCTATTAGAGGAGCATTTACTTCCTCAGCTGCAACTAGGAGCCCTACTGTCCCAACAGGTGGGGGCATGTTTAAAGGGAACCAAGCCCCTTATAAAAAGCTTGTGGTGGCTAATTTTTATAGTAATAGAAGAAGGAGATTGACACCTGCTGAGATGGATGAAAAGAGGACAAATGGAATATGTTTTTTATGTGATGAAAAGTTTGTTCCAGGACACGAATGTAAGGAAAAGAGGCAGATATATTCTATGGAAATAGAAGAAGAGCAGATGAAGGAAGTAGAGGAATTAACTCTAGAAGAAACCAATGAAATCCAGGAGAGGGTAGAAGTAGAGGAACCCATTGAAAACTGTGAGATATCATTGGAAGCTTTGAATGGTTCCAAGGGCTATAAGCAGTGTTATCAAAGGCGAAAAGCGTAGAAAAGCTTTAAGGACCGTTGGGGCTATAAGCGCAAGGCGCAAATAAAGCGTGGGCTTTAATGAAAAAAAAGCGCAACCTGGAGAAAAAGTAAAAATATGTATATGTAGTCTAAGGCTAATAATTATAAGCATGAATAATATATACATGAACAAAGAAATTGGAAAAAATATACGATGAAGTGAAATAATAACGGTTTAATGTTGCCTTTTCAGGATTACACTCATTGGCAAGAAAAAGTATGCCTAAGAGCCTTGATGCGATATTAAAGCGCCCACAAAACAAGGCGAAGCACTCAACATGTTTTGAGCCTCGCTTCAGGGCTTAAGCGCGCCTTTGACAACACTGGCTATAAGACATTGAGGATCCAAGGGTTCACTGAGCAGAAACCTATCAATGTTTTGATTGATAGTGGATCCACTCATAAGTTCATAAATGAGCACACAACAAAAAGGCTTGGATGTAAGATTTATCAGATGAACCCTCAAGATGTTTCAGGGGCAGATGGGAGGGTAATCCAATCAGTCAAGGGTAGCAAGAGATTTACTTGGTTAATGCAAGGTGTGGTGTTTTCAGATGACTTCTTAGTTCTCCCCATTGGAAGCTGTGATGTGGTTCTAGGAGTTCAATGGTTAAGTAAGCTAGGAGATATCCAGATCAATTTTGCAAAACTCTGGATGTAATTTATGTACCAAGGAAGATCAGTCACATTGCAAGGAATTCACCCTACATTCAAGATTGTTAATGCTAAGGCTCTCAGCAAAATCACAGACACTTCTACCCAACTTTTCATGATCAAAGTCTGCTCAGAAGTAAGTAATGAAGATGAATCAGGTTCTCAGTTCCAAACAACACAAGTGGAGATACAAATTCTGTTAGAAGGGTATCAGGAACTATTTACTGAACCAACGCAACTACCTCCATCTAGAGGGGTGTTTGATCATCACATTCCACCGGTGGAGGGGAGTCTACCAGTAAATTCTAGACCCTACAGATATTCTCCTATTCAAAAGGATGTAATTGAGAAAATGACCCAAGAAATGCTGAAACAAGGTATCATCTAGTACAGTTCAAGTCCTTATGCATCTCCTGTGGTCTTGGTGAGCAAAAAGGATGGCTCTTGGAGGTTGTGTGTGGATTATAGGGCCCTTAACAAGCTTACTATTAAGGATAAGTTTCCCGTTCCCATAATTGGATGAGCTAGGAGGATCCAAGATCTATTCCAAGATAGATTTGAAGGTTGGGTATCATCAGATCAGGATGATAGCTACAGATATTCATAAGACAGCCTTCAGAACCCATTCTGGACATTATGAATATCTAGTCATACCATTTGGCTTGACTAATGCTCCCTCAAGCTTTCAGGGATTGATGAATCATATATTCCAAGCTTATCTGAGGAAATTCATACTGGTTTTCTTTGATGATATATTGATATTCAGCAAATATCTGGAGGACCATGTCCAACACCTCAGGCTCACCTTTCATCTCCTAATGCAGCATCAACTCTTTGCCAAGAAGAGTAAGTGTGTCATTGCTGCTGACAAGGTTGATGTAACGACCCGACCGGTCATTTTTGAAAATTATGCCCCGATCCCCAATCTAACTATTTCCCTAAGTTCATCTCTGCTATTGTAGTTCGCCGGGAGGTTCGGTTATAGAATTTGAAGCGTTTTGGGACACTTAGTCCATAAATGAGAGCCTTATAGTTGAAAAATGGCCCGTATTTGGAATAGCATTAAGACGACCTCGGAATGGAAATTCAATGGTTCCATTAGCTCCGTTAGGTGATTTTGGGGTTGGGAGCGCATTCGGAATGTTTTTATGAGGTCTATAGCTCAATTAGGCTTGAAATGCCGAAGTTTGAAATTTTGGCGAATCCGAACGATAGGTGAGATTTTGATCCGGGGGTCGAAATGGAATTCCGATAATTTTTGTAGCTTCATTATGTGATTTTGGATATGTCCGAAAATTTTCAGGTCATTCGGACGTCATTTGGTCGGGTTTTTGATTAAATGCGTGTTTTGGAAGTTTTAGAAGAACTTAAGCTTGAATTCGATGTAATTTGATGGTATTGGCGTTGTTTGATGCATGTCGATGATTGGACCAAGTTTTCATGATGTTTTAGGAGGTGTTAGTATTTTTGGTTGAGGTGCCGGGGGCCTCGGGGTAATTTCGGATGGTTAACGGAAACTTTTGAAGTTGGAAAGCGAAGATGTAAATGAGTGTGCACAAGACCTCAGTTTAAACGATCATATCTCCCGTTATATAAAGAGTTGTGTGAGCTACAACCTATCAAATTAAAGCCCTTTGAGTCTAGTTTCCAACGCAATAAACCGTTCGTCATTTGGAGGTGTATACAGAAAGTTATGACCATTTTTATGGGCATGTATCAGTAGCGCCTGGGAATGTGTCAGTAGCGCGGCCTTAGCGCGGGAGCGCTAGTAGCCCGCGCTAATGGATTATTTTCTGCCTCAACCCGCGCTAATTAGCGCGGGCGCGCTAGTAGCAAGCCCCTAAATACCCCAAGACCGGGTATAGAGAGTTCCAAAGTCATTTTTGGGGCAAGGGCTTGCTCTCTTAAGAGGAATCCGTCCTACTCTTCATTTCTATGATCCAAGGTAAGATTTTTGGAGTATTTTAAGTTGATTACTACTCCTAAACACTTATATTAACATGGATTAATCTTGAAAATCTTTATATTTTCAAGAAATTTCCTTCAAGAGCTCAAAAGGGGGTTTTGCAAGATTTCTTCCAAAAGGTAAATCCTACCCCTTACACTTATATATATGGATATATTATGGGAATATGAGTATGAATCAAGTATTACAACTTATGGCATGGTAAATTGGAAGTCATAAATTCCCAATTTAAATACATGAACATGGTAGGGATTTAAAGGTGTTTATTTGATGGAATTTTGTTGGTTGGGTGTGAATGGATGGTCATACATGTGTATTTGGAAGGTATAAATTGGTTAGGAATGATGGTGAGATGAATTGTTCGTTAATGGTGACAGTTGGAAGAACCAATACTATAGTTATGAGGTGAAAATAACCATGCCTACAAGGTGTTTGATAATATGCCTAAATGGCATAAGTTATGGAATTTATGATCAATATTGGCCCTATTGAATGTTGAATTGTAGATTTAAGTTACATAACTATATTGGATCATCGTAGTATCATTAAGGGGCGAATTTCGGATATGTATGGCTAAAAACGCCGTCTTTTAGAAATCGAGCTTCATCGATGTTTGTGTGATCTTGGTCATTTTTCATAATTTTTCGTATTAGCTTAGAATTTAATTGTAGAATAAATTACTTGAATTATTATTTACAATATGCAATTTATTTGGATAGAGTTGAGCCACTCGGAGTCGGATACTTGTGGCAACGAAGTCGTTTCTTAGCGGTTTTGTACCGGAATTGAGGCAAGTGACTTGTCTAACCTTGCGTGGGGGAACCTTCTCCCCTAGGATATTATGTGTTGATTTAAAGCCTTGTACGCGAGGTGACGGGCGTGTACATGCGCAGATTGTTGGAAAATCACCTTTCTTGAACTGCTCAAATTGTCATATTCTTTTTATTTAATTGATTACATTGTAATACTTACCTGATATTCGTTAGAAAAGCATGATTAGATAGGATTATCTGTCTAAGTGCCTACTTGTCTAACTTGAACTTCCAGAACTTGTCGATGCTAGTTTGGTGTAAATTGTAGTTATTTGTTACATATTTCTCTGTGCTTTTCCTCTTACTGATTGTGTTTGCGTTTGTGGATTGCGGGTTCAATTCTCGGAGATCCTGAGTTATTGGTAGGGACTGCGGGTTCAATTCCCGGAGATCCTGAGTTATTGGTAGGGACTGCGGGTTCAATTCCCGGAGATCCTGAGTTATTGGTAGGGACTGCGGGTTCAATTCCCGGAGATCCTGAGTTATTGGTAGGGACTGCGGGTTCAATTCCCGGAGATCCTGAGTTATTGGTAGGGACTGTGGGTTCAATTCCGGAGATCCCGAGTTATTAGTAGGGACTGCGGGTTCGATTCCCGGAGATCCTGAGTTATTGGTAGGGACTGCGGGTTCGATTCCCGGAGATCCTGAGTTATTGATTGAGTTTGTTACTTGTTGTTATTTAATTGTAGACGGTTGCGGTAATCACTTTATTGTTGTTATTTCAAAGTTATTATCATTTAAACTGGTTAATATTGTTTATATCATTATGTTATTGTTTCTCTCAGTAGGGCCCTGACCTTCCTCGTCACTACTCCATCGAGTTTAGGCTTGGCACTTACTGAGTACCGCCGTGGTGTACTCATGCTACTCTTCTGCACACTTTTGTTGTGCAGATCCTGGTACATCAGGACAGGCTTATATCAGGTGATTCAGCAGCGCTTTGGGAGACCTCGAGGTATGATCCGCTACGTCCGCGGATCCGGAGGCCTTCCTTCTATTCTGATAGTACTAGCAGATGTTTTCCTTCATTCCGTTGTTAGATACTCTTTACACATAGAGCTACAGTTGTATGTTCTCTTTTAGTCTGTGTTACCCGTGGGATTCCGGATTCTTGGTGGTGTTTTATATAGTGTATTTGACGGATGTATGTGCCAAGCGGCACAGATTACATCCCCATTTATGCTATTTTTCCTATGTTTCTTATTTACGTGTTCATAGCTTGTATATTCCGCAACGTGTTAGGCTTACCTAGTCGTGGGGACTGGGTGCCATCACGACATGTTCATGATTGGTAAACTAGGGTCGTGACAAGTTGGTATCAGAGCTCTAGGTTCATAGGAGTCACGGAACACAGACCGGTTACTTAGAGTCTCGCTGATCGATACAGAGACGTCTGTATTTATCTACGGGGGGCTATGTAACTGTTTAGGAAACTCTTCAATTCTTTGAATTCCTTATCGTGCGCCATTTATTCAATTAGAGCCTATGTCATATGTTCTTTTGCATCCACTCGTGTATTGAAATTGCGCACTCGGTATCAAGTATGCGCCGACGGTTCGTGATGCTGCAGAGGGATTTCAAGGGAGTCAAGAATTTACACAACCATTGTTACTACGTGTCATCCATATCGATAATGCAAGAGAATTGAGAGATCTTCAATTGTGCACATGGGGGTGCACTAGATTCCGACATTCGATTGATAAGTACGGTCTTGAGAAGGTTTACTTAACTACCAAATCGTCACAACAATGGTAAAATCACAAGGTGGATGTAGATGTAAAGATAGTTGGTGGTAATAAAGACTATATGGTTCACATGAGATATCTATTTAGCGAAGGATTCAGACAGCAGAGATACTGGTGGGAAATGAGTTTAACTGTCTTAAGAAGGACATGTACCAAATGAATGTCTTTGGCTTGTCTTATGATGAAAACGTACGAATGTTAAAGGCTAGTATCATGGATTAGCAAGATGTATCTTAAGGCTTCGTGTCAAGTGAAAGGATTTCACTATCAACGATCTAATTATAGGTCATGTGTCATATCAGATTTGGCCTGCGATGTATTTAGGTGCTATTCAACAAAAAGTTCTTGAAAACTTGCGGATGGGCAAGAGTTGAGGCTCGTATGGTATGATGTTGGGACTTTGGATGTTCCCGTGTCCCTAATAAACTCTACATTTTATTATCGGGATATTCGACAAAGGCTACATGGTGCTTCGTAGGCGTGTGAGAATCATAGTATGTTTTAAGATATCGTTGGTAGAGAATGCTCGGTGCATGGAGCGAGAAAATGTTTGGTTGTATTGGGATGAGGTCATACCCTATGGTGTTAAGAGTACTAATAGAGCACATGTGGTTATATTCGTTGGATCAAGTGAGTTGTAGTGGAATAATAGTAAATGACTTGAGAGAATGGTTCTAATGTGTTCGAGAGTCGTGTAATAGTGGCTTTGGGCTAAGTGGGAGAGTCCCACCGCTTAAGATTGGGTCGCATTGTTAATTACCTGTGTGAATTCTGGATACTAGCGTATTATTGTGTTATTGCAGCCACGGAAAAAGGGCCATGAGTGGTAATTTCAGTATATGAATTGTTGAATGCATGTTATGGTTAGCCTTACTGGCTCGTGTTCAAACTTGAGGAAAGACTCATGATTTATGCCTCGTATAGGTGCGGGCTTTGCGGGAAGTGGTTTCGCTGGGGGCTTTATCGAGAGGGTATTCATATGTTACAAAATTTAGTAGAGTTGGTTGCGTATTGGGGCAAGTCAGGGCTGGATGGCTCTCAATAGCGGTCCTAGTGAATTCAAGAGGTAAAGTGTGGTGCCTGATAATTCTGAGTCTATAAGTGCAGTTGAGGCTCAAGCTTTTGAAGCAACTTATGAAGAAAGGCACAAAACGATCTATGATGTTTTGACTTGTGGTGTAGTATTTGAGAGACATGAAATGGTTGTTGTTCTTGAGATAGCATGGCCTCATGATTTAAGGTCACTCAAGGTAAGTGCGGTTGGAATAAGTTAGGTATTGAAGGAAGATATTAACATTTCTAAGGCAATCAAGGATAACCTGGAAGGAAGTAGATTGATCAGCCATAGTTGAGTTGGCGTATTGGTGTCAATGATCGATTCATACAACGTGATCGAATTATGCATGTGATTTGTGGCGGTGCATTTGAGACTTGTCGGCCGCAGTGATTGATGTAATTCTGAAGTATTCTTCTGTTAAGGGCCTGTTATGAGTAGGCAGATCTCGGGAAGGGTTATGGTGGCTTGGATTTAGAGATTGGCATATTCGATGGTTATGAGAATTCGCCGTATGTTGTTATAGTTCTCCTGCAGTGAGCTAAATGGAAAGTCTTATGTGATGAAATATTAGCCTATCGTCAGTTCTATAGCTATGATGGAAATTGTGTCTATCGTATATCGGCACATGATGTGCAGTGAGTAGTATGAAATTTGAAGTAAGGACCAAGGTCACAGTTTGGTCAATGAATGTGATATAAAGAGCTCGGATGAGCAGAAAAGGAGTTTCGGTGTTTTGAGTAAGATGGGTATTAACATCGGTATCATTTGAGATCGGTGTTCTGCGAGAAAGGCTTTGCACCCCGGATTGGGGACTCCTGATCGCTTTTTCAGTGTTAGTGCAGCCGGTGGTTCTGATTTCGGGAATCAAATTGTATCTTGTATCAAATTTTTCTGTTCGTTGTAGTCAAAGTACCCAAAAGTTTTTGACCATATCCGGTACGGATCCCATACCCACACCCATACTAGTGTCGTGTCGACACGGGTACGGCACCTAAACTGAAGTGTCGGAGCAACTTAGAAGGAGACAGGAACACCAAGTTCTTCCAAAGAACTGCCAATGTGCATAAAAGATTCAATAACATTAGTAAATTAGAGGTGGATGGGGAGAGTATTGAAGAACCAGCTGAGATAAAAAGGGAGATGATTGCTTTCTATTAGAAACTATACTCTGAAACAGAAGTATGGAGACCTACCTACAACATGAACAATTGCCCCTCTATTTCTGAAGCTGAAGTACAGACACTCCAAAATGCTTTTGAGGAAAATGAAGTCTTTGAGTGCATAAAGACACGTGCAATAGACAAAGATCTGGGGTCGGATGGTACACTATGGGCTTTTTTCTCAAATGTTGGAACGTGGTGAGATCAGACATAATGGCGTTACTATCCAGAACTTTCATTCTCAGAGTTCTTTGAAAAGAGCTTCAATGCCAGTAAGAAGAGCGGCGCCAAGGACTTACGGGATTTTAGGTCTATCAGTCTCATAGGCAGCATTTATAAATTGATCTCCAAGTTACTCACTGAAAATTTGAAAAGGGTGATGCACAAATTGGTAGACTCACAACAAATGGCATTCATTAAAGAAAGACAAATCACAGATGCAGTTTTGATTGCAAATGAGTGTGTAGATTCCAGACTAAAGGAAAAGAGACCAGGAATTATGTGCAAGTTATATATTGAAAAGGCATTTGACCATGTCAATTGGGGATTTTTGCTTGGAACTCTCCGGAAAATGGGTTTTGGTGGGAAATGAATCAACTGGATCAGATTCTGTATAAGCAATGTGAGGTTCTCCATCTATGGAGCTCCTGAAGACTTTTTTCCTTCGGAAATGGGCTTGAGACAGGGAGATCCCTTATCCCATTTCTTATTCATACTTGCCATGAAAGGGTTAAACAATATGTTAAGAACATCACGGGGGAATGGATGAATTAAGGGCTTCAATGTGGCAAGGAACCAAACCGATAGGTTGGAGGTTACTCATCTTCAATATGCAAATGATACCCTCATTTTCTATGATGCTGATGAGATCCAAGTAAAGTATTTAAGAGTGATTCTTATAATTTTCGAAGCCATCTCTAGGCTTCTGCCGCTAGCTATGCCCTGCTTGGTCCCCCTCCCCGGCACGGATCATGAGCACCGGGCAAAGGGGCGGTTGAGCAACTCAAGCGAACCACCTTACCTTATTCCAACATAGGGACATAAGGGAAAAGGTTGTGAAGGTGGCCTCGTTATCCATACCTCCGGTCGGATGAATGGAGGACCGACCGACCCTGCGGATCATAGCCTTACCACTCGGTCCCCGATGACCAGTGGGGGATTCGGTGTAGCAGCTCAGGTTCGTTTGCGCTGCGCATTCCCGCTGGACTTGACACATGTTAGCGGTAGGAAGTATGGTTCCGAAAGTGACTTCGGTTCGCCAGTTCAGGCTCAACTCGGAGGAAAAGTCAGATCTTTCCAGTTAATGAGGTATCTAATATTTAGTTGTTGGCAGGAATTCTGGGAGGTGAAATTGGCTCTATCCCAACCACTTATTTGGGGATGCCTCTGGGAGCTAAGAGCAAGTTCAACGATATCTGGAATGGAGTCCCGGAAAAAGTCCCGGAAAAATATGAGAAAAAGCTAGCAAGATAGAAATCAAACTATATTCCATTGGGAGGTAGATCGGTCCTTATTAACTCTGTGCTAGATGCTCTCCTCACATATATGTTGTCCCTATTTCCTATAACTGCCAATGTAGAGAAAAGACTGGACACCTTGAGAAGAAACTTCCTCTGGCATGGAAACAAAGAGAAGAGGGGCTTTCATCTAGTCAAATACAAAACTTTGACCCTCAGCAAAAAGTTGGGAGGTTTGGGGATTTGAGAATGTATAATAAAAGTTGTTTGATCAAGTGGCTTTGGAGGTTTACTAGGGGGGAACAAGCTTTGTAGATCAAGATTATAAAGTCTAAATATGGAAAGGAAGGATTCTGGATGACCAACTTTCTTTTCTGGGTATGGCCACATCCGTTGGTGCCATATTTTTCCTTACGCTGGGTGGGTTCCATGGGTGTTGCTTGGATTCGGACTAATTGTCATGTCTTTTCCTTGCGTTGACGAAGATTTTGACCTTGTTGGCCCAAAACGGTAGCATGGTCTTCTATTTATCGAGTAATTCTCCACAGATAAACAATGCTTATGGTACCAGCTTGTGGAGAACTATAACGAACCTGTGGCCAAAGTTTGCTGACAAGCTTCAATTCAAAGTAAGGGATGGTAGGAAAACTTTTTTTGGGAAAGATAACTTGTTAGGAATTGGTTGTCTTATGAATCTCTTTTCACACATTTATGCCCCGAATCAACAACATAGAGCTATAGAGCTACAGTATATGAACTTAGGGGGCACAAGCATGGAATCTCACTTTCATAAGACCTTTACATGATTGGGAGCTGTCCAGAATAGCATACTTTTTTAACACGCCGGAGCTATGCAGCGGACTGCGGGAGGGAGAAGATACACTTAGCTGGAGCCAAAACAGCAGTGGGGTGTACACAATTATCTCAGCCTACAAGTATCTAAACCAAGATGGTGGTCAAGTCAATCTATGGCCTTGGAAACACATCTGGAGGGTCAAGATACCATACAAAGTGGCGTGTTTTTCTTGGTTGGTAGTTAGAGAAGTTGTTTTAACACATGACAACATGAGGAGAAGTGGAATACCAATCAGCTCGAAGTGGTTACTTATGTGGCCAAGAGGTAGAGACAATCAGCCATTTGTTTCTACATTATATAGTGACTAGTTAGTTGTGAGATTTATTCATCAATCTCGGGGGCATTAGATGGTCAATGCCAAGAAGAACAACTGAACTCTTGTCAAGCTGGAATGCAGGGGTGAAGTGTAATGCTTCGAACAAAGACAGATGGAAAATTGTCCCTGCAACTATTTGGTGGACAATATTGAAGGAGAGGAACTACAGATGCTTCGAGGATACAATTAGCTCTATTCAGAAAATTAAGATGAATTGTATTCTTTTTTTTTTTGTTTTTAGTGTAAAGCAGAATATAGTGACGACTTAGAGTCGATTTTACAAGTCCAAGATTCCTTGTAAGAAGGGCAAGGACTATAATAGAGAGCTTTGTAGGCTTTTGTAAACTCTTTCTTTTGGCTTCCAGTACAACTTTTGTGTTGAAGATTGATTAATACAAATATACATGTTACATTGTCAAAAAATATAAGAAAAAAAAAGTCCTAAGGAAATATCGCGTGGCTTCAACGATCATGTGGTTGTGGCCTTTCAAGGGTGTAACAATTATGTTTTAAAATAGTTCGAGGAGTAATATGACCAGTGTTTTAGAGAGCGAGAAGCGCAAAATAGCGACATGGGCTCTCCTCACTTCAAAAGCGAAGCGCACGCATCATTGAAGTGTAGCGCAATTTTTAAAAAACATAATGTAAACCTTGCAAAGACACAATATAAATAATCAAAAAGTTTAATTTAAAAACTTTGGGACATTTTTAAATCCCTTTTGATATAAGAAAATATATAATCAAATAAACTAAAAATACATATAAAATCAAATAAACTAAAAATATAAAAATATATAACAATTAATTTATAAACTTAAATACACATTAAAAAATCAAATAAACCGAAAATATATATATATATATATATATATATATATATATATATATATATATATATAGTTATATATATATAATAATTAATTTTATAAATTAAAATACATATTAAAATTAATGAATAAGAAGAATAAAGGGGGGGGGGAATCAACGCCTTCCCTAGCGCAGACACTAGACGAGAATAACTGAAAAAGAGTAGAGAAAAGGAGAACAAAAAAAAAAAAAAAGAAGAAGAAGGAGGAAGAATAAAAGAAGAAAAATTACTTGGAGGCTGAAACCTAGTTGGTTATTGCTGCTAACCTTTTCACTTTGGGTCTGTTTTGTATAACACAAACAAAGACCCAAACCCTTTTTATTTTCAAAATGACCCCTCTGACCAGTCGCTTCTGTGCTTCTCGCATTATTTTTGGTTGACGCAATCGCTTCTACTGGTCGTGTCGCTTCAATAAGGAAAAGGAAATAGCTTCTCGCTTCGCCTCGCATAAAGCGACGAAGCGCTCGCTTTTCAAACACCTAACAGGACCCCCCCCCCCCGAAAATGAAAAGTGTGTACTTGGCACTTTGGTCATAAGTTGGGGGTTACTTATGTATTTTCCCGAGAAAATTTCTTTTTTTTTTTGATGAAATAAGGTGTTTCATTAGCAAAAGGCATCAAGGAGATGCAAATTACAAAAGAGATGTAATGCAGAAAAAAGAAAAATTAAAACTTGTAGCACCCTTTACAGTGTCAACCTAAGACAAGGGAGCTAACAAAGTCCAAAAAATGGTCAGTGCTAATTTCAGAAGTTAATTTAGTCCAACAAAAAAGATTGAGTAGGCAATTAGCTTTGAGAGTGTGAATTGGAGTTGAGATTCCATCAAAATATCTTCTATTCCTTTCATTCCATAGACACCAGAAAATAGCACCAGGTATCATCAACCAGATTTTTTTGATGGTTTTGTCAACTCTCCATAGACTCCAGCTCAAGTGTGCCTCTTTCATATTATGTGGCATGACCCAAATCAAGCGAAAAATGCAAAGGAACATATTCCAAAGGTCAAAAGCCACAGGGCAGTGCAAAAACAGGTGGTTGACAGTTTCTGCATCTCTCAGACATAGATAACACCTGTTGACCAGCTGGAAGCCTCTTCTGTTGAGATTGTTTTGAGTTAAGCAGGCCTCATTGAGGGCAATCCAGTTGTGGCAAATGACTTTGATAGGCAGTTTGGTCTTCCATATTAACTTCCAGGGCCATGCATCTAACACCTGGTTCTGGGAATCAGTTTGCCCGTAGCATTCTTTTACTGTGAAGGCGCCCTTGCTTCCCCAGCATATGGTATTCGGTTGGCTCACATCAATATTGTACCCCTCCACTTTTGCTAGCAAATCAAATAGGCTATCAATTTCCCAGTCTTGCACTGCTCTTCTAAAGTGAACATCCCAGTTGTTACCATTTCTGTTTTGAGCTATAGAGGAATTCTGGTGTAGAGCAATACGATATAGGCTAGGAAACTCATCCATGAATGATGAGTTATTTAGCCATTTATCTTTCCAGAATCTTATGTGAGCCCCGTTGCCTGGTTTGAAGTGGATGCATCGGGAAAACTCACTCCCCAATTTACTGATGTACTTCCAAGGACCCACACCATAGGGTGCATTAGAAATTTTAGTGCTCCAATTATCTCTTTTCCCATGCTTGGCAATGATCACTTCCTTCCATAGGCTTGGTTCTCCCGTGCCAAATCTCCAAAGCCACTTCATTAATAGGCATTTATTATGGGTTGCTAGATCTCTAACTCCCAATCCTCCGTTGCATTTCGGTTGAGTGACTGTGTCCCACTTTATCAGATGAATTTTGTGAGTGTTGCTATTTCCCTCCCATAGGAAGTTTCTCCTGATTCTGTCCAATTGCTTTAGTACTTTCTTTGGAATGGGAAACAGTGACATGAAGTATGTTGGTATGCTGTCAAGCACACTGTTGATGAGAGTTAATCTGCCACCCATGGATATGTATTGAAGCTGCCAGGAGGTTAGTCTTTTCTCAAATTTTTCAATGATCCCATTCCATACCTCACAGTTTTTGAACTTAGCACCCAATGGTAGGCCCAAGTATGTTGTTGGTAGAGTCCCAATGCTGCAACCCATAATGCCTGCCAGCTCCTCCACATTAGGCACTTGATTTATAGGGTAGATTATGCTTTTCAGCACATTTACATGTAACCCTGACAGAGCTTCAAAGAGCAGAAGAGTGAGGTTCAGGTACATAACTTGCGATTTATTTGCTTCACAGAAGATCAAAGTATCATCGACATATAACAGGTGAGAAACAGTGACCGAGTTCCCAATATTGGAGCCTACTTTGAATCCCTGAATCCACTGCATTTCTCTGGCTTTTTCAAGCATCTTGCTTAGTCCCTCCATGGCTAGAATGAACAGGAAAGGGGAGAGAGGGTCTCCCTGCCTGATCCCTCTTTGAGGGGAGAAGAAGCCCATTGGTTCCCTATTGACTAAAACTGAGTACTTCACTGTTGAGATGCTGAATCTGATCCACCTTATCCATTTGTTTCCAAACCCCATCTTCCTCAATATAGAGATTAGATAGGCCCAGTTCAGTTTGTCAAAAGCCTTCTCAATGTCCAGCTTGCACATAATACCGGAATCCCCAGTTTTAATCCTCCAATCTAAAGTTTCATTGGCTATAAGAGATGCATCTGTGATCTGTCTATGTTTGATGAAGGCATTCTGGTGACTGGACACAAGTTTACCAATAACCTTCTTCAGCCTTTCTGCTAGCAACTTGGCCACAATCTTATAAACACTTCCAATAAGGCTTATTGGCCTGTAGTCTTTGAGCTCAATTGCCCCTTTCTTTTTAGGAATCAAGGCAATGAAAGAAGCATTGCATGATCTCACCATGTAACATTGCTGATGGAAATGGTTGAGAGCCCCCATCACCTCTGGTTTGATAAACTCCCAGGATTTTTGGAAAAAGGCCAATGTGAAGCCATCTGGTCCTGGAGCCTTATCTGGGGCACATGAAAGAATAACATTATGCACTTCTTCTTCGTCAAAAGCTTTCTCTAGCATCTCCCTGTCTTCCCCTTAGAGTGTAGCTACTTCTTCAAAATTAGCTGTAGGTCTCCATCCCTCATTCTATGTGTACAGGTTCTGATAGAAGCTCATAATCTCTTCTTTGATTTTTGCCTTATCTTCTATTACTTCATCATCCACCTGGAGCTTGTCGATATTGTTGAATCTTCTGTGAGAGTTGGCAATTGATTGGAAGTACTTTGTGTTCCTGTCACCCTCTTTTAACCATTGACACCTTGATTTTTGTCTCCAAGATGTTTCTTCAGCTTTGGCTAGTTCCTCGAGCTCCACTTTTAAACTCCAGATTTTCTGCTTTTCAGATTGTACTGCGATTCTGTTTTCTGTGATGTGTTCTAATGCAGCTAGTTCTTCCAATGCTTTGTTTATCCTGACTTCCAGCTTGCCAAAGGTTTCCCTGTTCCAATTGGAGATGTCCTTTTTCAGGTTCCTCAATTTCTGAGAGAGGATGAAATCCGGACTACCCCTTATCATGTAACTCTGCCACCAACCTTTCAACATGTCTATGAACCCATCTTGTTGTAACCACATGTTTTCAAACTTGAAATAGGAATGTGTAGAATCCCATTCTCCACACTCCAACAACAGTGGTCTATGGTCTGAAATTGGTCTTGGAAGAGCCAGTTGCTTAATTGCTTTGAAGCTCTCTTCCCACTCTGCAGAAACAAGAAATCTGTCTATCCTCGATGCCTGTAGACCAAGTGTATTGTGCCCCATGTAGAGGTAAATCAATTAATTGGAGATCTAAAATAGTTTCTGTGAAGTTCCTCATAGCTGTGGATCTTCTGGAACAATTGAGTCTTTCAATCTCATATCTACATACATTAAAGTCCCCTCCAATCACCCATTTGTCCTCCCAGATACCCCTTATTGCACCCAGTTCCTGCCATAAATCTTCTCTTTCAGGATTGGTATGTGGGCCATATACTCCAGTAAAAGACCACCTAAAATCCTCCTGCAAGCTTTCAAACATACACGTGATTGTGTAGATGCCTTGATGAGAGTCAATGCATTTCCACAAACGTTTATCCCATAGTATGATAATGCCACCTCTGGTACCACAAGCTTTTAATTCTACCCAATCAGCCCACCTGTTCCCCCAAATATGATGAATGATACTAGTTGGAATGTTTTCCATTTTGGTTTCCTGTAGACACAGTATATCTGCCCTCCATTTTCGAACTAGTGATGCTAAAGTGCTTCTCTTTTTCCTTTTATTGAGGCCCTGTATGTTCCAACTTAGGATTTTAACTTTCATCTTGATACAATCTTGCAATGCCTGCCCATTTTACTACTGCACCCGTCATAGTTAACCCCACTAAATAAATTTTGCACCTCTATTTCCCCTTTTTTCTTCCCTTTTTATTTGCTGAAGCAGGTGACCCTCTCTTCTGGATTAGAGTTTGCCGATTCTGGTCCATCCTCAAGATTAAATCCAGGAGTTCATGTTCGAACCCAACTGTATTGATCCCAAAGGCTTTGCATGCTTTACCCATAACCAATTTTGCCCATCTAGAAGTATCTATTGCGTTGGGATGATGAATTGCTTGTGATTGCATGAGATTTTCGTCATGCCAAGGTAGAAAGAGTGGCTCACTACATGAATCAGTGTCTGAACAAACCAGAGCTATAGAGGCAGCATCTGACCAATTTAGACGATTTGAGAGACTCATGAGATTGTTTGCAAAAGTTTCTGCTTCATCATCTGCTTCGTTGTCAGCTTCAGTTTCGTTGATGGTTGCATGTGAAGATGACTTTGCCCTAGCTCCATGGAAGTGAGTCTTGTGTGAGTTGTCTGTTGGCAGAGCTTCGATGGTATTTAGAGAGTTATTGATATGAATTTGGGGGCAGTGGTCTATTACTCTCCATACAGAATGGGCCTTCTTTGATTTGTCCTTTGTTTGGGCCTTCAGTCTTGGGCCTTTAAAATAATAGGGCTGAGTTTCTATTGGGCCCAAAGATAATGGACTTTTAACTCCTGAGCAGCTTGCTTGACTGGGCCGGGTCAAGAGATGTTTATTCCCACCCCTACTGGCCAAATGACTTGGAGTGGGGTCAGGTAAATTTGAATTAAAGTTCTCCTCTGTCACCTGACTCCCCACGTGGTACGATAGTACTTTCTCTTCTGCTACAATCCCCGAGATTTTTCCCATGTTCTTCTCCCCTGCATCTCCAATGCTTCTCCCATGTGACTGGACTCGAATTGGAATTGGCTTAGGGGTAGCAGCAACCTCCTTTAGAATCGAGATCTCAAACCTCCAATCCTCCACATCCAGCTCAATTTTGTCTGGGCATTTGTTCCTGCTAGTATTAACACAAATTCTCGCCCAAGAATACTGACTGCGATGCTTTGTGTCTTCATCAATTCCAACGAAACCACCACAAAGATCACCAATAGTTTTAAAGGTCTCCAGTGACCACGCGTGGATGGGAATACCAAAAGCCTTGACCCATTTGTATTCTGATCCCTGGCAGCCCAAATCAGTTCCTGCCACCGGTGACCACCAGTCAAGAGACAGGCGACGGCCGTTCCAGAACCATTCACCAGCATGTATTCTCGCTGCTTCTTGTCTTGAAGGAAACTCGAATAGAAACTGGTTGTGAGAGAAGGGGGTGACTCTCAGACCAGCAGAGATCTTCCACCTATTCAAGAACCACTTTTGAATTACTTCTTGATTAGGGTTGTAGTTGAATGGGTCGTTGAAAATTCCGACCAGACACCGCGAGAGAAATTGGTAATTCTGGTCAGCTGCTTCTTCTGTGTTGTTCCCTGCCTTCGTTGCTGAGATCTTTGGCCACTGATTGATCTTAGCTGTATCAACATATGATCTTGTCTGAGGAGCATAAGCCTGCTTGTATCTGTTTGTGGGTAGCTCCTCCAGAAAATGTAAAATCTTATTAGCAATGTCACCCCATCCTCCATTGTAAACTGTTTCAGGAATAATTATTGCTTTTTTCCTATCCCCTGTCCACGTTTCTATTCGGATGAATCTACCATATGTGTTGAAATTTTGAAACACTCTGTATGCAAATGCTTGTGACTTCCATCCCCATCGCCTGTAATGATCCCCTTCAACTGTTGATGCTTGCCTGAACGCTCCACACACCCGACGAAGGTTCTCCTCGTCTAAACTGATTTTGGCCGTGAATCGTCTGCCCCTTTCAATTAACACGAACCAACCTTCTCCTGAATAGACCAGCTCAAAAGATTTATCGCCTGCAATGAAGAAAGTCTTTTTTTTCATGTGAGCCGAGTGAAGAATGGAGTGATATTAGTGAGAAAAGTTGCCGGAGCATGGTGCCAGGAGAGAGAGAGAGAGAATGGGCTCATTTCCCAAGAGAGAGAAACATTGGGCAATAACCCAAGGTGTGAGTGAAAACCTTGGA
>JASVEL010011811.1:0-391814 GCA_032618575.1 Nicotiana noctiflora
AAATGTATCTCTGCTGTGTGTCTCTCTATCTAAAGTCCCTGATCAAAAAAACCTCTGTGTATCCCCCCTCTATGTATCAGATTAATCCTCAACTTATAGCTAAAAAAAAAACCCCCCTCCTAATGGTACAACAGACCTTAATTTAAACCCTTTTGCCCATCCCTCACCCTGCTGAACCCATCCCTCTGTTCTTTTACCACTACACTATGTCTAGGCATGGGTTTATCAATTAAAAATTGGTGGCAGGGGGACAACTGGTGGGCTTGCTCTGTTGTGACAGTAAATTCCACTGCTTAGCCTCATGTGCAGGACACCAAAGACTCTAAATGTTAAACCTTGATTTCCTGGTTAGCTAATTTGAATCATAACTTCATCTTCAAATCAATCAAACAGTCCTATTCAATCCAGGGATGCTGATTACTGTATGGTAATTCAAATAACTCAACCCATGTAATTAGAAAAACGACCTCTAATCGACTACAACACATAGCACTGATAACAGATTAGTTGACTAAACAACAACAACAAAAATCTCGGCAAATGCCGGACATATGCGAAGTTAACTATTCGACGACGCTAATCGACGCGAGTTCGTATCTTATAACTAACACATTCAAATGAACAGAACAATGATTGACCAAATAAAAGGTCTTTGGGGGTAGAAGAACAGATCAACTGATACGAAAAATTAAAAACATAACAAATAAGAACTAAAACACAGATAAAGCAACCACACATGTTCACACAATCGAATTAAATCGACCAGGGAAGAAACGAATACCTCATAAGAAATTCATGAGGCGGGCCGCTGGACTCATCCGTTTTGGGGTTCAATGGACCTTAATCGGGGTGTTCTCAGTTGAGAACACCTAGACTAAGGTCTATTAGACCCCAATTTCCATTGAATTACACAGAAAACCTAGATTTGGATTTCTAGGGTTCTTGGTGCCGCTTTTGGGGCTCGAGGCTTTTGGGTTGGGTTCGAACGAAATCAAGGTTGGTAGGGGTGTGAGGGAGGTGTGAGGACTGGTTGGTGTGAATTTGAGGTGGTTTGGGATAGAGGTCCAAGTTCCGGCGAGTTTCAAATGGATATTCGCACCGTTTGAGTAACATTCGAGACTAACGGCCAACGGATCCATGTAGAGGAGGTGTGGGAGATTTTACGGTGTTAATTTGAGGGCGATTGGCCTACCGGAACCGCCGTGAGGCGATTTCCGGCGGGCGGAATACGGCGGGGGACGGCGAGCTAATCAGTCTCTAAGAGAGACGATAGGCGTGAGGGGGGGGGCCTGGCTTGGGGGGGCTGGGTATGGTATTATGCTTATATACTAGGTGAGAGATTCGATCCTGGCCGTTGGATCATGTGTGATTAAGGGCCAGGATCTTTTGAGGTTAACCAAGACGGCACCGTTTGGATTAAGAGGAGACTGGGTCGGTCCGGGCTAACTGGGTCGGGCACCTGGGTTAGGATGGTGATGAATTGATCTTCACCGTTGGATCAAGGTGGATCTACGGTTAAGATTAAAACATTAAAACAAAGGGGGTGAGGCCGGGTGAGCTGGGCGTGTGGGCTGGGGCGTGTGGGCTGGGATTATTTTGGCTTTTTGGGCTTGGGGTTTAATTATAAAGTGGCCCAATCCTATCTCTTTAATATTAGACTCCATGATGTATTACATATATATGTATATATATATATATATATATATATATATATATATATATATATATATATATTATATATATATATTAACTTGTAACACAATTACATTTTCCACTACAATTATCCTACATAATTACATATCACCTGAAAATGTAAATCACATAATTTTGATATCAAACACTAAAAATGCAAAACCTAATGTATATTTTTTGTATTTTATTAATTTAAATAAATAAACATGCACACAAAAAAGAAAAATAACACAAAATCACAAAAATCATGCCCAACACGAAACTATTTTTTTATTTTGAATTTTCTGGGAGTACTTCTCAGGTAAGGCAAAAATCACGTGCTCACAACGGGGATGTCACTCACCGTATAGGAGCGGGGTGGTTGAAGTGGAGGCTCGCATCAGGAGTCTTGTGTGACAAGAAAGTTCCACAGAAACTCAAGGGGAAGTTTTATAGAGCGGTGGTTAGACCTGCCATGTTGTATGGGGTGGAGTGCTGGCCTGCGAAGAACTCTCATGTCCAGAGAATGAGAGTTGCGGAGATGAGGATGCTCAGGTGGATGTGCGGGCTCACCAGATTAGATAAGATTAAGAATGAAGTTATTCGGGAGAAGGTGGCGGTGGCCCCAGTGGATGAGAAGATGCGAGAAGCGAGACTCAGGTGGTTTGGGCATGTGCGGAGGAGAAGCCGTGATGCACCGGTGAGGAGTTGTGAGCGACTGGCGGTGGTTGGCGCGAGTCGAGGCAGAGGGAGGCCTAAGAGGTATTGGGGTGAGGTGATTAGGCAGGATATGGCTAGAATGGGGATTTCCGAGGACATGACCCTCGATAGGAAAGTTTGGAGGTCTAGTATTAGGGTTGTAGGGTAGGGCCTTCTAGAATTCTTAGTACTTCTGTTAGGGGCTGAGTGGGGTTTGGTAGCGATCTCTATAGTTAATTAATGTATTGTATTGTGCCTCTTATGGTAGTAACCGATTGGTATTATTGCATGTCATTCTACTTTTGGTTTTATGTTTAGATAATTATTTATTTGATTTATCCCGGATTTACTAACATTGTTTTGTTTTGTTTTGTTTGTTGATTTTCTCTCTCTTTTCCTGAGCCGAGGGTCGGCCGGAAACAGCCTCTCTACCCTTTCGGGTAGGGGTAAGGCCTGTGTACGTATTACCCTCCCCAGACCCCACTTTGTGGGAACATACTGGGTAGTTGTTGTTGTTGTTGTTTAGTTGAAAGGAAAATTGATAACGTAGATTTATGGAAATGATCCGCTTATTCTATTCCTTTTTCCCTAAAATTAGAAAAAAGATATCGTTATAGTTGTACATAATTATATTAAATAATTTATATAAGGTAAAATTATAATTAGTTTTAAACTTGTTTTCTACAAAATGGAAATAAGGAAAAATATAATAGATAAAATTATAATTGATTTAGAAATCCAAATTATTAGGAAGATAAGCAAAACTATTTTGTCCAATATAATATATACTTTAAAGGTAAAAAAAATGAATAACATTATATAAATATTATACAAATTGATAAAAAGAATAATATATTGTTCGAGTAGGAAAAAAAATCGATAATAATTTGCATCTTCTATACTATCTTATATGCATGAAATTTCAATAAATAATTAAGTCTTTGAATTAATAAATTAGCAAATAATATATATTGAATTAATAAATGGGCGCCATCACGACCGGATTTGGGGTCGTGACAATATATATATATATATATATATATATATTAAAAGCACGAAGGTCCTTAGCGAAATGTCGTTCGCCTTTTTTACCCCCTAACAATATATTTATATTAGACACAATTATAATTTAAGTTACTTTCCAATATTAGGACACTTAAATACATACAATTTTGGCTATTAAATATTTTGTTATTAAAGTAAATAAAAACTCCTAATTTTTAGCCTTTAGCCATTATGACATATTGAGTAAATAAAAAAAAACGTGAATACATATTACCATCCAATAAAATATTATTAATGAAATAATTACCTAAAATGAAAGACTAGAATTTAAAACTAACCTTTTTATTTTTATTTTAGACTTGATCTTTATCATAAAAATTAAATATCATAAGAAATTAACACTTCATTTAATAGTCATTTGTTACCTGTTTAACATTTAAAATAAATTAAAAATTTACTTTTTAATTGTTTCCAGTTTGAAATATGTAGAAAGTTAAAATATTATAGTTTTATTAGATTTCACTTTGTATATGTTTTACACTTAATAAATTATATATAAAGGATAATAAATAGGTAAAGGAAAATAACATATTTAAGAAAGACAAGGTACGAGTTCTTGAAAAATAACATAGATAGTTTACTTTTTAAAAATATACAAGACTACAACTTCCACGAAATTATTCAATATTATAGTTTTAACTTTTTAAATATACTATTACAAATATGCAGATTGGTGTAAACAAATCAATAGCAGGCACAAAAATAACAAAATAATTTATGAAATCTTTCAGTTTTTAATTGATGATACATTTAGGTAAATATGAGTGGGTTCATTAGCTAGATTTCAATATTAGATTCTTAATATCTTTTTTTTATTATTGTACTTTAATTTTGTATTTATTTAAAGCTCATAAATTATTAGTTAATAAATTATTAGTTGCCTGCTTATATATTATTAGTTGTATCCTTCAAGATTATTCAAATTTTCAAATTTCTTATCGTGAAATTAAAATAATAAAATTACAAACCTAAAACAAATGTTAAGTTGAATTATTGATAATTGAGGACTTCTGAGATAATTTCTTCAATTAATGAGTTAGTTATACACAACAAATAGTCAGGACCATCTTTAGGAACTTACACATTTATTTTATAACTCAATACAATTATTTTAAAAAATTATACTTACTAAGACAGGATCCACGCGCATCGCGCATACCGTAAGACTAGTGTTTTTAAAAATATGCTAGAGATTAATAGTTTTAAATCAACTAAATTTTGTAAATTTAATCCTTCTTTGGATTATATAATTTCTATCTTAAATATCTTGTATAATATCAGTGGGTGCTCTTCGATTTTTCTAAACTCAAAACCCAATTTTTGAGACAATACGAAAGAAATATATGGAAAATTTTTGAAAATATAAATATACAACTCGCTATAATTGAAAAACAAGGTAAAATATTTTTAACTTAATCATTTGAAAAAATGATAATACAATTATTTTTAAATATTTAAAACTTTTATATCAACTAAATTTTGATCATTAAATATCTATTTATTTGGATTATGGAGGAACTTCTATTATTTAAAACTTTAAATAAACTAAGATTTGATCTTAAACAACTCAAACTCATGTCCTTATTTGAATTATGTAACATAATAATATTTTTCATGTTATTTTTTCAAATATTAGAACTTCAAAATTACTAAAATTATATTTATTAATTTTTTATATGATATTTTAAAAATACAATCAGTAATTCAAATTCTATTAATCGTAGAATTAAAATTAATTAATTGTGTATAATTTAATTATCGTAATAAAAAAAAATTATAGAGAGACTTTGTGAAATTATGTTTCATTCTCTATTTATATACCAATACTACTAAATACTACTATTAGATATAACTTCTTCAGCTCAACTTCAGATTTTAAAAAGTACTATCGAAACTTAATAACTGCACATAAGACATACAAAGTTCTGTATATAATTTTTAAAAGTTTTATATTATAGATATATGGTACACGCGCGGAGTAGGTATATATATATAATAGAAGAGCTGCCTCAAGGCAATAGCTACAAATTGAGGGTATATTGGACCTTTTATGTATTTATTTATACGTGTCTTCCATTGTATATAAACAGCCACTTTGCATACCACGTTTCTAATTTTCTTTGTATCTTGCTTTTCCCATTCTTCATCAATTTTCTCTGCTCTCTTCAGAACTTTTATTCTCCCTCTTAAGATTTTTTTTATCTGTGTCTAAATAATAATAATAGGGATCAAATTCATAACTTTTCACCATCTACACTTCAATTATTGAGTTTTACCAAATTCGAATCTTTTCAACATATGCAGAGACGACTTCGATTATTGGGTTTTACCTCAGGTTATTTTTTTTAGTTTGATTCCTGATTATTTTTCTCTTTCTGCGGTAACTATTATCATCAATTTATCATTCCTGGTCTTCGCTCCGCATAGGATTTTTGTTGCTAAAAAATCCCTGGAGTATTATTCAAGATTTTGATAAATTTTTCTGTTTACCTTTGTCTATGGACGCCCTAATGGGAAAGATGTTAAGGAAAGTCGAAGCGAATGCATCGCCTTCTATCTCAAAGTCGATCTTTATTCTCTCAAGGTTTCTCTTTCTTTCTCTTCTTTTCTCCCCTTAAACTTGTGTATAAGCCTTTTTATTCAAGTATTTTTATCATGTGTATGTGGAATCTGAAATGTACTTTTCTCCTGGACATACATGTGATCTTACAAGTGTTTGTTGATTTGTCATTCACATGAGTATGTATTTCTATTTTATTTCCTTTATATACGATGTTGTTTTATGCAATTCTATAAACAATGTATTCAGTTGTCACTTTCTTGAATTGTTGGGAGTTGGTTAGGTCAAACTTATGTAAATGTATTTGACTTAGAGAAGGATATCGTATGACCTCGGAGATAATGTTTAATAAGAATGCAGATTGAATGAATGCTAAATGATTAGAAGAAAGAATAGATATTTTTAAGCATATAAGAAAATTGCATGAACATTAGAACTGTCTAAGTCGTGATAGCTTCTGAAAATTGATTGGCGATTACTCATTGAGGACCATATATATGAATTATCAAATGAGTGGAGTTTAGTCCATGAGCGGATTTAACTTTAGTGCTAAAAGAAGTAGGTACAACGTCTCCTAATGTGAACAAGCAGGATATACGTTCCCATCTATTTTGGCTTTATAATTTTAAGCATATAAGAAAATTGCATGAACATTAGAACTTTCTAAGTCGTGATAGCTTCTGAAAGTGATAGGCTCCTCACAACCCATTCTTCTCGAACTTCTACACAAGGTAAAGTATCTAAATAGAAACAAAATGGAATTCTTCGGAGTTTCTTGGTGATGGTATTGATGATTTGTGTTCGTTTTTTCCGTTTCCTGCTTTGTGTTTTTGGGCTCTGTTTTATTTCCTTTATATGGTGATGAGATTTTGATAGATATCTTTAGTTTTTCTTCTTATTTTGGACTATTTTGATGGTTATATCGGATTTTGATAGATATCTTTTGTTTTTCTTCTTATTTCAGACTATTTTGATGGATGTGTGAAATGGATGAAGGGTTGCTGTGATTATTTTTCCTTAATTGTTTTGGGATGATGAGTGCTCTCCATCCTTCGTAGTTTTGTAATCCATTAGCGGATTTAACTTTAGCGCCAAAAGAAGAAGGTACAAAGTATATCCTCCTAATGTGAATAAGTAACATGCTGAATACAAATTTCATGATATATTATCCAATGGTGGCAAATTGTTTTAGATCTCAGTGCTCATAGTAGTAACTATGTGGCTTACAGAAGAAAAGCAAGAAGCTGCTTTAGTTTTAACTTTCATATTGTGGCACATAAGTGCCTTGACTGCAAGAACAGAAGCCGGACAAGTGTCGTTCTCATGTTCTTGTGAATTATTCAATCAATGTTCGATGCTACAACCTCCGGAGAATGGGAATATCCAACTCTGTATTGAATTTGGAAACAGAAAAAAAAACAGCAGTATAAGAATTGAAAAAAGACTTGGATAGTCATACCATTTGGTAGTCATTTATGGAGCTTATGGTAGAGGAGAGAGGTCTTTGACTTACCTAAGACACAATTTATGTTACTAATTAGATTATTCTATATTAGTTCACTATTTTTCAGACTTTATAAAATGATATTAGCTTACATGCACGAATTTTTATCTGCTAGTTCATGTAATTCGAACTTTCACAATATTGGGCCCGTGCTGGCACGGGCAATCTCCACCCAGTTAAAGGTAAATAGTTTGGGCTTAACGTGAAATTCTTTTAAATAAACTAAAGAACAGAATTATTTCTCATCAATTACGGACTCTTTCTTCTGACATACGAGACTTCGACTGTGGTGAAACATATGAAAGAGCAAAGAATCGCAGTGATATATGGAAGATCTTCCTTTTCCCTCTCTCTCCGCCCTCCTCCAACCCTGTGAGTTTACGGATTGAAACAATATTTTTCTCACTGAAGTTTCAAAATGTTATAATATGCCAAAAATGGATCCTTTTTTTGTGTGCTAATGATAGAAACTTCAAATACAGAATAATTAAACCCGTGCATTCGATCTCTAATTAGGGCATATTGTTAAACTTTTGGTTTTCTTAGTGCTTTTACACTTGATCGTCCATTTTCTGATGTTAATGCAGTGAAAATAAGTTAATCTGTGATGAGTTGAATTAAAATATGGTGCTTACTTGTTGAAAATGCTCTGCTCTTGAATTGAAATCTGGTAACTTCTGGAGCAGTAAAAGATATTTGTCAATTGCTTATTCAGGATGTATTGTATATATTACTTTAAAAGAAGTCTGGTTGTTAATTTTTTATAGTTGTAGGAGTGTATTGCTTACTGTGAGTCTGGGACGTGTGTTTATCAGTAAATGTCTGAATTGCTGAATATATATTTTCTTGATCCTCTGTGTTAATGACTGATTTAGAGGCTCCGTAGTTTTTCAACTGATGCTATACTGATTTATTGAATGATCATTAAGGATATTATTGTTTGTTGGATCACTTGAGCTGAAGTTTTCCTATTGCTGTGATTTGCAGCTTTTTGAAATGACTTGCACTCAAAAGCGTTTGAGAGATGAAGCAGATGCCGATGATGATCCCAACTTGGGCACCTTCAACTGAAACTATTCTTGAATCATCTAGAGCTAGGACAAGGTCAAAAGGGCACTGAAGTCATCCAAAATCTGTTGTCGCGGAGTTAACTTTGATTTTACTAGTAAGGTGATAAATGGTACTTGGGATTGGAGGACATTGAGAAACAGGAATTTCAGAATTTGTGTGACAGCCCAAGCAAGCAGATTGGAGAAGTTCTGTCTCCTCCGGGATAGTGGAATCCAAGCAAATGCACTTCCTACAATGATTTGCCAAGTGGTTCCTGAAACCTAAACCCGATGTTTGGTTGATGTTGATGCCTCGCATTTGCCCCCGGTCCCACTCCAACACAGTCAACAAGGACATTGTCATGTTGATTTATGTTATTATGACTGATATGAGTGTCAACCTTGGGAAAATGATTCGAAGTGAAGTTCTTGGCTATACCACAATCTAGGTTATGGAATGTTATTATCCATGTTTTTTATCACAGAAATTTTTCTGAATTATGGTATGAAGGAGCTTGATACTGACAGGGTGCTGATTCCTACTTCACAAATCCAAGTTGATCTTGTGAAAGGATGGAAGGAAGTCCGGCGAGCATCCTGTTAGAGATGAACCTACGCGAGTAGAGTGCTCTGTGGCTGTGAAAAGAATAGAGGCAGCTGTGGGTTCCAAACTTCGGCCGGCCTATATGTGCAGAGTTGCAAGAAATCAGAAAAGAAGTTTAAAAACTGCCGAAATCTTTGTCTTAGAACCATCCACGGCCATCACTCATTTTTGATTGAGACGATGAGGACTATTTCAGAGTCATTGCCGCTGTTCTTTGAGGGTACTGAGTCTATTATTCATGAAAAGATTCCCCAAGCGGTTCAAGTGGCAGCCAACAGTTGAGCTGATGCAGCAGCTAGAACAGAGACTACGCATTCTAGACATGGACATATTGACAAGGGACATTCAGCTGCCCCTGCTCCTTCCGCTTCTTTTCCCTACATTTAAAGTATGCATTGTTTCCAATGCATTGAATAAAGTGCCAGGGATAGAAAACTCCTACTTCCAACCGAGAGGCTGTGAGTTCGAGTCTCCCCAAGAGCAAGGTGGGTAGTTCTTGGAGGGAAGGATGCCGGGGGTCTGTTTGGAAACAGCCTCTCTACCTTAGGGTAGGGGTAAGGTCTGCGTACACACTACCCTCCCCAGACCCCACTAAGTGGGATTATACTGGGTTGTTGTTGTTGTTGTTGTTGTTGGGTAGAAAACTCCCTCAAGAAGAAGAGGAAGAGCAGGGGCAGCTCAATATCCAATGTGTTCATTCATTAATAATCTCTGGTATGAATGTCTGGAACAGATTCTGATTGCTACCAGTAAATTTCAGATTAATAGGGATATTTTAGGCCTCAATAATGTGAATGTTCTAAAAAGATCAGTAAAACTGACGGTCTCTCTCTATACTGGTTGTAATTGATTCTAATAATCTTTCAGTCTCTTTTTCTTTCTTCAAAATGCATGTTATTCATATAGAAATCCTGTAACATTTATATAAGCCTGTATTATTATTTGCTGTCAGTAAATCTTATATTAGGTCAGTTTGTAATAGATAAATCTTATATACTGCAGCACATTGGTTGTAATTAATTTTACTAATCTTTCAGTCTCTTTTTCTTCACAATGCATATTATTCACATTCGAGCCTTCTAACATTTACGTAAGTACAAGCTTGTAGTATTATTTGTATAGATAAATCTTATATACTGCATTCCATTGATTGTCATTCAGGATTGGTAGTTCAGAAGTTTAATGATTTCTCACAGAAATATATTTGGCAGGTTTTACAAGACACCAAGAATCTGCCAACAGAGGAAGATAAGCACGAATGATGGGATTTCAAGAGCAAGTACAAAAAAGGCATAGCTCCTTTCTATTTCTCGAGCTGCAGTTCCTTTCTTCATTCTTCCTTCTCGAGGTTTAGCAACACTGATATCAGAAGTATATCTCCATTATTTAACTTCCACCCTTCTCCTCCTCCCTTTTCTTTTATTTTTGGTGGAAAAGTTAAGCATAGTATGACCCGGTATGTAGATGTCAAATGAATATCTAAGATAGGAACTTCTATGAGTAACTGTCCCATATGCAATTTGATATACTATAATCGTCTCAACAAGCAAAATATCATAATATCATGACTTTCGTTAAAAGATAATATTTTAATATGTGGCCTTCTTATCTGAATCAACCATGGATGGACATTGGAAGTGAAATTTAGTAATGACTTTTACTTGTGTTATTTATGAGAATGTATCAGATATTGTATGTTTTTATTCAAATGATCTTTTAAATATGAATTCTGAAAGGTTTTTCCCAGATCTGATGTTCACAGAGGAAACATCCGGATAGCGGAGCACGTCATATAGAGCATTATAAGATCCATTTTATGTTCCAACCTTACAATGCACCAACCCGTCCTGCTCATATATATTAAGAAGCTTGTTCATCTTATATGTTGATAGTGGTAACGCCGGACAGCGGAGGCAAAGAGAAAGATGAGAAGAGGAAAGTTAAATGCAGAGATTTAAGTTGAGAGAGAAAGTAACAACCACAATAGAATAGTCAAGTTCATTTTTATGTTGTAACTTTGTGGGTTGTTACAGAATTTGAGCATTCAACAGAACGATTGCTACCCAACTCATATTCTGTTGAACACAAAATGAGACGCTTATCTCATTTCAATCACTTAAACCTCATATTCTGGAGCAGTTGATTCCTGCATTAAACTATTGAATGACCTCCCGTGGTGCAGGTTGCTGAAATTCCTGAAGTACATATTATAGATGACAATCTTTGCATCTCCTTTCCCATCTACAAATGCAAAATAGTTGACATTACTATTCATTTGCTTTTTGCGATAGTTTCTATTATGCTTTCCCCAATCTTTAGCGAAACACATAGTATACATGTCGATCTTTGCAGTTGATTCCTACTTCTGTAGCATTGAGAGACCTCATGTGGTTCAGGTAGCTGAAATGCCTCTAAAAAGACATATATATGACAATTGTTGTATCTCCTTCCCCATCTACAGATGCAAAAAGCTGATACTACTACTCATTTCTCTTCGAGGTAATATTTTGCTGTTCTTCCTGCTATAAAATCAATTTATATTTTCATCATTTAGTTAGTGATGCATCTTGCAAATATCGAAGTTCTCTTCCTCATTGGTTGTAGGCGTCAAAGTGCTAAGGAATGTGCACCTTCATCGATTGATTTTGTCTTTAAGGGCATAACATCATATATATAGCTTAATTATGTTTTTGTCCAAATAATTATTGTTTATGTTTATAGTTACATGTTCTTGCATTATATTTCTATTTCATGTTTTTTTTCTCTAAAGCCCACACTTTAATTGTGTTTTGTGCCTAAAGCTCTAACATCTTTTGGCCTTTTTGCCCTTTTCCCTTTTGACTACTCTGTTCTCATACTGTTCGATTTATGACTTCTTTCCCTTAAAAACTATCCAATTCTAGATTAGAACGAAAGGGCTGAAATTCCTATGCTGGAATGGATAAACGCTGCTGAAATGGATTAATGTGCTTGCTGTTGAGGGAGGGTTTTGGAGAAAATTAATCAAGGGAAGATGACAAACCTAAAATGGTCAGACTCAAAATGTATCATTCTGAACTCAATTTTCTTTAGTTTAAAAAGTAAACTCATTTTGAATAATTCCTGTATTTCCAATTTTTAATACCATGAAATGTATCTTGATCTTTAAGACAAGAGGGGTTGCTCTGATGGTAAGCAACCCCACTTCCAACCGAGAGGTTGTGAGTTCGAGTCTCCCAAGAGCAAGGTGGGAAGTTCTTGGAGGGAAGGATGCCGGGGGTCTATTTGGAAACAGCCTCTCTACCCTAGGGTAGGGGTAAGGTCCGCGTACACACTACCCTCCCCAGACCCCACTAAGTGGGATTATACTGGGTTGTTGTTGTTGTTGTTGAAATGTATGTTGATCTGGAAAGTGTTAATCTCTATTTGATTCTTCTTTCTATTGGTGGCCTTTCAAGTTGTCTTTAGCCAGGTTACTTCAACTTCTCTCACAGCTATCATCAATACAAGTTTTTGACCGAAAAGAAAAAGAAAAAAGAAGAAGAATCTCAAAACAAGTGGAGTACATAATATTATAGGCCAGATCTCAAAACAAGGGGCGTGAATATAATTTTCACGATTGATTACAAAGGCAAAGATGACAATCAGTAGTAAAAAGACTAATTCAGAAGTCAATGAATTGGATGTTAGTCATGGAATTGTCAATCTCTACTTGATTCTTCTTTTGGTGGCCTTTCAAGTTGTCGTTAGCCAACTTCACCTAATCTCACATATCTTTCTGAATCCCATAGCATACTTAAGCTGTTCACCAGTTTTCACCTACTTCTCAAAAAAAGGTTCTTACTTCAAAAGGTATGATTATGTTGAACTTGTCTTGTTTAATTTCCTTCTTTCTGATGTTCTCTCTCTTCTATTGGAAATCTTTGAGGGTTTTCATTTTTGCTTATAATTATTACGACTCAAAGACATAACAAAAAAAAAAAAATCGTTTGATTTTATTGATTATTTAAGCAAAATTTAAGATAGGCGAGGCTTAGCAAAATCAAATACTGTACTAACTAGTTATGACTAACAGCACAAATCAACAATAGATCTAGGGCCCTTGCTATCTTGTTGAAATAGAAGCAAGGAGAAAGTACGATCAATCTAGATGTGTTGGAAAATTCATGGTAAAGGACCAGGACTATGGAAGAAATATATGATAGGTTCGTTTTCCTGAATATTTGTGTGATATATTGTCTTCATCTTATAAACTCCTTTAAATGTTAACAGTTGTTATTTGTGATGAAGATTGGCATTTCTGGTGTTAGACTAATCACATCTAAAATTACTATTCATCAAAATAATTCCTCATAACAAACCATTCGATGTTTGACCGTGATCAAAACAAACAACCTTAACATGAATAAATTGTACTATTTTTTAATACATAACAACTACTACAACATGAATCTTGTTGTGTTAAACATTAGGAAAAATTAGCAAGAATTAATGCGATCAACTTGATAACAACGTTACATAATTTTTTAAGGAGAACAATCAACAAGACATCCACCGGCTCAGCTTGAAGTACAATACTGTAATTTCTATTGTTTTCTAGCCCATCTACTTTTTTCAATTGGTATCTCCTAGAATTTTTTTGGTAATAGGAGCACCATAGTCAAATCACCTTTTTTGTTTGAGATGTCCGCTATTAGTGGCGAAGTCAGAAATTTTTCCAAGGGTGTTCAGGTTTGAAAGAAGTTAAAAAGGTTTATGATAAAAAGTGTTCAATATATATTTTATATATCTAAAATCAATATTTTACTTATATTACACAGTATAAGTTTTCGTAATATTTCGACAACTGACCACCCTTAGCAAAAGGTGGCTTCGCACATGTCTGCTATATCTGAGGAGAACTGTTTCCTGCTGCGTGCTTTATGCTTCTTCTTTAAGTTTCTTGTTTTATTTTTTTACCTGAAAAGGTGCATGTACTTTTATATATCAGATCTTAAGACCTTGAGAGGAAGGGAAGGAAAAGCTATGTTGGCTTGACTAGTGAGAATTACATATACATGGAAAGAGGAAAAGAATATGAAGGAGAAGGAGGAGAGACAGGGGAAGCAAGCACCTCATCGGTATGTCATACAATATTTATACGTATTAAACCTGATATTTACTTGGATGATTATTCAATTAGCTCTCAATATTATAAAATTCTATTCAAAAGTTTTATAATTCTTGTTCAAAAGTTCATAATCTGATTATGGTGTTTTCTTTGGTAGAATATTTTGCCAAGGCATAAAGATAATTATTGGATGAACATCCGGAGTTAGTAATACGTTCTAGAAAATTAACATCATGATGGCATTATTGAAGAATTGTTCTTACTCATATGTATTAAGTAATAAGCATACCACCATCCAACAATAATTCTGAAAACCATTGAATGAGTACTCTTTCGAAAATATGTTTGATTATTGTAAGATCACTTACCTAAACACTGGTAGCTAGTCTAGCGTTTTTGAATGGAATGAAAGTAGCCGATAAGAATCACGTGTTGAAACAAATTTTTGAAATAAGCCATTATCTATTTGGATTGGATTTTGAGGTAATAATAAACAATTGATGTATCTATTAAAAAAGTGAAAATATCCTTAACATTGTTTACACTAGAAAATAGTTGAGCATGACAATGTTTTTAATTCCAAATTCAGTAGATAAACTTTATCTTTATTGATACATTAAATTATTTTATGAAAATCTAACATATAATAACAATTAATAATTTGACTAGATATTGTAAGTGGGGAAAATGATAAATGAGTAAAATAGAATGGGGTCCAAGCAGGCAGTTATGTTTTGCAAGAAGTAATTTGGGGATTACAGAAAGTATTAGAGATAAAATCAATATGAGTGTCCGAATAAAGGCGGGCCCAAGATTTCAAGAGGATGGGTGCACTTCCATTTGACGGGTTAACAATAGTCTCTTACGATGACCTCACTATCCTTTTAAAATTATATGTTCATATATCTATACTCCGTGCCGTAAACAAGATCGTCCGGAGTGGTATTTGAACCATCAATTTCACTTATAGAGGTGCACCCAATAACAGTTGCACATAAGAGTCTTTGAGCATAGGTACACACACATATATTTAAGTAATTTTAAAAAAGTATTACATTGTGATACATAATTTAGGGAGAAGAGCGTACGTTCACGTGACCCCATATCTCATGCCCTAAATACACCTTCTGAATTAGGTGCTCAGGACTCAGAACTAGACGGTCATTTCTCTACCTTGCAAAATTGATGTGAAAACTAGTGCAGCTAAGAACATATGTTCTCCAATGAATAATGTTGAAAATCATATAACTTGCTAAAAATATAATCTTTTAGACATTTCCTAGACCCAATTTCCTTTGTAAGAGATGCAATGCTTTATTTCAAACATCATTTGTAGTTTGTCACAGTATCATTGCACCATGTGAAGACCCAAACAAGGATCATTCACTAACGTGTAGAGAGGTAAAAATCCTCTAGTAAGACAACTCCTATCCTATACAAAAAATCCCAAGGTGTTTTTCTTCTGCGGTAATACTTATCTCGACCATGTATTAGTCAATTGACATGTCATCCTTTACACCTGATCACCCAAGCTCTCACTAATAAAAAATCATTATTGCTTCTGCTTCTCAATTCTTTGAGTGTCCTGACTAAAATGGCCCTTTATGGGTCCCACGCAGACACATGTTATTCTCCCAAAACGAGCATTACTGCTTCTGTTTCCGCTATATGAATCCGAGGAAAGTGGGCCCCGCACTGAGACACAGGTACTTCCTCTATGATACAATAGCTTTATTTTTTGGTTAATTCTTCTTTCACATATGTGTAGCTATATCATGTTTTAAATTATTGCTATTTCATTTTTTTTTTCTGTATTTCTTCTAATAGTGTCACAAAATCTTTTTTTTTGTTGAGAAATTGGAATATTTTATTCATATAGACTACAATGTCCATTACAAAATCCAAAGGATCATTACAAAAGGATGAAAGGCCATACCAGGCATTTATATTGCCAAGTTTGGCAAGTTTTCTACGGTTACTTTCACAAATAGATTTATTTCTAGGAGAAAAACCCTCCTTGTCCTCTAGTATCCTGGACTCAACAAATATAGGGGTTACAACATAATAGATTAAACCATAGTGCTTTGGTTGTTTGTCTCCTTCCTGGGCTAGCAGGTGAGCGATTTCATTTCCTTCTCTAAAGCTATACTGGATCACCAGCTCCTTGTTCTTCTGGGAGATCAAGTACCTGCAGGATTGCAATAAAAAGTCATAATAGGTGTTGCCTTCCTTTAAAAGATCAATTACCTGTGTCGAATCAATTTCTATTTTACAAGGCCATATTTTGTGTTGAGAGATAAGTTTTAGGCCTTTAGTCAGGGCTAGAATTTCAGCATGTGTACAATTTAGAGCTTGTACTCTTTCTTGGAATCCCATAATCCATTCTCCTGCATTATTTCTTATGACACCCCCTATTCCTGCGTGATTTTCGGGGAAAGCTCTATCTACATTTAAGTTGAACCAACTAGCACGTGGTTTATGCCAGTGAATGTTACAAATAATATTTTTTGAGGGACAACTTTCTCTGAAAGTTAGTAGAACAAATTAAATCGCTTGCTTGATAACGAAAGAGATGAGAACATGATTAGAAGTATTTTTTTCAAGATTATTATTTCTATTTAGCCAAAGATTCCAAATGGCAAAAGAAAATAGTTGGGACCAAGTAAGCAGTTTAGAGGAAATGGTTGGATTAGAATTTTTTTAATTTGTCTACCCATAAGTTATCCTCAGATTTAGGCCAATTAGTACTTATGTTAAGGGATTACCAATTTTTTTTAGCAATAATACAATGAATAACTATGTGGGGTATGTCGATGTCCTCTTCGTTTTGGCGACACATAGTGCATATTTCGTCTACATTCATTCCTATATGATGAAGATAGGATCTACAAGATAGTCTATTGTGGTAACATTTTCATAGAAGAAATTTTAATTTGTTAGGACGGTGAGTTTCCAGATCCAACTAAAGTTTTTGGAAGGAGTGTAGTTGGGTTCAATGAGGTTGTAACAAGAAGATGTAGAGAATAAACCACTACTATTGGGTTCCCAAGTCAAAAAGTCATGATTTCTTTCTAGTGGTAAGATGATGGAGTGAATTTTTTCAACTAAGTTGTTAGGCAAATTTATTGAGATTTTACTAAGGACCAAGTGTTATGAGTGATGAGGTCTTTAATAGTAAAAGAGCAATCTTTTTTTGTAAGAGGGCCCTCAATGATATTTCTAAGGCAGGGGCTTTTAGGAATCCATTTTGTATCCCAAATGCCAAGGGAGGAGTTATGTCCTATATACCACTAACAACCTTTTATACAATAGTCCCAACCTTTTACGATATTTTACCAACAAAAAGATTGACGTTTACTAGGGGAGGATATATAGAACTTTGGCCCAAGGGTTGTGAGGATAGTTTAGGAATCTCCAAGCAAGGCATGTTAGGAGGGCTATATTTTTTGATTTAGCTTTCCTAAGGCCAATGCCACCTTTGTTTTCCAACCGAGGAGGTGAAGTTTTCTTTTAGAATCATTTGAACCCAGATAAAATCTCTTTGAAGTTTGTCAATGGTTTTAAGGATTTCTTTCCGGGAGAAGAGTATATTGCATTACGTAATTAGCTATGCTAGCAAGGGTTGAAGAAGAAAGGGTGGTACGACGTGCCATGTTAATACAATTAATTTTCCAATTTGCTAGACGATTTCGCATATTATCAATAATGAAGTGAAAGTCTTTGGATTTTGGAGCAGAATCCAGGATGGGGAATCCTAGGTATATTCCAAAAGAATCACTACTCTTCGTACCAAAGAAATTAGCAGTAGCAATTTTAATGTCTTTGAGGCTGTTTGAGAATTTTTATTGATAGGTTGTGCTGGTTTATAAATTGCAACGTGTATGATTTCGTATGTTACAAAGCTGATTTTATTATTCAAATTTTTTTTTGTTATACTAAGTTTCAAAAACTAATTTGTAAGCTCATTCATGAGTTAACTTTTATTTAGTATCATTACAAAATGAACATAACTAATAAATGTTTTACTTAGTCTAGACTTGGTTAATAATCACTAATAGTTAAAGATCCATATTTATTCTATTTTTTTTGTCAAAGTGTAAATTTGACTCAAAAGGTTCCCATCAAAGTTAGAAAAAGGGAAGTTTTCATTTTATAACATATATTTTAAAGGACAAGAGTTTACAATAACAACAATTACGCCTCAGTCCCAAAGTAGTTAGGATCAGTGTTGTAAATAGCGCTCGCCTCAGCGATAATAGCGTGAGGCGAGGCGAGGTGCGACTGTGTCGCTTCAGAGGGCTTGTGGCGTTGCGATGTGAAATGGCGCTCGCTTCAAACTGTGTAGCGTGAGGCGAGGTTGTGGCGTGTAGCGAGTGAGGCGTCGCTATTTGAAAAAAAGAAGAAAGAGAAAGGTTTGACTTAAGTCGTGAAATTAGGGCTTAAGAAAGAGAAAGGCTTTTCACCTGCGAACCAAAAAACATCAGAGAACCAACGTTCTTCTTCATCTTCTTCAAGCTTCAAGGTCATCTTCTTCAAGCTTCAAGGGAAAACACAGGTATGCTTCTTCTTTCTTCTTTCTTCTCTTCTTCTCTTCTTCTCTTCTTCTCTTCTTTTTTTTTTGTTCTGGTTTTGTTCGAGAAACAGGGAAGTTCTATTTTTCTGCTTTTTTCTTCTTCTTCTTTTCTCTTCTATTTTCTTTTCTTCTGGTTTCATTCGCAGAAACAGAGCAGTGATGTTTCTCTATTTCTTTCTTCTTCTTCTCTTCTATTTTTTTCTTCTGGTTTTGTTCACAGAAACATAACAGTTCTGTACTTCTGTTTCTCTGCTTCTTTCTTCTTCTCTTCTATATTTTTCTTCTTCTGGTTCTGTTCGCAGAAACAGAGCAGTTCTGTTTGTCTGCTTCTTTCTTCTTCTCCTCCTCTCTTCTTCTTTCTATCTTTTTTCTTTTGGTTTTTGTCTGGCAGAACAGAGGTTCTGTTTCTCTGCTTCTTCTTACTTCTATTCTTCTCTTCTTTTTATTTTTTTCTTCTGTTTTTTTGTCGGCAGAACAGAGGTTCTGTTTGTCTGCTTCTTTTTACTTCTATTCTTCTCTTCTTTTTATTTTTTTCTTCTGTTTTTTTGTCGGCAGAAACAAAGGTTCTCTGTTTTGTCTTCTTCTTTATTTGTTGTATTTCTAGATACAAAAATTTCATTATTATTCTTATTTCTTTACTGTTGAATCAATTAATTGCGTAGTGACTTGATAATTTTTGTCTATAAAACAGTGTTGAAATGTCATCCGATAATACCAAACGAGATATAGCTTGGAATTATGCTATACCAGGCTCATCAAGATCTGCAATCAAATGTGTGTTTTGTGAAAAAACATATAATGGTGGGATAACTCGTCATAAGCAACATTTGATAGGTGGATTTAAGAATGTAGTACAATGTCCAAAATGTCCGCCCGAGATTAGGGAGGAAATAAAAGCATTCGTTGAAAAGAAAAATATGATAAGAACTCAAATGAATTTCGAAGAATCGGTGAATATTATTGATGAAGATGATGAAATGGATGAATATGATGAAATGAGACCTCCCCCCAAAAAACTCAAAAGATATATTCTAGTTCTAGTGGGTCAACCACGTCACGTGCGGCAACAAAAGGTCCCATCAATCTTTATTTCCCGGCAAAACAACAAGAAAAGGGAAAAGGTGAAGAAGGCTCAGGTTTAGAAGCCAAAAGAATTTTGAGGGATCGCGCCGTAAGTGCCTTTGCAGCATGGATTTACGATGCAGGGCTTCCTTTTAACTGTGTTAACTACTCTACTTTTGATAAATTCATCGAGGCCGTAAGACAACATGGCCCAGGAATGAAGCCTCCTAGCTATCATGAAGTTAGAGTAACTCATCTTAAAAAGGAGGTGAAAAAGATAGACCAAGTTATTGAGGAACATAAAGTGGAATGGAACAGGTTTGGATGTTCCATTATGATGGATAAATGGACAGCACGGAATGGAAAAATGATCATAAATGTGTTGGTGAACTCTCCAAGAGGGAGTGTTTTTCTTGAATCTCACGATGCTAGCAACTCTTCTACGGATGGAAGCAAAATGTACAGCTTGTTTAGAAATACTATTGATAAAATTGGGAAGGAAAATGTTGTACAAATTGTTACAGATAATGCTAGTGAGAATGTTAGTGCGGGGAAGATGATGGAAGCTATCTATCCAAACATTTATTGGACTCCATGTGCTGCACATTGTATCAACTTGATGTTTGGTGACATTTTCAAGGAAAACCCATATGCTTCAGGTAACTTTAATAGTTTAATATAGTTGCCTTTTAACTTTATTTATACTTATGTCATATCCTATTAAGTATTAACTATAAAATTGTTATTGTTACTTTTACAGTTTTCAGTAAGGCCGTCAAGGCATATGCTTACATCAGTCAGAGGTCGTTGTTGTTGAATTTAATGAGGAAATTCACAAACGAAAGAAATTTGGTGAGACCGGCCAAGACTAGATTTGCAACGGCTTTCCTAACTTTGCATAGTTTTTATTTGAAAAGGGAAATTTGAGAAAGCTAGTTCTTTCGAGTGATTGGAAAGATAATAAATATGCAAAGGAAGCTGCAAGGAAAGAAATTGCCAAACTTCTTATTGCTCCATCATTCGGGAATGATGTCGTTCGGGCTCTTAAAGTTGGTGGCCCTTTGATTAGGGTGCTTCGTATGGTGGATGGGGAGAAAAAACCACCAATGGGCTATATTTACGAAGCTATGGATAGAGCCAAAGAGAGTATTGCAGCGGCATTTGATGGAGATGTTAGGAAATATCAAAAAGTTTTTGATATAATTGATGCCAGGTGGAACAATCAACTCCATAGACCTTTGCATGCAGCAGGCCATCTTCTGAATCCAGGATTATTTTACAAGAACACTAGAGATGAAACTTTGGATTCAGAGGTGTGGGTTGGATACCATGCATGTCTTGAGAAGTTAATCCCTAATTCAGCGACGATAGATCTAATAGGGGAGGAGTTTGGCAAGTACTCACAAGCAGAGGGCCTATTTGGTTTACCGGCTGCCATTAGAGCCAGAGATAAAAGGTCTCAAGGTAACTAACTTTAATATAGATATCCTTATAAATTTAATTTAATTTATTTGATTTATACTTATTAACTTTTAAAATATTTTCTATAGTTGAATGGTGGAAGCAATTTGGACATCAAACTCCAAACTTGCAAAAGTTTGCCATCAAAGTATTAAGCCTAACTTGTAGTGCTTCTGGATGCGAGAGAAATTGGAGCGTATTTGAGCATGTAAGAAGTAGATTTATTAAATTAATATATTCTATATTGTATTATTAATAGTATTTATAATTAATCTAAATAACTTATGCGCAGATTCACTCCAAGAAAAGGAATAGGCTTGAGCTATCGCGTCTCAATGATCTAGTGTATATTAAATACAACAGAACATTGAGGCGACGTTATGAAGCTCGCGATACCATTGATCCAATTATATTGGACAACATTGACGAGGCAAATGAATGGTTAACTGGAGCCCCCCAAAATCATGAAGATGAACAAGTGTATGAAGGAGATGATCTTGATTGGGGTATTGTTTCTATGGCCATTGGAGTTGAGGAGAATATCTATGGACTTAGAGCGAGTTCTTCAAGTTACAAAGGAAGGGGGGTAGCAAGTTCAAGCCGATCCCTAATTGATGAAGAGTCCGAGGAGGAAGAAGATGAAAGCCAATATAATGCTTACAATCAAGAAGTTGTAGAATTTGAAAATCTTGAAGAAGAATAATTGTTGGTTGTTTTAGAATTTAGAGTTTAGACTATTAATCTTTATCTTTAATTTATGAACTATTATGAGTCTATGACCATCTAGTATTGAGTCTTTAATTTTTGAATAAACATATTTATTAATATATTATTGTTATTGAGCTTTTAGTTATATATGTATATAATATTTTATGATTTTTGTATAAATTGTCGCCTCACATCAAAAAGGCGAGCGCTTCGCTGCGCGCCTCTCGCCTCAGTGAAGCGGGCCCTCGTCGCTATTTGTCGCCGCGCGCTGTCCAAAACACTGGTAAGGATCGAGAATATGAATCTTCATTCCTTTCGTTAAGCTCCACTCATAAATTTATGTTTTTAACAATAGATTTCTGTTTTTTAAACTTGTCTATATCTTTTCTACCATCTTATATAAAAGAAACTTTACTAGCATTTCAATATTAGAATCTTATTTTTAGATTGCCGGTGTTGTTTACATTTAGTTGAGTTCGTTACGTATTGATTTATTGATGCAAGTAAATTGTAGCTTATTGTACTTTTAATTAGTGTAGAAAGGGTAGTTGAATCAATGTATATTTTAGTTTGGATTAGAAGAAATTTTCAGATAACACAAATAAAAGAGAAAAAGAAATTTTCTTGGGAAAATACATAAGTAACCCCCAACTTATGACCAAAGTGCCAAGTACACACTTTTCATTTTCTGGGGGAGGGGGAGGGGGGAGGGGGGTTCCTGTTAGGTGTTTGAAAAGCGAGCGCTTCGTCGCTTTATGCGAGGCGAAGCGAGAAGCTATTTCATTTTCCTTATTGAAGCGACACGACCAGTAGAAGCGATTGCGTCAACCAAAAATAATGCGAGAAGCACAGAAGCGACGGGTCAGAGGGGTCATTTTGAAAATAAAAAGGGTTTGGGTCTTTGTTTGTGTTATACAAAACAGACCCAAAGTGAAAAGGTTAGCAGCAATAACCAATTAGGTTTCAGCCTCCAAGTAATTTTTCTTCTTTTATTCTTCTTCCTCCTTCTTCTTCTTTCTTTTTTTTTTTTTTTTTGTTGTCCTTTTCTCTACTCTTTTTCAGTTTTTCTCGTCCAGTGTCTGCGCTAGGGCAGGCGTCCTAGAGTATTCCCTTCCCCAGATACCCACGAAGTGGGTATTGAACTGGGTCGGCCCTTCGCCACTTTTTTAATATGTATTTTAGTTTATAAAATTAATTATTTTATATATATAACATATATATATATATATATATATATATATATATATATATATATATATTCAGTTTATTTGATTTTTTAATGTGTATTTAAGTTTATAAATTAATTGTTATATATTTTTATATTTTTAGTTTATTTGATTTTATATGTATTTTTAGTTTATTTGATTATATATTTTCTTATATCAAAAGGGATTTAAAAATGTCCCAAAGTTTTTAAATTAAACTTTTTGATTATTTATATTGTGTCTTTGCAAGGTTTACATTATGTTTTTTAAAAATTGCGCTTCACTTCAATGATGCGTGCGCTTCGCTTTTGAAGTGAGGAGAGCCCATGTCGCTATTTTGCGCTTCTCGCTCTCTAAAACACTGGTCATATTACTCCTCGAACTATTTTAAAACATAATTGTTACACCCTTGAAAGGCCACAACCACATGATCGTTGAAGCCACGCGATATTTCCTTAGGACTTTTTTTTCTTATATTTTTTGACAATGTAACATGTATATTTGTATTAATCAATCTTCGGTTGTACTGGAAGCCAAAAGAAAGAGTTTACAAAAGCCTACAAAGCTCTCTATTATAGTCCTTGCCCTTCTTACAAGGAATCTTGGACTTGTAAAATCGACTCTAAGTCGTCACTATATTCTGCTTTACACTAAAAACAAAAGAAAAAGAATACAATTCATCTTAATTTTCTGAATAGAGCTAATTGTATCCTCGAAGCATCTGTAGTTCCTCTCCTTCCATATTGTCCACCAAATAGTTGCAGGGACAATTTTTCATCTGTCTTTGTTCGAAGCATTACACTTCACCCCTGCATTCCAGCTTGACAAGAGTTCAGTTGTTCTTCTTGGCATTGACCATCTAATGCCCCCGAGATTGATGAATAAATCTTACAACTAACTAGTCACTATATAATGTAGAAACAAATGGCTGATTGTCTCTACCTCTTGGCCACATAAGTAACACTTCGAGCTGATTGGTATTCCACTTCTCCTTATGTTGTCATGTGTTAAAACAACTTCTCTAACTACCAACCAAGAAAAACACGCCACTTTGTATGGTATCTTGACCCTCCAGATGTGTTTCCAAGGCCATAGATTGACTTGACCACCATCTTGGTTTAGATACTTGTAGGCTGAGATGATTGTGTACACCCCACTGCTGTTTTGGCTCCAGCTAAGTGTATCTTCTCCCTCCCGCAATCCGCTGCATAGCTCCGGCGTGTTAAAAAAGTATGCTATTCTGGACAGCTCCCAATCATGTAAAGGTCTTATGAAAGTGAGATTCCATGCTTGTGCCCACTAAGTTCATATACTATAGCTCTATGTTGTTGATTCGGGGCATAAATGTGTGAAAAGAGATTCATAAGACAACCAATTCCTAACAAGTTATCTTTCCCAAAAAAAGTTTTCCTACCATCCCTTACTTTGAATTGAAGCTTGTCAGCAAACTTTGGCCACAGGTTCCTTATAGTTCTCCACAAGCTGGTACCAAAAGCATTGTTTATCTGTGGAGAATTACTCGATAAATAGAAGACCATGCTACCGTTTTGGGCCAACAAGGTCAAAATCTTCGTCAACGCAAGGAAAGGACATGACAATTAGTCCGAATCCAAGCAAAACCCATGGAACCCACCCAGCGTAAGGAAAAATATGGCACCAACGGATGTGGCCATACCCAGAAAAGAAAGTTGGTCATCCAGAATCCTTCCTTTCCATATTTAGACTTTATAATCTTGATCTACAAAGCTTGTTCCCCCTAGTAAACCTCCAAAGCCACTTGATCAAACAACTTTTATTATACATTCTCAAATCCCCAAACCTCCCAGCTTTTTGCTGAGGGTCAAAGTTTTCTATTTGACTAGATGAAAGCCCCTCTTATCTTTGATTCCATGCCAGAGGAAGTTTCTTCTCAAGGTGTCCTGTCTTTTCTCTACATTGGCAGTTATAGGAAATAGGGACAACATATATGTGAGGAGAGCATCTAGCACAGAGTTAATAAGGACCGATCTACCTCCCAATGGAATATAGTTTGATTTCTATCTTGCTAGCTTTTTCTCATATTTTTCCGGGACTTTTTCCAGGACTCCATTCCAGATATCGTTGAACTTGCTCTTAGCTCCCAGAGGCATCCCCAAATAAGTGGTTGGGATAGAGCCAATTTCACCTCCCAGAATTCCTGCCAACAACTAAATATTAGATACCTCATTAACTGGAAAGATCTGACTTTTCCTCCGAGTTGAGCCTGAACTGGCGAACCGAAGTCACTTTCGGAACCATACTTCCTACCGCTAACATGTGTCCAGTCCAGCGGGAATGCGCAGCGCAAACGAACCTGAGCTGCTATACCGAATCCCCCGCTGGTCATCGGGGACCGAGTGGTAAGGCTATGATCCGCAGGGTCGGTCGGTCCTCCATTTATCCGACCGGAGGTATGGATAACGAGGCCACCTTCACAACCTTCTCCCTTATGTCCCTATGTTGGAATAAGGTAAGGTGGTTCGCTTGAGTTGCTCAACCGCCCCTTTGCCCGGTGCTCATGATCCGTGCCGGGGAGGGGGACCAAGCAGGGCATAGCTAGCGGCAGAAGCCTAGAGATGGCTTCGAAAATTATAAGAATCACTCTTAAATACTTTACTTGGATCTCATCAGCATCATAGAAAATGAGGGTATCATTTGCATATTGAAGATGAGTAACCTCCAACCTGTCGGTTTGGTTCCTTGCCACATTGAAGCCCTTAATTCATCCATTCCCCCGTGATGTTCTTAACATATTGGTTAACCCTTTTATGGCAAGTATGAATAAGAAAGGGGATAAGGGATCTCCCTGTCTCAAGCCCATTTCCGAAGGAAAAAAGTCTTCAGGAGCTCCATAGATGGAGAACCTCACAGTGCTTATACAGAATCTGATCCAGTTGATTCATTTCCCACCAAAACCCATTTTCCGGAGAGTTCCAAGCAAAAATTCCCAATTGACATGGTCAAATGCCTTTTCAATATCTAACTTGCACATAATTCCTGGTCTCTTTTCCTTTAGTCTGGAATCTACACACTCATTTGCAATCAAAACTGCATCTGTGATTTGTCTTTCTTTAATGAATGCCATTTGTTGTGAGTCTACCAATTTGTGCATCACCCTTTTCAAATTTTCAGTGAGTAACTTGGAGATCAATTTATAAATGCTGCCTATGAGACTGATAGACCTAAAATCCCGTAACTCCTTGGCGCCGCTCTTCTTAGTGGCATTGAAGCTCTTTTCAAAGAACTCTGAGAATGAAAGTTCTGGATAGTAACGCCATTATGTCTGATCTCACCACGTTCCAGCATTTGAGAAAAAAGCCCATATTGTACCATCCGACCCCAGATCTTTGTCTATTGCACAAGTCTTTATGCACTCAAAGACTTCATTTTCCTCAAAAGCATTTTGGAGTGTCTGTACTTCAGCTTCAGAAATAGAGGGGCAATTGTTCATACTTCTCCATACTTCTGTTTCAGAGTACAGTTTCTAATAGAAAGCAATCATCTCCCTTTTTATCTCAGCTGGTTCTTCAATACTCTCCCCATCCACCTCTAATTTACTAATGTTATTGAATCTTTTATGCACATTGGCAGTTCTTTGGAAGAACTTGGTGTTCCTGTCTCCTTCTAAGTTGCTCCGACACTTCAGTTTAGGTGCCGTACCCGTGTCGACACGACACTAGTATGGGTGTGGGTATGGGATCCGTACCGGATATGGTCAAAAACTTTTGGGTACTTTGACTACAACGAACAGAAAAATTTGATACAAGATACAATTTGATTCCCGAAATCAGAACCAAAACTAGGATAAAATATGAAGAAAATAACATACCTTATCTACGATTTCAATCCATTACTTATTTACAACTTGAGAATAAAAACGAAATACACACTTTACAAGCTATGCTAAGTATTCCACTAAATTTCTTATAAATTTAGAGATATTTTTATATTTTTGAATTAATTTTAGCTGGATCCCCGCACCCGTATCCACACTAGGATCCGTATCCCCGAATCTTAGAATTTACATCTCGAAACCTTTAGATCTGCACCCGTGTCGGATACCCGAACCCGTGTCCGAGCAACTTAGGTCTCCTTGTTTGAGCCACAGTGCCCTAGATCTTTGCCTCCAAGCTATTTCTTCCTTTGTGGCAAATTCTTCGAATTCAAAGGAGAGATTTGCTCTCGTGGATATCTCCTCCTCATTAAGGTTCCTCCGTTGTTGGATAGCATCCAACTCCACAATTTGGTTCAATATAAGGCTTTTCCCCCTCTCCAGGTTCCATAGCTATTCGAGCTCCATTCTCTCAATTTTCCTTTTAAGGCTTTTAGTTTGCAAGCAAATATGAAATCTAGTCTTCCTTCAAAAATGAAGGATGATTACCAGCTCTGGACTCTGTCAGTAAAGCTTTTAGTCTCCAACCACCAGTTTTCGAACTTGAAGTAGGATCTAGTGTGTTCCCAGCTGCCACACTGTAACATTAAGGGTGTGTGATCAGAACAAACTCTAGGAAGAATTTCTTGTTTGATGTTTTTAAAGCACTCATTCCACTCCATCGAAACCAGGAACCTGTCAATCTTTGAGACGGTCTCCTGATTGTTCCCTCTAGCCCATGTATAGATGCCTTTTCTAATGGAAGATCAACCAAGTCCATGTCTTCTATGAATTTAGAAAATTATGTCCCGTAATTCTGCTGCAATTCCTGTTTTCAGAGGGAAATCTAATTGTGTTAAAGTTTCCAGCAACTACCTAAGGCCCTGGAAACAGACCTCTAGTGCCCCCTATTTCCCACCACACATCCCTTCTTTCTCTCCTGCAGTTAGGGGCATAAACTCCTGTCATGTGCCAATTAAAGTCTTGTGAATGTGACTCAAATTTGCAAGTTGTTGAGTGAGCATCCGTGGCTATTACCTCCCCATTCCAAACTTTATTATCCTATAGCATTAGGATACCACCTCTAGTGCCATTAACCTCCAATTGCTCATATTTTACACCCCTGACCCCCCATATTTCTTTGACAATCTTTTTTATATCCCCTTCTATTTTTGTTTCGTGGAAACAGTATACATCATCTTTCTAGTCAAGAACCAAGCTACTAATCACCCTTCTCTTCTTCTTACTATTATGTTGAGTTGTCCCACATAGGTGGGATTTGAGGTCTTTGGTCTATTTATATGGATTGGACAATCCTCACCTTACAAGCTAGCTTTTGGGGTTGAGTTAGGCCTAAGTTTCACTCTTATCATGGTATCAGAGTTAGGCTCATCCCAATTATTATTATTGATGTTGGCCCCCATTTATGTTGTCCACGCTCCAGAGGCCTGAGCGTGAGGGGGTGTTGAGTTGTCCCACATAGGTAGGATTTAAGGTCCTTGGTCTCCTTATATGGCTTGAACAATCCTCACCTTACAAGCTAGTTTTTAGGGTTGAGTTAGGCTCAAGGTCCATTCTTATCATATTCAATCCCCTCACATTCCATGAAATGATTTTCACATTCATTGATCAATGATTGAGATTTCTTTCCCCCTATTCACTTGCCTGCATCTGTCAATCTTCTGAAATAAAGCCAGGGCATCCTCTTCACATCCCTGGAAGTCAACCCCAAATTGTTTGCCGAGTTTAATCACATTCTGATGACCCCTTAAGGTTGCGTCCATATCTCCCTCTAAATAGCCACTTTGCAATTGTATCTTTAGAGGTTCAGCTTCCTCAACTGCGTAGTTATCAGATTCAGTTTGCACTATCATTTGCATGTCCATGCTGCCTCCTACCCCATCAATTTGAATACCTTCACCGTCGATATTAGTCATATCATCCTCATATTTATCGCCATCTTCATGATGCATCTGATGCTCTCTCCTGTATGATAGAGAAAGGGATTTATCTTTCTTTGTTCTTTTCCACTTCAGAAGTTTGAGCAGTGTTAAGTGGGGAGAAAGAGATTGATTCGATTTCATCGACTAAGAGATCCATTTTATTCCAATTGGGTGTAGTGAAATGGGCCTATATTAGAAATTGAGCCTCCTCACTTATAATAGAGTCCAAAGGCTTCTTCTGAAGATTAGGCTTTGGGGGATAGGTAGGTTTGTGGGCCAGAACTCTTTGGGCCCCTTCATGTGACCCTTCCACTTTATCAGATTTTGAAATTGGCACATTTCTTGATGTTCCCACGTGACCGACCCTATCATTAATACCCTTGTACGTCTTTTGTACTTCATGATATGGTTTTATTGCCCAGTAGTCAATACACTGCTTACTTCTTACATCATCATCTTCTTCAACGTCTTCTCCGGCACCCACCCTCGCACCAGATCAGAATAGTAAAGTGATAAGATATGGTAATGTAACAGTAAAAAATACAGGAAATGAAATAATAAGAAGAAGGAGAAGAGTTGCGGCAAAAATGAAATAAGGAATATGAAGAAGAAGCTAACTAGGGTAAAGAAAGAGTGTATTCCTCATAGCGGTCCCTCCAAATTAGGGATTACACTATATATAGGTAGAATAAGTGAGGCACAATGGCCTTCTACATATTGGATCGTACACTTAAGCTGACAGATGCAGCTTTGGACCTCTCGTGAATAGGTCAAGGAAAATTACAGGGTCAATGTGTAATATCTATAAGTTGTAATTTAAAACTAAGTGGACTAACTTAATAATTTCTCAAACTTCTTCCCAGCCCTCAGCATAACTAACTTAACCGCTACGTACACCTCCGGAAGCGTGAGGTACTCCTCTGTCAAGCTACTTGTATCAGATCCCCTTTGTCCTCAAGGAAGGAAATATGGAAACCTCGTTCTCAGAGAATGATACTCCTCCCATGTTGCTTGCTCAGGTGTAGCTCCCATTGAACAAGCACTTGAACAATAGCTTTATTCCCTTTTTGTACCATGCGTCTGTCCAAGATTTGCTGTGGTTGAGGGCAGTATGGACCGGCAATATCCACGACTAGGGGGTGTGAGATCTTTTCAGGTAGTTTGTGGCAGGTTTTAAGCTAGGATACATGAAATGTTGGGTGAATGAGGAGTTGAGAAGGTAGAGATAGCTTATAGGCAACCTTGCCAACTTTTTGAAGAATTTGGTATGGTCCATAATATTTGGCTTACAGCTTAGATAAATGAAAGCCTGACATGCTTAGCTGCCTATAAGGTTGGATTTTGAGATGCACCCAATCACCCACCTTATAGTACCTGTCGATCCTGTGTTTGTTAGCTTGTGAGGTCATCCTTTGCTGAGCTCTGTGGAGGTGGTGTTTCAGCAGCTGGTACTTGAAGTCCCTTGTGAGTAAGCTTCTGTCAACTTCCTCCATGACTGAATCTCCAGCCATGTAGGGCAAATGCAATGGAGGTGGTTGCCCATACAATGCTTCATAAGGTGTGGTTTGGATGGATGAATGAAAGGTGGTATTGTACCACCATTCAGCAGCAGCTAAGTATGTAAACTAATCCTTCTGGAAATCAGCACAAAAACACCTGAGATAAGTCTCTAGGCATCTATTTACAACTTCTGTTTGTCCATCTGATTGGGGAGGGTAAGCAGTAGAAGTGCTAAGAGTCACACCTTGCATAGAGAACAACTCCTGCCAAAGTTTACTGGTAAATATAGGGTCTCTATTACTAACTATATCCTCAGGCATGCCATGTAATTTGACACATTCTCCATAAACAATTTAGCAATGTCACCAGCTGAGTATGGATGAGACACCCCAATAAAATGTGCATATTTAGTGAGCCTGTCAACAACCACCCAAATAACAGACTTTCCATGGGATTTGGGCAACCCTTCAATAAAATCCATACTAATACTTCTCCAAGCTATGACAGGTAACTTGAGAGGTTGGAGTAATCCTGGGATGGGGTGGTCTCATACTTGCTTCTTTGGCATGTATCACACTGCTTGACATGAAATTGGACATCTTCTGTCAAGCCTTTCCAGTAGAATAAAGCTGCTAGTCTTCTGTAGGTATGGTCTATTCCTCAGTGTCCCCCACCAGGAGAGTTGTGCCATAGCTGGATAATATTCTTCCTGAGCTGCTCATCAGGTCCCACTACCAACTTCCCATTCCTTCTTAACTGATCATGAGTGAAGGAGTGTCCTTGGTTATCAGTGCCTCCTGCCTTGAGTGTATCAATCATGGTAGTGAGGTTAGTGTCTAAAGTCCAGCACTTCATAATAAGACTTAGCAAATTAGTCTGCACAGTCGATAGAGTTAAAGCAGCCAGCTCCACCAAGGGTAACCTTGACAATGCATCTGCAACCTTATTCTCTTTACCCTTCTTGTATTCAATAGTGAAGTCAAACTGCATGAGTTTGGTAATCCATTTAAGCCGAGAACCTGTGTGCAACTTCTGTTCCAATAGAAACTTCGGTGCCTTTTGGTCTGTTTTGACTGTAAAGGGCCTTCCTGTCAAGTACTAAGCCCACTTACTGACTGCCATTACCAATGCCAGCAGTTCCTTATCATAGACATATAGGGATTGGTGTTGATGAGATAACCCTTTTCTCAAATAAGCAATTGGTTGTCCCTCTTGCACGAGGACAACCCCTATTCCCATGCTGCAAGCATCAGTTTCCACCATAAAAGGAAGTGAGAAGTCTGGCAATGTTAGTACAGGTGCAGAAGTCGGTGCTTCCTTCAGTTTGTTGAAAGCTTCAGTTGCCTTAGTGGACCACTGGAAACTGTCCTTTTTGAGCAACTCTGTCAAGGGCTTGCTAATCCATAATCCCTGATGAACCTCCTGTAGTAGCTTGCTAATCCTAGAAAACCTCTTAATTGCTTGAGATCCAGCCTGCATAGCTGTGATCTTCTTAGGATCAGTGGCAACTCCTGCAGATGATATGTAGTGCCCCAAGTATTCAACTGTCACGACAACAGTTCACCAATCATGAACATGTCGTGATGGCACCTAGTCCCCATGACTAGGTAAGCCTAACACGTTGCGGAATATACCAGTTTATGAATATTTAATAAGAATTAGCGGAAAATAAGATAAAAGGAGATGTAATCCGTGCCGCTTGGCACATACACCTGTCAAATACACTATATAAAACACCACCAAGAATCCGGAATCCCACGGGTAACACAGACTAAAAGAGAACATACAACTGTAGCTCTATGTGTAAAGAGCATCTAACAACGGAATGAAGGAAAACATCTGCTAGCACTAATAGAATAGAAGGAAGGCCTCCGGATCCGCGGACGTAGCAGATCATACCTCGAGGTCTCCCCAAGCGCTGCTGAATCACCTGATATGAGCCTATCCTGATGTACCTGGATCTGCACAACAAAAGTGTGCAGAAGAGTAGCATGAGTACACCACGGCGGTACTCAGTAAGTGCCAAGCCTAACCTCGATGGAGTAGTGACGAGGAAGGTCAGGGCCCTACTGAGAGAAACAATAACATTATGATATTAACAATATTAAGCAGTTTAAATGATAATAATTACGAAATAACAACAATAAAGTGATTACTACAACCGTCTACAATTAAATAACAACAAGTAACAAACTCAATCAATAACTCAGGATCTCCAGAAATTGAACCCACAGTCCCTACCAATAACTCAGGATCTCCGGGAATTGAACCCGCAGTCCCTACCAATAACTCAGGATCTCCGGGAATTGAACCCGCAGTCCCTACCAATAACTCAGGATCTCCGGGAATTGAACCCGCAGTCCCTACCAATAACTCAGGATCTCCGGGAATTGAACCCGCAGTCCACAAACGCAAACACAATCAGTAAGAGGAAAAGCACAGAGAAATATGTAACAAATAACTACAATTTACACCAAAACAGCATCGACAAGTTCACGAAGTTCAAGTTAGACAAGTAGGCACTTAGACAGATAATCCTATCTAATCATGCTTTTCTAACGAATATCAGGTAAGTATTACAATGTAATCATTTAAATAAAAAGAATATGACAATTTGAACAGTTCAATAAAGGTGGTTTTCCAACAATCTGCGCATGTACACGCCCGTCACCTCGCGTACAAGGCTTTAAATCAACACATAATATCCTAGGGGAGAAGGTTCCCCCACGCAAGGTTAGACAAGTCACTTACCTCAATTCCGGTACAAAACCGCTAAGAAACGACTCCGTTGCCACGAGTATCCGACTCCGACTGGCTCAACTCTATCCAAATAAATTGCATATTGTAAATAATAATTCAAGTAATTTATTCTACAATTAAATTCTAAGCTAATACGAAAAATTATGAAAAATGACCAAGATCACACAAACATCGATGAAGCTCGATTTCTAAAAGACGGCGTTTTTAGCCATACATATCCGAAATTCGCCCCTTAATGATACTACGATGATCCAATATAGTTATGTAACTTCAATCTACAATTCAACATTCAATAGGGCCAATATTGATCATAAATTCCATAACTTATGCCATTTAGGCATATTATCAAACACCTTGTAGGCATGGTTATTTTCACCTCATAACTATAGTATTGGTTCTTCCAACTGTCACCATTAACCAACAATTCATCTCACCATCATTCCTAACCAATTTATAACTTCCAAATACACATGTATGACCATCCATTCACACCCAACCAACAAAATTCCATCAAATAAACACCTTTAAATGCCTACCATGTTCATGTATTTAAATTGGGAATTTATGACTTCCAATTTACCATGCCATAAGTTGTAATACTTGATTCATACTCATATTCCCATAATATATCCATATATATAAGTCTAAGGTGTAGGATTTACCTTTTGGAAGAAATCTTGCAAAACCCCTTTTGAGCTCTTGAAGGAATTTCTTGAAAATATAAAGATTTTCAAGATTAATCCATGTTAATATAAGTGTTTAGGAGTAGTAATCAACTCAAAATACTCCAAAAATCTTACTTTGGATCATAGAAATGAAGAGTAGGACGGATTCCTCTTGAGAGATGCCCTAGGCTTGAGAAATGACTCAAGTTCTGTCATTTCCCATCCTTAGGTATATTTAGGGGCCTTCTACTAGAGCGCCCACGCTAATGGATGTGCTGGTTGAGGCAGAATATAACCCAATTAGCACGGGCTACTAGCGCTCCCGCGCTAAGGCCGCGCTACCGACACATGCCCAGTAAAATGGTCATAACGTTTTGTATACGCCTCCAAATGACGAATGGTTTGTTGCGTTGGAAACTACACTCAAAGGGCTTTAATTTGATATGTTGTAGCTCACACAACTCTTTATATAACGGGAGATATGATCGTTTAAAATAAGGTCTCGTGCACACTCATTTACATCTTCGCCTATTATGAAGTTTTCCAACTTCAAAAGTTTCCGTTAACCATCCGAAATTACCCCGAGGCCCCCGGGACCTCAACCAAAAATACTAACACCTCCTAAAACATCATGCAAACTTGTTCCAATTATCGACATGCGTCAAACAACGCCAATACCATCAAATTACATCGAATTCAAGCTTAAGTTCTTCTAAAACTTCCAAAACACGCATTTAATAAAAAACCCGACCAAATGACGTCCGAATGACCTGAAAATTTGCGGACATATCCAAAATCACATAACGAAGCTACAGAAATTGTCGGAATTCCATTCCGACCCCCGCATCAAAATCTCACCTATCGTTCGGATTCGCCAAAATTTCAAACTTCGGCATTTCAAGCCTAATTGAGCTACGGACCTCCAAAATACATTCCGAATGCGCTCCCAACCCCAAAATCACCTAACAGAGCTAATGGAACCATCAGATTTCCGTTCCGAGGTCGTCTTAATGCTATTCCAAATACGGGCCATTTTTCAACTATAAGGCTCTCATTTAGGGACTAAGTGTCCCAAAACGCTTCAAACTCTATAACCGAACCTCCCGGCGAACTACAATAGCAGAGATGAACTTAGGGAAATAGTTAGATTGGGGATCGGGGCATAATTTTAAAAAACGACCGGTCGGGTCGTTACATCTTCCCACACTTAAAAGATTCATTCGTCCTCGAACGAGCATAGAAAACATACCTGGAGTAGTGAAAAGATAAGGGTACTAGTTGCACATATCCTGCTCGGTCTCCCAAGTCGCCTCCTCGGCCGGCTAACCCCGCCACTGAACCTTTACTGAAGCGATGTTCTTTGAGCTTGGCTTCCTGACTTGCCTGTCCAGGATTACCACTAGCTCCTCAACATAAGGCAGATCCTCGTATAGCTGAACAGAAGTGAAACCCAACATGTGTGACGGTTACCATGGTATCCCCGGAGCATAGGGACATGAATTACGGGATGGCCCCGACTAGGCTGGGAGGTAAGGCCAACTCATAAGAAACCTCCCCAACACGCCTCAAATCTCAAAAGGGCCAATAAATCTCGGACTCAGCTGAGCACATTAGTCTGATATAATCTGAAGATATTCCCTTTTGTTCAAATAAATAAGTCTTAAAGCCTAATTCCAACATCCGAAATTCTATGTCAGACTTGTTTTTATCAAGAGATCACACAATTATTCCTCACACGCCGTCCTCAAACATGACTGCATAACTTTGCTGGATTCTTACCTTGCAACACAAAATTCATAGGACCACGATAATATATATTTTTTTTATGACCAAATCAGCCAAAAATTCGACGAATCAGATGCTCTCATTGCACCTCATGGTCTACATAGGTCTTGTTCTAACGTTTACAATACTGACACGACGGAAGAGATATGCCGATATTCATAATCAACTACTGAATCAACAATTCATTAGGTCTATACTCCTGACAAGATCCATTACCTTGTCCTAAACCAGAGAATGATCTTTTTCTCTATAATATACTTTATATAATCAGTTTGCACTGACCCCAAATCCCATAACCTCATCTCACCCAGTACGAACTGCTCAGGCGATAAGCCACCTCAGACATAATCAAAAGTCCTACAAGATGACACAATGTGTCATTAGGCCACTAATTCGTACGTGATACAAAAGGAAGGCGAACACTATAGAGAACTATTCAACTCTCACACTAACATGGACTTCCTCAGAAAAATAGGAAACAGGACATATAAGAGCAGTTATGGACACTGAAATATAAGTATCACACTGTTGCGGCGTGCAACCCGATCCCAACAATATACCCATGGTGGCGTGCCACCCGATCCAAACAATATAACCACGGCGGCGTGCCACCCGATCCAAACAATATAAAACTCACATAAGGAGCCAAACGTCGAGCTGAATAGCTCATCACATCAAAATACTGAATATCGAGCATAAGCACACTAAGGTTCATGATATCAGTCACAAGAAAACATATAGCGCTATAGGCTACAAACTCAAGCACAACTGAGGTGCGATATATGATCTAAGTCTCAAGAGCCATCATGCTCATATAACATCACCGCTGAGCGAAACCTCAACACATAAGGAATTTACCAAGCCGTCTCACAACTCATACGGCACAATATATCTTTACATGAATTAACTAACCACGAAATAAGACCGCGACTATCCCTCCATAAAGGGCGCATTGCTGGAAGAAACACAACTGGCCTGACGCAAGGCTCACTTCCACATTTAAACCAATCCATCGACCTTAAGTCTATCCTGGTCGTGCCAAGCTAAGTCAATAATATCTCACAGGTCTATAACCCAATAAGCAGAGTGCCCTCCAGGCATAAATTCTCAAATGAATGATATCACCAAAATCCTCATACTTGGTTTAAATTTCTAACCAATCAAGTGACTACAAGTCACACCTATACAATCTTCTTGTGGGTCAAGCTCCCACTATCTTCTGAATAATTAAACGGGCTTGCACATTCAACCCACCGGCTGCACTAACACCGAAAAGCGATCAGGAGTCCCTAACCGGGATGCAAAGCCTTTCTCACAGGACACCGACCTCAAATGATACTGATGTTAATACCCATCTTACTCAAAACACTGAAACTCCTTTCCTGCTCATCCGAGCTCTTTACATCACATTCATTGACCAAACTATGACCTTGGTCCTTACTTCAAATTTCATACTACTCACCGCACATCACGTGCCGATATACGATAGACACAATTTCCATCATAGCTCTAGAACTGACGATAGGCTAATACTTCATCACATAAGACCTTCCATTTAGCTCACTGCAGGAGAACTATAACAACATACGGCGAATTCTCATAACCATCGAATATGCCAATCTCTAAGTAGTGGTCCAAGCCACCATAACCCTTTCCGAGATCTGCCTACTCATAACAGGCCCTTAACAGAAGAATACTTCAGAATTACATCAATCACCGCGGCCGACAAGTCTCAAATGCACCGCCACTAATCACATGCATAATTCGATCACGTTGCATGAATCGATCATTGACACCAATACGCCAACTCAACTATGGCTGATCAATCTACTTCCTTCCAGGTTATCCTTGATTGCCTTAGAAATGTTAATATCTTCCTTTAATACCTAACTTATTCCAACCGTACTTACCCCGAGTGACCTTAAATCATGAGGCCATGCTATTTCAAGAACGACGACCATTTCATGTCTCTCAAATACTACACCACAAGTCAAAACATCATAGATCATTTTGTGCCTTTCTTCATAAGTTGCTTCAAGAGCTTGAGCCTCAACTGTACTTATAGACTCAGAATTATCAGGCACCACACTTTACCTCTTGAATTCACTAGGACCGCTATTGAGAGCCATCCAGCCCTGACTTGCCCCAATACGCAACCAACTCTACTAAATTTTGTAACATATGAATACCTTCTTGATAAAGCCCCCAGCGGAACCACTTCCCGCAAAGCCTGCACCTATACGAGGCATAAATCATGAATCTTTCCTCAAGTTTGAACACGAGCCAGTAAGGCTAACCATAACATGCATTCAACAATTCATATACTCAAATTACCACTCATGGCCCTTTTCCGTGGCTGCAATAACACAATAATACGCTAGTATCCAGAATTCACACAGGTAATTAACCATGCGACCCAATCTTAAGCGGTGGGACTCTCCCACTTAGCCCAAAGCCACTATTACACGACTCTCGAACACATTAGAACCATTCTCTCAAGTCATTTACTATTATTCCACTACAACTCACTTGATCCAACGAATATAACCACATGTGCTCTATTAGTACTCTAACACCATATGGTATGACCTCATCCCAATACAACCAAACATTTTCTCGCTCCATGCACCGAGCATTCTCTACCAACGATATCTTAAAACATACTATGATTCTCACACGCCTACGAAGCACCATGTAGCCTTTGTCGAATATCCTGATAATAAAATGTAGAGTTTATTAGGGACACAGGAACATACAAAGTCCCAACATTATACCATACGAGCCTCAACTCTTGCCCATCCGCAAGTTTTCAAGAACTTTTGAATAACACCTAAATACATCGCAGGTCAAATCCGATATGACACATGACCTATAATTAGATCGTTGATAGTGAAATCCTTTCACTTGACACGAAGCCTTAAGATACATCTTGCTAATCCGTGATACTAGCCTTTAACATTCGTACGTTTTCATCATAAGACAAGCCAAAGACATTCGTTTGGTACATGTCCTTCTTAAGACAGTTAAACTCATTTCCCCCAGTATCTCTGCTGTCTGAATCCTTCGCTAAATAGATATCTCATGTGAACCATATAGTCTTTATTACCACCAACTATCTTTAGATCTACATCCACCTTGTGATTTTCCATTGTTGTGACGATTTGGTAGTTAAGTAAACCTTCTCAAGACCGTACTTATCAATCGAATGTCGGAATCTAGTGCACCCCCATGTGCACAATCGAAGATCTCTCAATTCTCTTGCATTATCGATATGGATGACACGTGGTAACAATGGTTGAGTAAATTCTTGACTCCCTTGAAATCCCTCTGCTGCATCACGAACCGTCGGCGCATATTTGATACCGAGTGCGCAATTTCAATTCACGAGTGGATGCAAAAGAACATATGACATAGGCTCTAACCGAATAAATGGCGCACGATAAGGAATTCAAAGAATTGAAGAGTTTCCTAAACAGTTACATAGCCCCTCGTAGATAAATACAGACGTCTCCGTATCGATCAGCGAGAATCTAAGTAACCGGTCCGTGTCCCGTGACTCCTACGAACCTAGAGCTCGATACCAACTTGTCACGACCCAAGTTCACCAATCATGAACATGTCGTGATGGCACCCAGTCCCTATGACTAGGTAAGCCTAACACGTTGCGGAATATACCAGTTTATGAATATTTAATAAGAATTAGCGGAAAATAAGATAAAAGGGGATGTATACTTTACCACAATTTCTAGAATATATAACCACCAAGACCCGGAAACTCACGGGCAAACACAGGCTAAAGAGAAAAACTGTGGCTCTATCCACCAAGAGTATCGATACAACCGAAACAAAAGAAAATAACTAGTGTCACTAGGGAAGAACAGAAGAAGAATCTCGTGATCTGCGAACGCAGCAGATGCAAACCTCGAGTCTTCTAAAATATCTCCTCAATCACCGGTAGTGTGCCTGATCAGATGGACCTGGATCTGCACAAGAAAAATGGGTGCAGAATAGTAGCACGAGTACACCACGGCGGCACTCAGTAAGTGCCAAGCCTAACCTCGATGGAGTAGTGACGAGGAAGGTCAGGGTCCTACTGAGAATAATAATAATAAGAATATAGAACCATGTAAAGCAAGAGTAAATCTGAAATAACAACAAATAAGATAGAAGCTACAAGTCGTCTACAGTTAAGCTAACAAGGAAAAATTAACTCAACAAATATAGAATCAATAACACAGGATCTCCGGGAATTGAACCCGCAATCCGTTTAACTTAGTAGCTCAGGATCTCCAGGAATTGAACCCGCAGTCCTTTATATCTATATCACAGGATCTCCGGGAATTGAACCTGCAGTCCTTTTATATCAGTATCACAGGATCTCCGAAAATTGAACCCGCAGTCCTTTTAGATCAGTATCACATGATCTCCGTGAATTGAACTCGCAATCCTTTTATATCAGTATCACAGGATCTCCGAAAATTGAACCCACAGTCTTTTATATCCAGATCTCCGGGAATTGAACCCGCAGTCCCTACCAATAACTCAGGATCTCCGGGAATTGAACCCGCAGTCCACAAACGCAAACACAATCAGTAAGAGGAAAAGCACACAGAAATATGTAACAAATAACTACAATTTACACCAAACCAGCATCGACAAGTTCAGGAAGTTCAAGTTAGACAAGTAGGCACTTAGATAGATAATCCTATTTAATCATGCTTTTCTAACGAATATCAAGTAAGTATTACAATGTAATCAATTAAATAAAAAGAATATGACAATTTGAGCAGTTCAAGAAAGGTGGTTTTCCAACAATCTGCGTATGTACACGCCCGTCACCTCGCGTACAAGGCTTTAAATCAACACATAATATCCTAGGGGAGAAGGTTCCCCCACGCAAGGTTAGACAAGTCACTTACCTCAATTGTGGTACAAAATCGCTAAGAAACGACTCCGTTGCCACGAGTATCCGACTCTGAGTGGCTCAACTCTATCCAAATAAATTGCATATTGTAAATAATAATTCAAGTAATTTATTCTACAATTAAATTCTAAGCTAATACGAAAAATTATGAAAAATGACCAAGATCACACAAACATCGATGAAGCTCGATTTCTAAAAGACGGCGTTTTTAGCCATACATATCCAAAATTCGTCCCTTAATGATACTACGATGATCCAATATAGTTATGTAACTTCAATCTACAATTCAACATTCAATAGGGCCAATATTGATCATAAATTCCATAACTTATGCCATTTAGGCATATTATCAAACACCTTGTAGGCATGGTTATTTTCACCTTATAACTATAGTATTGGTTCTTCCAACTGTCACCATTAACCAACAATTCATCTCACCATCATTCCTAACCAATTTATAACTTCCAAATACACATGTATGACCATCCATTCACACCCAACCAACAAAATTCCATCAAATAAACACCTTTAAATCCCTACCATGTTCATGTATTTAAATTGGGAATTTATGACTTCCAATTTACCATGCCATAAGTTGTAATACTTGATTCATACTCATATTCCCATAATATATCCATATATATAAGTGTAAGGGGTAGGATTTACCTTTTGGAAGAAATCTTGCAAAACCCCCTTTTGAGCTCTTGAAGGAATTTGAAAATATAAAGATTTTCAAGATTAATCCATGTTAATATAAGTGTTTAGGAGTAGTAATCAACTCAAAATACTCCAAAAATCTTACCTTGGATCATAGAAATGAAGAGTAGGACGGATTCCTCTTGAGAGAGCAAGCCCTTGCCCCAAAATGACTTTGGAACTCTCTATACCCGGTCTTGGGGTATTTAGGGGCCTGCTACTAGCGCGCCCACGCTAATTAGCGCGGGTTGAGGCAGAAAATAATCCATTAGCGCGGGCTACTAGCGCTCCCGCGCTAAGGCCGCGCTACTGACACATGCCCAGAAACATGGTCATAACTTTCTGTATATACCTCCAAATGACGAACGGTTTATTGCGTTGGAAACTAGACTCCAAGGGCTTTAATTTGATAGGTTGTAGCTCACACAACTCTTTATATAACGGGAGATATGATCGTTTAAAGTGAGGTCTTGTGCACACTCATTTACATCTTCGCTTTCCAACTTCAAAAGTTTCCGTTAACCATCCGAAATTACCCCGAGGCCCCCGGGACCTCAACCAAAAATACTAACACCTCCTAAAACATCATGCAAACTTGTTCCAATCATCGACATGCATCAAACAACGCCAATACCATCAAATTACATCGAATTCAAGCTTAAGTTCTTCTAAAACTTCCAAAACACGCATTTAATAAAAAACCCGACCAAATGACGTCCGAATGACCTGAAAATTTGCAAACATATCCAAAATCACATAACGAAGCTGCAGAAATTGTCGGAATTACATTTCGACCCCCGGATCAAAATCTCACCTATCGTTCGGATTCGCCAAAATTTCAAACTTCGGCATTTCAAGCCTAATTGAGCTACAGACCTCATAAAAACATTCCGAATGCGCTCCCAACCCCAAAATCACCTAACGGAGCTAATGGAACCATCGGATTTCCATTCCGAGGTCGTCTTAATGCTATTCCAAATACGGCCCATTTTTCAACTATAAGGCTCTCATTTAGGGACTAAGTGTCCCAAAACGCTTCAAATTCTATAACCGAACCTCCCGGCGAACTACAATAGCAGATATGAACTTAGGGAAATAGTTAGATTGGGGATCGAGGCATAATTTTCAAAAACGACCGGTCGGGTTGTTACATCAACCTTGTCAGCAGCAATGACACACTTACTCTTCTTGGCAAAGAGTTGATGCTGCATTAGGAGATGAAAGGTGAGCCTGAGGTGTTGGACATGGTCCTCCAGATATTTGCTGAATATCAATATATTATCAAAGAAAATCAGTATGAATTTCCTCAGATAAGCGTGGAATATATGATTCATCAACCCCTGAAAGCTTGAGGGAGCATTAGTCAAGCCAAATGGTATGACTAGATATTCATAATGTCCAGAATGGGTTCTGAAGGCTGTCTTATGAATATCTGTAGCTATCATCCTGATCTGATGATACCCAACCTTCAAATCTATCTTGGAATAGATCTTGGATCCTCCTAGCTCATCCAATAATTCTTCAATTATGGGAACGGGAAACTTATCCTTAATAGTAAGCTTGTTAAGGGCCCTACAATCCACACACAACCTCCAAGAGCCATCCTTTTTGCTCACCAAGACCACAGGAGATGCATAAGGACTTGAACTGTACTAGATGATACCTTGTTTCAGCATTTCTTGGGTCATTTTCTCAATTACATCCTTTTGAATAGGAGAATATCTGTAGGGTCTAGAATTTACTGGTAGACTCCCCTCCACCGGTGGAATGTGATGATCAAACACCCCTCTAGATGGAGGTAGTTGCGTTGGTTCAGTAAATAGTTCCTGATACCCTTCTAACAGAATTTGTATCTCCACTTGTGTTGTTTGGAACTGAGAACCTGATTCATCTTCATTACTTACTTCTGAGCAGACTTTGATCATGAAAAGTTGGGTAGAAGTGTCTGTGATTTTGCTGAGAGCCTTAGCATTAACAATCTTGAATGTAGGGTGAATTCCTTGCAATGTGACTGATCTTCCTTGGTACATAAATTGCATCCAGAGTTTTGCAAAATTGATCTGGATATCTCCTAGCTTACTTAACCATTGAACTCCTAGAACCACATCACAGCTTCCAATGGGGAGAACTAAGAAGTCATCTGAAAACACCACACCTTGCATTAACCAAGTAAATCTCTTGCTACCCTTGACTGATTGGATTACACTCCCATCTGCCCCTGAAACATCTTGAGGGTTCATCTGATAAATCTTACATCCAAGCCTTTTTGTTGTGTGCTCATTTATGAACTTATGAGTGGATCCACTATCAATCAAAACATTGATAGGTTTCTGCTCAGTGAACCCTTGGATCCTCAATGTCTTATAGCCAGTGTTGTCAAAGGCGCGCTTAAGCCCTGAAGCGAGGCTCAAAACATGTTGAGCGCTTCGCCTTGTTTTGTGGGCGCTTTAATATCGCATCAAGGCTCTTAGGCATACTTTTTCTTGCCAATGAGTGTAATCCTGAAAAGGCAACATTAAACCGTTATTATTTCACTTCATCGTATATTTTTTCCAATTTCTTTGTTCATGTATATATTATTCATGCTTATAATTATTAGCCTTAGACTACATATACATATTTTTACTTTTTGTCCAGTTGCGCTTTTTTTTCATTAAAGCCCACGCTTTATTTGCGCCTTGCGCTTATAGCCCCAACGGTCCTTAAAGCTTTTCTACGCTTTTCGCCTTTGATAACACTGCTTATAGCCCTTGGAACCATTCAAAGCTTCCAATGATATCTCATAGTTTTCAATGGGTTCCTCTACTTCTACCCTCTCCTGGATTTCCTTGGTTTCCTCTAGAGTTAATTTCTCTACTTCCTTCATCTGCTCTTCTTCTATTTCCATAGAATATATCTGCCTCTTTTCCTTACATTTGTGTACTGGAGCAAACTTTTCATCACATAAAAAACATATTCCATTTGTCCTCTTTTCATCCATCTCAGCAGGTGTCAATCTCCTTCTTCTATTACTATAAAAATTAGCCACCACAAGCTTTTTATAAGGGGCTTGGTTCCCTTTAAACATGCCCCCACCTGTTGGGACAGTAGGGCTCCTAGTTGCAGCTGAGGAAGTAAATGCTCCTCTAATAGCCTTGGTCTGTGCATCAAAACTGGCCTCCTGTAGTCTGGCCAGGTAATATGCCTGAGGAAGGCTGGTGGGGTGGCTCAGTTTAACAGCATGACTGAGCTCAGGTTTCAAGTTATTCATGAAAATGCTAATGGCATGTTCTGTGGATAAGTTAATCCTAGTCATTACACTCACAAATGCCTTCTGATAGTCCTTAACAGTTCCTGTATGCTTGATGTTCATCAGTTCAGTCCAGAATATTCAGCACCAAAGCTGTCACAAAGAGCCCATGAGTACTCCTCCCAAGTTGGTAAAGGCATAGTACCCCTGCTCCTCATATACCCCAGATGCCAATGTAATGCATCACCTTCAAAATGTAATGTAACCAATTTCATCTTCTGTCCGCAAAAAACTGCTCAACCTTATACAACCATGTTCTTAAATCCTCTCCATTGAACTTAGGGAACTCCACTTTAGTGTATTTGGTAAAAGGGATGTTGGGTAGAGGTACTGTTGGATTGCTTGGTACCTAAAGATGGTTAAGTGTATGGGTAGCTTGGTGACACAGGGGAGGAAGCATTTGAGTGGCTTGAGTGTGATAAGGAGAAGGGTATTGTGTGGCTTGGGGGTAATGAAGCTAAGAAGGTAGGGCTCCCATACGTGAGGTGGGGTTCCAACTCATCATAGGTTGATAAAACCTCCCATTAAGGGGTGGATTTGGGTAGTTCTGTGGTGGACGATTAGAAGGTCTAGGATAAGGGGAAGACATGTTAGGAGGTGCATAGGGTTGAGGTTGAGAGTATTGTAAATGTGGGGTGTTTACCATGACTGAACAAAGGGAATGGGGTTGAGGTTGGTTTTGAGCTGTAACTGTAGTTGTCTGGAGGTTGGAGCATTACTGGATGGAAGGTTGGTAGTAGCTGATCTAAGGTTTTGAGTTGGCACATTAGCAGGAAGGGGAAAAACAGTCATGGTTGTGGTGCTCGGATTACTAGAACTAGGTGTAGCTAAATCTCCACAATCAAATGGTTTGTCACTAGGAGGATAGAGTTCACCTTCATTCGGCAGTGACTTCTTATCACTCAGGCCTTTTCCTTCCATGTATAACTTGATTAAGGACTTCTCTCAGCTCATTCAAGGACTCCTCCTGCTGCTTACTACTTTGTTCTTGAGTAGCCTCCAATTGTTCTTGTCGAGCTGCATATCCAGACATTTCAGTCGAGATTTTGTGCAAGGCATCCATAACTTCATTCATCTTGTTAACCATAGCCACAGAATACTCTGATACCACTGATAAGATATGGCACTGGAACATGGCACTGGAACAGTAAAAAATACAGGAAATGAAATAATAAGAAGAAGGAAAAGAGCTGCGACAGAAATGAAATAAAGAAATAAGAAGAAGAAGCTAACTAGGATAAAGAAAGAGTGTATTCCTCATAGTGGTCCCTCCAAATTAGGGATTACACTATATATAGGTAGGATAAGTGAGACACAATGGCCTTCTACATATTGGATCGTACACTTAAGCTGACAGATGCAGCTTTGGACCTCTCGTGAATAGGACAAGGAAAATTATAGGGTCAATGTGTAATATCTATAAGTTGTAATTTAAAACTAAGTGGACTAACTTAATAATTTCTCAAACTTCAGCATAACTAACTTAACCGCTACGTACACCTCCGGAAGCGTGAGGTACTCCTCTGTCAAGCTACTCGTATCATAAAGTTTATTTCCTGGTCAACTATGTTCTTCCCTTCACCTTTAATTTTAATCCTTGCCCATTTGAGATGGTTCTTTAAGGAAGTTTCTTCCTCAGTTTCTAGCCAACCACCATAAATATCTCCAATAGCTTTGAATATTTTCTCAGTCCAGAAGTGCATTGAGCAATGGCCGGCCGTCAGCAACCACCATTCCAGATGAATTTTTGCTCGCTTCCACCTCCATTCCCCTTTAAAGATGTGTTCTGCCATGTAGTTGTTAGGAAATTGAAAAAGAAAATTGGGTTCGCCATTTCGTAGACAACGACTCCAAAGGCTTTCTTCCAAGCGTTCACTAACCATCGCCGGATGTCGGCAAGGGTTGGTTTTTTCGCCCAAGCCCTCATCAATACTTCTAACAATGCACCTGCTCAGCAAACCATATCACCATCGGAGATTAATGTTTTGTTGTTGGGACCATGTGTAACGTGGACTTCATCACACTCCCTTGAGTGCCAATTGCTGACTTTAACAGACGAAGCATAGGAAATTTGTGGATCTGCCTTCTTGGGACCATTTGTAATAAATGGCCTTTTATTTTTATTGGTGAAGTTAACAATAACAACCCAGTATAATTCCACTTAGTGGGGTCTGGGGAGGGTAGTGTGTACACAGACCTTATCCCTACCCTGGGGTAGAGAGTCTGTTTCCAAATAGACCCCCTGCATCCTTCCCTCCAAGAACTTCTCACCTTACTCTTAAGAGAGACTCGAACTTACAACCTCTCGGTTGGAAGTGGGGTTTGCTTACCATCAGAGCAACCCTCTTGTCCAATTTTCATTAATGAAGTTCTTGATCTTAAATGCGATTTCATTCCATCCCGAATTAAATGTAACTTCTGGAATAATGGTTCCTTTGTTTTTTTTGTTTTATCATTCTATTCTTTTTCTCTTTCTTTTTCTTTCCCTTCTCTTCCTCCAAGTACATATCTTCTTCCCAAAACGTGACCACCCCCACTCCCACAAAATTCTTTCCAGATTTTCTTTTTTTGTGTCATTTTTCTTTTTTCAAATCTCAAATTATTGTTTAGTTTGTGGTTATGCAAGAAGAATATAATCATAAATGGTGGGATCTGCTGTTAATATGATGGAATGTTTGATGAAAGTTCTTGGCCCAAAAAAATAGATTTCGTTGGTCGGAAAACTTTGCTTCAAAGGACTTTTTCACAGCGTGGTTATTTTTCTTGCAAAGTTATGGTCCGATAATAGGAAATTTTTCTACAACCCCGAATCCTTCACAGATTTGTTTACTTCTCAATTCATTTAGAATGAATATGCAATTACCGAGTTGTTTAAAATTTTTATCTTCTTAAAAAGCTAGTTACACTATCTTCAACTTGGTGCTTCAACCGTTGTTTTGGTGGCTTACGTTGATTTTGAAATTGGGTATAGGGTGGCCTCTTGGTGGATTATTTTTTTTCCGGGGGGGGGGGGAGGGGGAGGAGTTGCTAAATACGGCTTGTGGTAGAGGCAGAGAAATTTGGGGCTTGCAACACGGTGGTGCCATCCACCATGTTGCTAGTCGGGTGGAGGAAGAAAAAAAATTAAGAAAAAGATAGAAACAGAAAAGAAAAACTAAAAAGCTGTATATATTTAATAATAGGCATATTAAAAATAAAATTTTAATATTTATTTTTGTTGCTCACAGAGAGTGAAATACACTTACTTTGCCACGTATGCATTTAGTGAGGTAATATTTCATTTTAAAATAATTTTTTTGGAGGGTGGGTGGTTGTTAATAGGACCCACGTAAAAGAAAAATGTGTGGTTGGAACTTGGAACTTGGTTCCCAACTTTCTTGCTAAATTTATTTTTTCAAGGCCAAATACATATACAGTCCATTGAACTTGGCACAATTTTCTATTTTGGCACTCTATCTCTGCCTTGTTCCATTTTGGCCCTTCAACTCTATTTTATATGTTCCGTTTTGGCCCCTCAAATCTTTTTTTTATGTTCCACTTTAACACAAAAGCTAAAATGTCACGACCCAAACCCTGGTCGTGATGGCGCCCAACACAATGCTAGGCAAACCCGACCATATTATCCCTTAAACCAGCCAGTTATTAATCAAATTAAACTTAAACAATAAATGATCATATCAGGTGATAAGCGAAATGTAAAAGCATACAAAATACGGTCCCAACCATATCGTGGTGTCACGAGACCGAGCCTCTACAGAATAACATCCTAATATAAACAAGTCTAGGAAAAATGAGAACAACAAGATGATAAGGATAGGAGAAAACAGGGCTCTGCGGACGCTGGCAGCTACCTCGTAATCTCCGCAAAAGTAGACAAGGATCGGCAGCTACAATGTCTCAACTGCTCTCGGGCACCTGTGGATCTGCACAGAAAGTGCAGGGGAGTGGGGTGAGTATATTTCAACTCAAGTGAGTAACAATAATAGACAATAACTGAAAGTAAGAATTCCTGTGCTATCACTTAACAGTTCTAAGGCAACCCTCACAGGTACGTCATTACTGTAGTAAGTACTCTGATCTCCAGTCCACATCTATCTCTACAAGATCCCACACTGATCAAACCCTCACTCGTACCCCTACGGTGTACGGCCTTCTCAATATATGAAGACACATACCTATGTCTATAATGTATAAGTATTTAGGTAGGTAATAGGATACGAATAAGTATAATGCTGCGGGGCGTGCGCCCCGCTCCAATACATATACTGCGGCGGCGCGCGCCACGCTCCATTTAACGTCGACGCGCTCACCTAGGGGTGTATACGAACTTCGGAGGGCTCTCGTAGCCCAAGCCGCTACGTACGTCGCGCGTGCGCCCGATCCACACATGTATCACGCGCGTGTAGTCCGATCCAATATATATATGTATATATATTTATACGGCGCGCGCGCCCGATCCCATAATATACACCGCGCTCATCGAGAACGTGTGCGTACTCGTATCCGGACGGGCTCCTACGACCCTGCCGCACAATACTACACGTGCGATCCGTCCCACATGTATATTGCATGTATATTACATGTATATTATCGCGGCGTGCATCCGATCCAATATATATATCGTTGCGGCGTGCACCGATCCAATATAGGTATATATATATAATACCTTATAACGGGTCCTCGACCCTATCCCGGTTAGTATATACTTGGCCTCTCACGCCCAATATAATATATCACAGTGGGTCCTCGACCCTGTCTCGGTCAATATAGACTTGGCCTTTCGAGCCCACTCAGCTAAGACTAGTAGCTACGACCGAGCTGTATGTTTCCAACACGATTTAAGGTCACCTAGCTCTATAGGTTACCTAATGTTCTACGGATCGGCACAAGGGCCCCAAACATGGCTATCGACCCAGTTGCACAGTGTATATTTTTATTATCATCATAACACACAAGTATACTATTAGTCGGAAGGACTAAGTCCAAGTCCCCAATCACAATGTCACCACGCTCGTCACAAGACGCGTGTCTCATCTCAACATAGCACTCTGAAGTGCTAGTACGGAGTTTCAAACCCCCAATACATTGTTTACTACTACCACTCACCTCGAACCGGTAGAAGCTTCAATCCGCCTTGCGCTTGCCTCGCAACTCAATCTCTTCGGATGCCAAATCTGCTCAAAATCATAGAGAATGCATTAATATATGCTAATTTCACGCAATTCATTCGAAATAACCCAAATTGTATCAAAACCCACAAAGTTGTCAAAGCCCGACTTTTGGTGCGCTTCTCGAAAAATTATAAAAGTTACATATTCGGAACCCTCGTCTCAATACGAGTCTAGGCATATAAAATTTACCAAATTCGGACTCCATTTGCCCGCTCAAATCGGTATTTTACCAAAGCCCTGGCCTAGGCTAAATTTCCCCGCAATTTGATCCAATTTCAGTGAAATAAAGGGGGATTTCTAGATAAAAACGCGTAAATAAACCATAAAACTTACCTCCGACAATATCCCGATGGTTTCCCAGCTATTTCCCTTCACTTCCACTCTCTAGGCTTCAAAAATGGAGGGTTTTGCAAATGAACCCGTATGTAAAATGTTTCTGGTTTTAGTTCACTGCCTGGGACTTTTCTTCTACGCGTTCGCGTTCTTTGCCACGCGTTCGGGATGCCCAGCTCCGGATTGACCTTCGCGAACGCGACCTCCCAACGCGTTCGCGATGCACTAGCTCCCAGCCGTCTGATTTTCCTTCTACGCGTTCGCGATAACCCTCACGCGAACGCGATGCACACCCTCACAAACCTACGCGAACGCGACACCCTGAATGCGATCGCGAAGCTCAAGAATCTTGACCTACGCGAACGCGGTAACCTGTCTCGCGATCGCGATGCTTGACTCGCCCGGCCTTCGCGAACGCGGCCCATGCCACGCGAACGCGAAGGCTTGGATTTTGCCCAGTGATCTGCAATTTTTCTGCAGATTTTTAAGTTCCAAAAGTGCCGGATGATGGTCCGGATTCACCCCGAAGCCCCCGGGACCCCAACGAAAACCACCAACATACTCCAAAACACGATACGAACTTGTTCCAATGATAAAAACACGTACTTTAACATGGAATAACATCGAATTCGAGCAGTTCAAGGCTAAGTTTTCATTCAAACTTCTACAACCGACATTCGATCAAAAACCCGACCAAACGACCTCTGAATGACCTCAAATTTTGCAGGCACATCCAAAATCACCTAACGGAGCTATTGCAACTGTCGAATTCCATTCCGACTCCCGGATCAAAATCTCACCTACCGTTCGGATTTCGCCAAAATTCAACCTTAGCCAATTCAAGCCTATTTCTACACCGACCTCCAAATTCAATTTCGATCGCTTCCCTAAGTCACAAATCACCTCCCGGAACTAACCGAATCATCAGAATCCGATTCCGAGCCCTCTAACTAAATAGTCAACTCCGGGTTGACTTTCCTTATTCAAGTTCCCTTCAAAAAGGCTATATGCCTCATTTTCGATCCAATTCACTCCTAACTCACCCGATAGACTCTAACACTGATATAAAAGCATAAAACATCTAATTACAATATAACGGGGTGGTTATTCTCGTGACGACGGGCCTGGTCGTCACATTCTCCCCCTCTTAAACAAATGCTCATCCTCGAGCGGGTCAACAAACATACTTGAAGTCTCAAACAAGCGAGGATATTTGTTCCGCATCTCCCGCTCGATCTCCCAAGTAGCCTCCTCCACGGTTCGACCTCTCCATTGAACCTTAACTGATGCAATCTCCTTCGACCTCAATTTCCTTACCTGGCGACCAATAATAGCAATAGGCTCCATACAAAATCAAACTTCCTCGCTGTATGGTAATGAAGTCTAATACATGAGACGGATCCCCGATATATTTCCGGAGCATAGACACATGGAATACTGGATGAACGCTGGATAAGCTGGGTAGCAAGGCCAACTCATATGCCACCTCTCCAACTCTCCTGAGTATCTCAAAATGACCAATGTACCTTGGACTCAACTTCCCTTTCTTCCCGAACCTCATGACACCTTTCATGGGTGAAACCTTCAACAATATTCTGTCACCAACCATGAAAGACAACTCTCGAACCCTACGGTCTGCATAACTCTTCTGGCGAGACTGTGCTGTGCGAAGCCTCTCCTGGATCAACTTTGCTCTATCCGGAGCATCCTGAACTAACTCAGTCCCTATCAATCTATCCTCACCAGGCTCAAACCATCCGACGGGAGATCTACACCATCTGCCATACAATGCCTCGTACGGGGCCATCTGAATACTCGACTGATAACTGTTGTTGTAGGCAAACTCAGCAAGTGGCAAGAACTCATCCCACGAACCACCAAAGTCGATCACACATGCTCGCAACATATCCTCCGGGATCTGAATAGTGCGCTCAGGCTGCCTGTCTATCTGGGGGTGAAATGTGGTGCTCAACTCAACTCGCGTACCCATCTCTCGTTGAAATGCTCTCCAAAACTGAGAAGTGAATTGAGTGCCTTTGTTAGATATAATAGACACTGGGACTCCATGCAACCTGACAATCTCCCGAATAAAGATCGCTGCCAACCGCTCTGATGAGTAAGTAGTACTAACTGGGATGAAATGTGCGGACTTAGTCAGCCGATCAACAATCACCCATACAGAATCAAACTTCCTCGTTGTCCGAGGGAGTCCAGTAATAAAATCCATGGTGATCCTCTCCCATTTCCACTCGGGAACGACCATACGCTGAAGAACACCGCCCGGTCTCTGATGCTCATACTTGACCTGCTGGCAATTGAGGCACCTGGCTACATGCCTAACAATATCCATCTTCATTCTCCTCCACCAATAGTGCTGTCTCAAGTCCTGGTACATCTTCGCGGCACCTGGGTGAATAGAGTACCGCAAAATGTGTGCCTCTTCAAGTATCAACTCCCGCAAACCATCTATATTGGGCACGCATATACGGCCCTGCATCCTCAGAACACCCTCACTGTCGATAGTCACATCTCTAGCATCATTATGCATCACTCCTTAAGGACAATCAAATGTGGGTCATCATATCGTCGCTCCCTGATGCGATCATATAAGGAAGATCGAGAAACAACACAAGACAACACTCGACTCGGCTCCGAAATATCCAACCTCACTAGCCGATTGGCTAGGGTCAGAACATCATTAGCAAATGGTCTCTCCCCAACTAGGATGAAGGCTAGGCTGCCCATACTGACCGCCTTCCGACTCAAAGCATCGGCCACAACATTGGCCTTCCCCGGATGATACAAGATAGTGATGTCATAATCCTTAAGCAACTCCAGCCACCTCCGCTATCTCAAATTAAGGTCCTTCTGTCTGAATAAGTGCTGAAGACTACGATGATCCGTGTACACCTCACATGAGACACCATACAGGTAATGCCTCCAAATCTTCAAAGCGTGAACTATAAGGCTGCTAGCTCCAAATCATGAACATGGTAGTTCTTCTCGTGGGGCTTCAACTGACGAGATGCATAAGCAATGACCCTACCCTCCTACATCAACACACAACCAATGCCAACTCCTGAGGCATCACAATATACAATATAAGGATCTGAAGCTGACGGCAGTATCAAGACTGGTGCTGTGGTCAGTGCTGTCTTGAGCTTCTGAAAGCTCTCCTCGCACTCCTCGGACCATATGAAAGGAACACCCTTCTAAGTCAATCTAGTCAAGGGTGAAGCAATAGATGAGAATCCCTGAATGAATCGGCGATAATACCCTACCAATCCCATAAAGCTACGGATCTCAGTAACTGAGGTCGGTCTGGGCCAACTCTGCTCTGCCTCTACCTTCCTCGGATCTACGTGAATACCATCACGGGACACCACGTGTCCTAAGAATCCCACGGTCTCAAGCCAGAACTCGCACTTGGAGAACTTGGCATACAACTTCTCCTCTCTCAATCTCTGCAATACAATACTCAAGTGCTGAACATGCTCCTCCTGGCTACGAGAGTAGACTAGAATGTCATCAATGAACACAATCACAAATGAATCAAGATAGGGCCTGAACACACTGTTCATCAGATGCATAAATGCTGCTGGGGCGTTGGTCAGCCCAAAAGACATCACAAGGAACTCATAGTGACCATATCTGGTCCTGAATGCAGTCTTCATAATGTCGGACTCTCTAATCTTCAGCTGATGGTAGCCTGAACGAAGATCAATCTTCGAGAACACCCTAGCCCCCTGGAGCTGATCAAATAAATCATCAATACGAGGCAAAGGATACTTATTCTTCACTGTAACTGAAAATGTTGGTTTATATTTTAGTCAACAATGGCATGCTGAAAATGTTGGTTTAGATTTAGTCAACAATGGCATGCAATTGGAAGAGTTGGTGGAAAGAGTTGGCATGAATGCTAGGAGGAAGCTTCTCCTTTGATGTCACCCATGACATCAAGAGGAGGTAGTTTGATGTCACCAATGACATCAAGATGAGGTCCTTACCCCTATAAATAGATGCACTCTTTCATTTGTAGAAACCATCCCAAAAACAATACAATATATTGTTGTGAGTAGAGAGTTAAGAGAGAAATTCTCTTAAGTGTAATTGGGAAATCTCCCCTTCCTTTGTAAATAATAGTAAGGCAATTGTTCTCTGGTGGACGTAGGATTATTTTGATCCGAACCACGTTAAATCTTGTGTTCTTTCTTTTACGTTTCCGCTAACAATTGGTATCAGAGCGACATGATTCTATAACGATCCAAGGAGGAAGAACAAGCAAAGATGAGTTCCATGAAGTTTGAAATTGATATATTCAATGGACGCAACAACTTCAACATCTGGAAGATCCAGATGATGGCATTACTACGGAGGGAAGGTTCAATCCATGCTATTGACGGAAAGTATCCTAAGGATATATCAGCTCCCGACATGGAGAAGATTGAAGGGGATGCATTGAGTGCAATCCAACTATTCCTTGCACCTAACGTGCTTTGTGAAGTGAGTACAGGTACCGAAGAGACGGCCAACCAGTTATGGGAAAAGCTAGAAGGGCTATACCAAGACCGATCAGTGACAACAAGGATGTTGTTACAACGGCGTCTTCACACATTTAAGATGGGGTCAGGTACTTCGTTACAAGATCATTTAGATGCGTTCAATAAACTTGTCATGGACTTACAGATTGCAGGAATTAAAAGGGAAGAGGAGACGCTTGCATGTGCTTTGCTATTTTCATTGACTTCGGGATATCGTGATATTGAGAATTCAATGATGTATAGCAAGGAGCCTATCAAGCTTGAGCAAGTGCGGCAGGCACTTAACTCTAGTGATGTGCGGAGACACATCGAAGGAGACAGAGATGACCAGGCAAGTGGGCTCTTTGTGAGAGGTCGGACTAGCCAACAAGGAAAGAGCAAATCAAAGTACAGATCAAAGTCTCGTGTGAACAAGAAGAATACAGAGTGTTGGGGTTGTGGCAAGAAGGGGCACTTCGAACGAGATTGCCCAATGTCAAAGTCCAAAGAAAAGCGAGTGCATCTACGGTTGAACAGGTACATGATTTTGATAATGATTATGTACTAACAACATCGTGTAATAATAGTAATTATGGAAACAAATGGGTGTTAGACTCTGCTTGTACTCTGCATATGACGTTCCGAAAAGACTGGTTTAGCAACTATGAGAAAAGTGGAGGAACCGTAGTAATGGGCAATAATGCAACTTGTGCAATAGTTGGCATTGGCTCGGTTCGAGTTCGCTGCCATGATGGAGTCGTGAGGACTATTACACAAGTCCGTCATGTTCCTAATCTGAAGAAGAATTTGATCTCCTTGGGTACTCTAGATGAACAAGGCTACGGGTACATGAGCGAAGCAGGAACTATGAAGGTGACCAAAGGTTCTTTAGTCATGCTGAAAGGCAAGCTGGAGAACGGCCTTACACATTGGCCGGAAGCACCATTGTTGGCTCTGCAAATGCATCTACAGTGCAGTTATCTAATGATGACAAAGCAAGAATATGGCACATGAGACTGGGTCATATGAGCGCACGTGGACTGGAGATGCCGAGCAATCGTAACCTTTTGGAAGGTGAGAAGATCGGCACTATTGACTTCTGTGAGCACTGCGTTCTAGGGAAGCAGAAGAAGGTCAGCTTCAGCATTGGCAAACACAAGACAAGAGGAGTGCTAGACTACATCCATTCAGATTTATGGGGTCCCTCTAAACTTCCATCGAAGGGCGGAAAGAGGTATCTTCTCACTTTTATTGATGATTTCTCACGAAAGGTTTGGGTGTATTTTTTGAAGGCAAAAAGTGATGCTTTTGAAGCATTTAAAGAGTGGAAGGTTTTGGTTGAAAATCAAATGGAGCGGAAAATCAAGTATCTTCGCACATACAATGGCTTGGAGTTTTGCAATGAAGAGTTTAATGAATTATGCAAGGTTCATGGGATCTCAAGACATAGGCCTGTCAGGCATACCCCACAGTAGAATGGAGTTGCCGAGAGAATGAACAGAACTTTTCTTGAAAAGGCTCGTTGTATGCTCATACAAGCCAAAATGTCCAAAGTATTTTGGGCTGAGGCAGTTCATACTGCTGCTCATATTGTCAATCGATCTCCAGCATCGGCGATTGACTTTAAGACTCCGAATGAGGTATGGTCAGGTGAACCCTCTAACTATTCATACTTACGAGTATTTGGGTGTCCAGCTTATTATCACGTTAATGAAGGAAAGCTTGAACCAAGGGCTAAGAAGGCCATATTCGTAGGGTATGTGGATGGAGTAAAAGGGTACAAACTTTGGTGTTTATCTTTACTCAAATTTATAGTTAGTAGAGATGTCACCTTTGATGAATCCTCTATACTTGATCCCCGTAAAGTTTCCGTGGAGTTTTCAGGAAACAAGAAGAAGCAAGAGAGCGCCGAAGATAAAAATTTCAAGAAATTTCTCTATAAGTTGCAACTATTGAAGTATTTTCACACAGGTTTCAAGTATCCGAAGATCAAGAACGAAGACAAATCAAAATAGAGTATTCAAGATAAAAATTTCTTATTAGCGGTGATGGTGATAATATAATCATAGTGCTCATATCAAATTCAAGATAAAGTATCAAGTAAAATATTGATCAATCAAACTCAAGAACAAACGATCATCCTTAAGCCTACAATTGAAGAGAAGAATCAGAGAACATTTTCTCCCGACTTAGAGATATTCTAGAAATTGTAACGCTCAATTTACTTGGAAGTTGCCACGAGATTTATTCGTACACCTGTTTTCATCTAAGTTGCTCGGACTCGGGTGAGGGCATCCAATACGGGACGGATCCAAGTATCTGATTCGGCAAAATCTTAATTTTAAAAGTCGGGGGTGCGGATCCGAATATGGATACGGTTGCGGGGATTCGGCTAATAAAAAATAGAGCTATAAAAATACTGAAAATTTTGAGAGATATTCTGTGAAAAACTTGAATATTGTAGAATTCACTATTTCATTCTCCAAGATGGACATTATTTTTTCTTTTCGATTTTGAGAAATCAAAATCTCAATCTTTTTCTCAAATTTGTCGATGGGCTTCGGTCAAGGTGCGACACCAAAATCGAAGAGTCCGCGGTACTTAGGTCTTCATCTCTTCCTCCCGAAAATGGTTTAGGAATTTCTTCACTAAATCATCCATCGTTCTTTAGTGCATTCTGTGTGAAGTAATCTATCAAATTTTATAAAAGCTTCTTCACTGCACCGTGTAACTAACTAGTTATGTGGATGGATAGATCAATAGACTCGATCATACGACGGTTCAGAAAGATAAATTGGAAGTACTTTTTTGCTTTGTTACTGTTGAACTTCTTTCACCTTTATCTTGAATAAGTAACATACACAAAGTAAACCATGCTTGATTTGTGATATAAGATGTAACTTTATGCCAAACATTTAGCTTATCCAGTAGGCTATATTGAAGAAGGTCCTCTGCACTTATGTGTGTTGCCTAATAATTTTGAGTAAAATTGTCAAGGTAAATTTGAGGCTTTGATAACATTTGGTATTTTAGCAGGTTTCATTTGCTGAATTTCTCAAGGATCGATCTTTTGGATTTCATAGAGAGGTTAAAGAATGGACGTGATCAAACTGCTCTTGACATGGACGAAATTGATAAGCTGACATTGGATCCGACATATATGCCGGCATTTTTTTCAGCTCTGTTATTTCATCTTGGATGGTTTTGATGCGGAAAGGTCTTGCATGTCATATTAGGTTCATGAACTTGTTCAGTCACTACTTTTTCATCAGAGTAGGAGATGACATGCTGGTAGAATTAAAGGATCATGTCATTCCTCGCCTCCTAGAAAATGTTCTACGTTATGCCAGCTCAAATCTTTATTCTAAATCAAGTGCCACCATGACTGAGGATCAGTTGGTTGAATTTTTGGATGCCCTCCTCATGAATCTCCATTATGTACCCAAGTGTTGTGCAGAGTTGATTTTCCCATTAATGTCTCAATATGAGGTTCTTTAGAATGTATGTGGTAATGTAAGAGATTTCCATGGGTTGAAAGTAAATGGTTGCTTTGAGCATGAGATGGTTGAACATGTCTTACCTCAGTTTCAACTTATTGCTGAGAAAGTAGGACAGTTTTGTTTGTGTCTTTTGGTCAATTCATTTGGTGAACGATATGATTCTGACATCAGATGATTCTGATTTGACACGATGTAGCTCAAGTCAATTACATGCTAGCTCATCTACTTGTGGAGATTATTCCTGCTGAACTGGAGGTTAGGCACATATGTTCTACAAATTTGAAAGCTTCAAAGTCAGAAGAAGTTGGATGCTTCATTAAGCAGCTCATAGAAACCTCTCCCGACATTCTTAGAGAATATCTCTTTCATCTACAAGCGATGATGGTAATTTTTCTTACTGCTAGCACTTCAGCTCGAAATATTCATGTCATGATAGAGTTCCTATTGATTATACTAACTGATGTGCCCAAGGGTGTTATTCATCAAGACAAATTGTCTATCCTCTTGGCCCGTGTTGGAGCACTTACCAGGAAAGTATCCGTTCTTGTTCGCGACTTAGAAGAGAACTCAAGGCATGAAAAGAATATGAATGAAATACACTGTGCTTGTCTAGACTTCCTAGAAAATATTGAACTCCTGAATGAAGATCTCAAGCACATTTTCTTGAAAGCCCCTATAGACTCATCTCAACTCTGCTTCCCCTCGAGTGATGGACCACTTTTCATGACTCTTCTACTCAGAAACTTAAATGACTTGCTCACTTCCAATGCTTGTTTAGTTGCTTTCATAAAGGAGGAAATTGGGCAAGTGAAAGAAGACCTAGAATTCATAAGATCATTCTTCGGGAACGTTGAGCAAGAATTATATAGAGATCTTTGGACTTGTGTTCTAGATGTGGCATATGAGGTGGAACATGCCATTAAATCAATTCGTGTTAGAGATCACGGTCTATTGTAGATGATCTTCTTACTTCCCGATATCATAGAAAAGATCAAACTTATCAAAGAAAAAGTACCGGAGAAGTTCTCCAAGAACAGGGGTCTTATTGTTGTAAACTCTCCCAACAAGCCAGTTAAAACTAGCAAGTTATCAAGAGCTGGTCAAATAATTGTTGGTTTTGAGGAGGAGACAGAGTGGATAATTAAGAAGCTCACCGGTGGACTAGCTGAGGTAGATATCATTTCCATAGTTGGTATGCCAGGCCTTGGGAAAACTACTTTGGCTTATAGAGTATATAATTGTGAGAAAGCACGGAAGAAGAATATATTATTGATGTATTAACACTGATACAATGAGCCCTATTTATAATACATATTCTACTCCTACTACATATCAAACTAGGACATATTATAAACCTACTATACATGGGATTAGGACATCTAACACTCCCCTCAAGCTGGTGCATACAAATCATATGTACCGAGCTTGTTACATATGTAGTTAATACGAGGACCAGTGAGGGACTTGGTGAAAATATCTGCCAGCTTATCATTCGACTTCACGAACTTTGTAGCAATATCTCCCGAGTGTATCTTTTCTCTAACAAAGTGACAGTCAATCTCAATGTGTTTAGTTCTCTCATGGAACACTGGATTTGACGCAATATGAAGAGCAACTTGATTATCACAAACAAGTCCCATCTGACTAATTTCTCCAAATTTCAATTCCTCGAGCAACTGTTTGATCCAAATTAACTCACATGTAGCCATAGCCATCGCTCGATATTCTGCTTCTGCACTAGACCGAGCAACCACATTCTGTTTCTTGCTCTTCCAGGAGACCAAATTTCCTCCTACTAAGACACAATACCCAGACGTAGAACGTCTATCAGAAGGTGATCCTACCCAATCAGAGCATCTGAGTATCCAACAATCTGCTCATGCTTAGCCGTTCCTTTGCTAAAATCCAACAATCTGCTCATGGGGAAACAATACTGCATACGGTATCTGATTCTGGATGGGAGAAGAAGCCATCCGATTAACTAAATAACAAGCTGTGAGAACTGCATCGCCCCAAAAACGCAACGGAACATGAGATTCAATGAGAAGTGTGCGAGCAGTCTCAATGATGTGCCTATTCTTTCTCTCTGCAACCCCATTTTGCTGAGGGGTATACGGACAAGAGGTCTGATGAATAATTCCTTGAGAAGTCATAAATGACAGAAATTGAGTGGATAAATATTCTAAGGTATTATCACTGCGAAAAGTGCGAATAGAGACACTAAATTGATTTTTAATTTCAGCACAAAAATTCTGGAATATAGAAAACAACTCAGAACGATCTTTCATTAAGAAAATCCAAGTACATCGTGAATGATCATCAATGAAACTAACAAAATAACGAAATCCTAAGGTTGAACCGACTCTACTAGGACCCCATATATCAGAATGAACTAAAGAAAAAATAGACTCTGCGTGACTCTCAACACTACGAGGATAGGAGGCTCGAGTATGTTTCCCGAGCTGACATGACTCACACTCTAATGTGGATAAACTAGACAAACTAGGCACCATCTTTTGAAGCTTGGATAAGCTTGGATGTCCTAAACGTCTGTGAATTAGGTCCGGAGGATCTGTAACTAGACATGCCTTGGATGATTTTAGGGAGTTAAGGTAGTAAAGCCCTTCTGATTCAAGTCCTGTTCCAATCGTCTGCCCTGTACTGCGGTCCTGTATAATAAAAGAATCATCAATAAAATATATACCACAATGGAGGGCACGAGTCAAACGACTAACAGAAGCAAGATTAAAAGGACAGCCAGGGACATAAAGAACGGAATCTAGAGTGACAGAGGGTAGGGGATTCACTTGTCCAACTCCTTTTGCTTTGGTTTGAGACCCATTGGCTAAAGTAACAGAGGGAAGAGACTGTGAATATGCAATATTTGACAAAAGTGATTTATTACCAGAGATATGATCAGAAGCGGCTGAGTCCACAACCCATTGTTCAGAAGGACTAGACTGGGAAACACAAGCAAAAGAATTACCAGCAACAGAAGTATTAGTCTGAGCAACAGAAGCTATTTGTGGAGATGTCTACTTACTTGCTCGATATCGAAGGAACTCATTATACTCCCCTTCAGATAAAGAAAATCCCTGGTTACCTGTAGTCTCAGTCTGAGCAACATAAGCATTTTTGGGTGGGCGGCCATGTAGAGAATAGCATACATCACGAGTGTGTCCAAGTTTATGACAATAAGAGCACTTGGGTCTAGATCTTCCAAAACGACCTCCTCCTCGTCTATTCTCCATAGTATGAGATGCCAGATTGTCCACTGATTGGGATACGAGGACAGATGAGTCAAGTGTCTGCGGTGAGCTTACTGGGTGGCTAGGTGCTGCAGTAAGGCGAAGTAATCGAGTGAATAATTCATCAACTGTTGGGACGGTTGGACTAGCCAAAATCTGGTCACGTACTGAATCAAGGTCATTAGGGAGTCCAGCGAGTGTAAGAACTAGAAACATCTTCTGTCGTTGCTCTTGTTGTTTTTCAATACTAGCAGAAACTGGCATCAACGTCTCACATTCTTCCATGACTGCCTGAACTTGTCCCAATTAAGTAGACATATCTAATTCTTGTTTTTTCAAGTTTGTCATTCGCGATATTACATCATAGAAACGAGATATGTCATTAGTGTAGAGATTACGAGCCTTTTCCCAAACTAAATAACATGTCTGGAATGGACGGAATAAGGGCATCAACTTGGAATCAATAGATCGCCACAGGATACTACATAACTTAGCATCGACCTTCTCCCACTGTGTTTTGGCCTTTTCATCACCTTCGCCAGCCTTTTTTGTTAAGTGATCTTGAACTCCTTGACCTTTACACCACAACTCGACGGATGAAGCCCAATCTAAGTAATTTGAACCTCCCATTAAAGGTTCTGAGGTAATTATAACACCAGAACTGCCAGAACCCGGGTTTCTAGACCCTAAAGCATCGATTCCCAAAGACATAGTAGGATTATCACCAGATAACAAAAAGAATCAACCTAAAGTTCTCTGAAACAGATGCTGAAAATACTGTTTTTGCTGAAAAAGTACTGTAGCTACCGGAAAAATTTCAAAGTGGTCGGAATCGAACGAAAACAGAATGGGTAGGCTCGGAATGCTCAGACGAAAACACTATTCAAAAGAAATTTTTCGAAATTCTGGCCGGAAGGGCACTCACGCGCCGACGCGTGAGGCTGACGCGCCGCCGCCGGCAGTGCTCCGGCAGGCGCGTGGGGGCGCGTGCGGTGGCGTTTCCCGGTTAAAATTCTGGGTGTTGGTCGGAATTATGTGGGTGAGCTTTTGGTGGTGTTGGATTTTGCACAACACTGATAATTAGTGACTTTTACGCAATTAGTCACTTAGGTCACCGGAAAATTGTACGGTGACTGAGTTATTTCTTTCCGGATATCGTTGGAATGACGCACAATGATTAATTTCTCACGGTGGCTCTGATACCATGTGAGAAAGCACGGAAGAAGAATATATTATTGATGTATTAACAATGATACAATGAGCCCTATTTATAATACATATTCTACTCCTACTACATATCAAACTAGGACATATTATAAACCTACTATACATGGGATTAGGACATCTAACAATAATGATAAGTTTGTTGTTGATCATTTTGACGTACGTGCTTGGTGCGTAGTCGGCCAAGAACGTAATGTGAAAAAGTTATGGCAAAAAATATTTAATCAGGTTATTGGTTTAAGAGAAAGATTCAGTGAAGATGGCATAGATGATGACATCGCTGAAAAGCTACTCTTTAGAAAGAGGTACCTTATTGTCTTGGATGACTTGTGGGATACTATACCATGGGATAAGCTTATAATGGCTTTTCCTAAGGTTGAGAGAGGAAGTAGAATTATTCGAACAAGTCAAAAAAAGGAAGTTGCTTTGGAAGGAAAATGTTGCAGTGATTCTCTTTATCTTCGATTGCTTAGACTAGAAGAAAGCTGGGAGTTATTAGAGAAAAGGGTATTCGGAGAAGAAAGTTGCCCTGATGAACTATTGGAAATTGGAGAGCAAATAGCCTTAAAGTGTGAAGGGCTTCCGTTGGTAGTTGATCTGATCGATGGAGTCATCGCAACGATGGAAAAGCAAGAGATTTTGTGGTTTGAAACTATAAATAATTTGAATTCCTTTATTTTTCCGGATGAAGATGAAGTGATGATGGTCATAGAATTAAGTTATGACCATTTAGCTGATCACCTCAAGCCGTGCTTGCTTTACCTTGCAATTAATTCAATGGACGAAGATCTTATGATCTTTGAATTGAAAGCTTTATGGAGTGCTGAAGGACTTGTGGAACAGACTGAGATGAAAAGTGTGGAAGAAGTAGAAGAGGTTTATTTGGACGAGTTAATTTACAGTAGCTTGGTAATAGTTTTCAATGAGAAAGATCAGTTCTCGAGTTGCCACATTCATGATCTTGTGCGTGATTTTTGTTTGAGAAAAGCTAGAAAGGAAAAGTTGCACGACTTCATAAGTTCAAGTGCTTCTTCTTCTTCTGATCTGATGCTACGTGCCATGACCATTCAATACAATCAACATCTCCATTCGAATAAAAACTTTGACCTGTTCTATCCAGAAAAGAAAAATCATTCTGTTAAACACCTCCTCTCTTTGAAGGTAGTCGTGGATGATAGTCTTTTCTACAACTGCCACCTAAGACACTTGAGGCTTCTTAAGAGTTTGGAGCTGCACGGAATAAGTTTGACAGATACTTTGCTGAATGAAATAAGCATATGCTTAATGATTAAGACGGAGGTAGTTGCTCTCCCTCCATCTTTTTCAAATCTCTTGAATTTGGAAACTCTGGTGGTGGATAACCAGGGATCAAACATGGTACTATCACCTAGTATTTGGAGTCTTGCAAAGCTACGAAATGTTATCATGAATAGTTGTTCCATTTATGATCTGTGCATTGACGAACCAACTGTGTTAGAAGAGGACTCAAAAGTTAGAGAATTTAAGAATTTTAAATGGGCTCGTCTATTCCTGTTCAAAACACACAGAGGGCATTTTCAAAATGTTTCCCAATCTTCGAAGCCTTACATTCACCATTAATGAAGAACCAAGGGATTGTTCAGCAGAGCAGATTTATTATCCAAGATTGGATGCCCTTAATGAACTTGAAGAAGTTTCTGTATATTTTGATTGCCCTTGGCTCAGTAAACATGCAGATTTTCACTTCCCTTCCAGCTTGAAAATATTGAGGTTGAAAGGGTTTGATCTGACATCTGATTTACTGTCAAAAATTGCGCGACTGGCCAAACTTCAAAACCTGCAGCTAGAAGACCGCAGTTATCATGGGGAATAAATGGGACATGGAAGAAGTCAAGTGTAAGAATCTCAAATTTCTAAGATTGTATAAGGTGTATTTTTCTGAATGGAAGGTTGGAGAGAAATCCTTTCCCATGCTGGAGGAATTACAAATACTAGCCTGTACTGAGCTTATGGAGATCCCAGACAGTTTTGGGGATATTGCTTCTTTAAAGTCTATCTCACTCTGCTCCAGCCTCCAACTTGAGGATTCAGCCCTAAATATTAAGGAATATGTTAAAGAAATAACGGGAGATGACAAGCTTATGTTATATCACTGTGAGTGTATACGAATTTATTAACTTCTTTCATTCATTAAGCTCCTTTTATATTTTCTTTTTTCCAATTACTTTAACCTGTACAATTTTCTTTGCAGGGAATATATAAAGGTTGGCCAGCACATAAACCAGGAGAGGCTTCAAATGATGGACCTATCCTCAGACATTTAAGCTGTTCCTTTCTGTTGTTTTATTCCATTCTGGTTAGGCACTGATTTTTCAATTGGACATCTGTTCAATTTCTTCTTTTGTTGTTGCTTCTTTTGGGGGAATAAAGGTGCTAATAGACAGCAGACTTATCCTAAAAGCATCTTTGTGGATGTTCGATTTTGTTCTATTTCCCTTCATATTCTATGATTCTCCTGTTAACGCCTTTTTTGGTCAGTTTAAAATACAGAATCTCAAACCGTGTTAAGAATTATCGTATTGATATCTTAAATATCCACTTTCCTTTGAGTTCAAGGTAGATCCAACAGAATGTGGATCATGATTTTGGAGCTTAGAAACAGACACAGATTGATTTGTAACATGTGTATGTTAATGTAATGGCACAAGCCAATTCTAGTCTTCTAAAGTTTCAGTCTCTTTCTTTAGTTGGAAACATATGTCAAAACCACACTGATAAAACCAGTCAGTAAAGCCTTGGTATGCACCCATTTGCAACACTTTATTCCTCGTTCTGATCATCCCAAGTTCCCAATCATATGTTCGTTCCAATGAAACTGACTGGTGCCAAATTTGTAAGGAACTCAGCAGTTCAAATTTGCCAAATTAGCAACTTCACTGATATAAATAACAAAATTGGAAATTACAATAGAAATCCAATGCACCACACAGTGCCTTATAAATTCACGAATAGATATTACAACCGAAATGAAACAACATTAACTAGCTAACACATTGAGATGAATGAACCAGCACTGAAACCGACATGGCTCCAGATCCAATATCATATTTGATGATTTGAACATATTTTTGCGAACATTATTTGATATATAATTTATATGACATTTGATATAATTTTATCAATGTTATTAATTACTTGATTAATTTGATAAGGTCCTTGATTAAATTTTGAGATTTGTCATCGTGATAGAGATCATGATAATGAGAGCAAAGTCTCTTACAATTTAATCTAAATTTGTTCTTGATCGTAGGATTATTAATTTGGGCATTAGTAATCCGGTTAGATGAATATTTATGTGATTGTCTTTATGGGATAAAGATTAGTTGATCTCATTAACTAAATCACATAGATAGATGATGCATATAGAGATATGATCATTGAACCGACTCATTGGATAATTCCTAATGGTTAGAATTACCATAAACTGTCAATAGGATATTCTCTTGAAGAGTGTGATGTAACGTTTTCCTTTGACCTGAGATAGTCATAGTAATTGACAACTTATTTATTGTGCTTTGATACCAGACACCTATGGTCTTAGGGCGATAGTTGAAAGGATATTGGGTACGATTAAATACTTGTAGAATTAGTGATTGATCAAGATGGAATCTGTCAATTCCTGGTAATGAGTTTAAGCTCCATGTTGCCATGAATTATAAACGACCAAACTATGACCTTGGCCAGGGCAATTGAATGAAAGAAGAAAAGGGTTTCTTAGGCCATTCAATGGTCGATTATATTTCACATGAATACATAGTTGGTCGCCTATTAGGATTTGACAGTTGAACCATATCCTAGGGTGATCCAGAGCTATAAGGACAGAAAGAATTGCAACATTATTCTTCTACCGGTTCTTGAGAGTAAATTGTATACTTCATGCTATCCGGTCGTTAAGGAGTGTTGCTAGACGCCACCCTTGATTAATATATTAATGTGATTAACTTACTACCGGCTTAGTATTGAACCTATGGGGTCGCACACTAACGAGTGTTCTGATCTTTGCTAAATGATTAATTACTTTATCATTTGATAATTAAATTAAAGAATTTAATTAGTCAAATAAATTGAGTTATTAGTCCAAATGAAATATTGTTATATTCTTTGCTAGCACATATGATATAATTAATATTGTGAACAAATTAAAGTTTTCTATTTAGAATAGAAAATTAAATTGTATCTCTTAATTGAAATATATATGTGATATATATTAAGTACTCGTAGTTATTATTAATATATATAAATATTATATATTTAATATTAATTTATTCTTACCAATTTGGAATTGGAATTGTGAAGTGCTTAAATGACGTAGGAAACGTTAAATCCAATGTTGAATTGGATTTGGCGTGAATCTGGACGTCGGCAACTCAAGTCCAATTTGAGATTGGATTAATATAATATTTTAATAAGTGAAACATTTCATGGACTTGAAAAAAAGTAACGACCTTTTAGGTTTTTTTCTCTTAATCTATTGGAAAATGGATTACTATATCACTGTAGACGTGACCAGAATAGTGGCATCGACGAGCCGCACAATCGTAAGAGATATTTTGACACAGAAAATTATTTTCTTATCCTATTACTGTTGTGCTGAAGTTTTTGAGGAAAAATTCAGCATAAGTTTTTTTATTCAATTTGTTCGCGGGTTTCATTTATCAAAGAGTTGATAGTAAGGATCGGTCTCGGTGCGGATACGCATAGAAGCTTCGCACTATTGAAAAAAGTTTGAAACGAGACTCTCTCCACTAGGTACGTCTTAGATCCGATCTTTGACATGTAAATAAATTTTAAACACGAAAAAATCTGCCTAGGATTGTTATTGTCTTCCGCTGCGTGTTACGAACACCTATACGCAATCCAACAGTGGTATCAGAGCCGTGGTTTATTGTGTCTAAAAATTTATTTACGATAATATTTTAATATCATATTTGAAGAGTTCAAATCATAATACGTCTTGTGGAATAGTAAAAATCGTTTGAATATTGATGTTATTTTATTATGGATAAAATATGCATTCATATAACTACTGATAGTTCATAACTTGAATTTAAAATTTTGTATTAGATACAATGGGAATCTATAATATGTTACATGATTCTATTGTTATTTTTAGTTGCTATTAGTTCATGAGATGTTAATTAATAATAATATTCTAGCATGAATTCTTTTTATGTGATATATAAGATAAACATGTTAGAGGATATTGAATTTTGTTTCTATGTCATGTGCTTGTTCGTCACATAATTTTGAATTATTTATTACATGTGATGTAAATTAATTTAGGACTAAGCATGTAGATAACTTGAACTAAATTCACATGCTAGAAAAAGATTTGATCTTTATGTTATTAAAAATTGTTTTAGTAACAATTCCCTCTTACTAAATTTTGAGTTCTTAAATCATAAAATATAAGATATTTTATTATAGAGCTATCCATCAAGGTAAACAATTTTACTTATTTCTCGTTTATAAGGAGCGTCCTGACTACCAACAGACTTGTAGTTCGAGAATATGTTAAAATTATTTATTTCATTAGATGTATGGATTGAAAGAATTATTCAATTTTACACTAGACGCCTGGACTACCCGGGGGAGTATAAAAATTTAATAAGTTCTTTGCTATCATGATGGTTGAACTCAACTATGCCAATAGGATCGACCTGATTACCAGGGGGCTATTTGACATAGAGCTATTTAAGGAAATTGTATGGGGATACAATTGGTAAGAGTACCTACCTTTAAAATATATGTGAGAAACGACTTGACTTCCAAGGGGCTCATACATATTGTTAAAGGATTCCTTTACTCCACTAAAATAAATAAAGATTTCATAAACTATAATGAGGGTAAATAGTTTAAAATAATTAATGAAAATATCATTTAGATAAAGTCCATGTCTTTATGATATATGCAAATATGTTCTTATATTATTGCCTTTTCTTTTCTATATTCTAGATTCTCATGTCTGTTATATCACTGCATGGAATACTTGAGACCAACAAGTAGGTAGGACCAAACTTTGATGATTGGTACAGAAATTTGAGAATTGTTCTCATGCATGAAAAGCTTGACGTGATCGATAAGCCTGCCAAGGAAGTCCCAGATGAGAATGATGAGGATGCTACCAAGATTTATCAGAAATATTTGGAAGAATGTCTTACTACCAAATGCATCATTCTTGCTTCCATGAATTCTGAACTACAGAGAACATCAGGATATGGATCCAACTGCAATCATTGAACATCTTAAGAATATGTTTGGTACACAAAGCAGGACAGCTAGATACCAGCTATCTGAGGCTTTATTTGCATCCTAATCGACGGGAAACTCTCCAGTTGGACCCTATGTCAATCATATGATTGATCTTATTGAAGAACTTGAGAAGTTGGGGTGCAAACTGGGTAAAGAGCTTTCTCAAGATTTGATCTTGCAGTCACTATCAAAATCCTTTTCACAATTTGTTATTAATTTCAATATGAATAAAATGGATTGTGATCTTCATGAGATGCTTAACGTGCTAATTTATTATGAGAATCAACTTGCATCCGAGAAGAAGAAAGGAACTATCATATTGGTTGGAAACTCTTCTAAGAAGAGGGGTAAGGGTAAAAGTAAACCCAAGAAAAAGCCTACTGCGCCCAAGGGTGGTGTGACTAAACCCAAAGGCAAAGAAGGCAAAGCTGACCAATCTGATGCTGTATGTTTCCATTGTAAGAAAATAGGACACTGGAAGAGAAACTGCCCGGAGTATCTTGCAACTTTAAAGGACAAGAAAAAAGGTACGACTTTAATGAAAAATGTTTTCAAGATTTCTTTAACTACTACTAATTCTTCATTGTGGGTATATAATACTGGCAGTGGTTATAACATCTGCAATATGTTGCAGGGGTTCCAGATAAGTAGAAAGTTGAAAAAAGGAGAAATTAATCTAAAAGTAGGAAATGGTGCAAAAGTTGCGGCCGTAGATGTAGGATCAATTTCTTTAATAATACCTACGAGCAAAGTACTTATGTTGGATGATTGTTATTACGTTCCTAAATTTGTTTCGAACATAATTTCAGCTTCTATGTTAGACAAACGTGGTTTTCACATTAATATAGGCAATGGTATTTGCTCTATTTATTATAGTGATAATTTATATGTGAATGACTATCTCCAACATGATGTTTATGTCTTACCTAATGTGAATGCTAATTAGATTATGCATGTTTCAAGTCTTAAGAGGAAAAAAGATGATCATGTAAATCAAACATACCTTTGGCATTGTAGGTTTGGTCATATTGGAGAGAAAAGAATTAACAAGTTGTACAAGGAAGGGTGCCTTGACAAGTATGATTTTGAATCATATCCAACTTGTGAATCCCGTCTCAAAGGAAAAATGACCAAATCTCCGTTTACTGGAAGTGGAGAAAGAGCTTCTGAATTATTGGGACTAATTCATACAGATGTTTGTGTGCCCATGAAAATTCAAGCTAGGGGTGGATATTCTTACTTCATTACCTTCACTGATGATATGTTAAGATATGGATTTGTGTATCTTATGAAACATAAGTCTGAATCTTTTGAAATGTTCAAAAGGTTCCGTAGTGAAGTAGAGAAGCAGATTGGTAAAAGTATCAAAATACTAAGGTCTGATAGAGGTGGAGAATATCTTAGTGAAGATTTTACTAGATATCTAAAAGAGAATGGGATTCTCTCATAGTGGACACCTCCAGGAACACCACAACACAATGGTGTGTCTGAAAGGAGAAATCGAACCTTATTAGATATGGTGAGATCTATGATGAGGTTCACTGATCTTCCAATAAATTTATGGGGATATGCTTTAGAAGCAGCAACATACTTACTTAATAAAGTTCCCATTAAGTCAGTCTTTACAACACCATATGAGATATGGAAAGGATGTAAGCCTAACCTTAAATATATTAAAGTTTGGGGTTGTCCAACTTATGTTAAGAGACTACAGTCTGATAAACTTGACTTAAGATCTGATAAGTGTAGGTTTATTGGGTATCCCAAGGAAATAATGGGATATTATTTCTATCACCCTTCTGTAACGACCCGACCCATCGTTATGGAAATTTCCATCCCGTTACCTTGCATTAACATATCGTATGCTTCTATATCAGTTTTAGAACCTATCGGGTGAGTTAGGAGTGCATTGAATTAAAAATGAAGCAAATAGCATGTTTGAAGGAAGTTTGAATATGGAAAGTCAACCTAGAGTTGACTATCGAGTTAGAGTGCTCGGAATCGGATTCTGATGATTCGACTAGTTTCGAGGGATGATTTATGACTTAGGAGAGCAATCGTAATCGAATTTGGAGATCCGGTGTAGAAATAGGCTTGAATTGGCTAAGGTTGAATTTTGGCGAAATCCGATCGATAGGTGAGATTTTGATCCGGGAGTCGGAATGGAATTCGGACAGTTGCAGTAGCTCCTTTAGGTGATTTTGGATATGCCTGCAAAATTTCAGGTCATTCGGACGTCGTTTGGTCGGGTTTTTGATCGAATGTCGATTTCGGAAGTTTTAAAGAAACTTAGGCTTGAATCTGTGCGTAATTGCTGATTTTGATGTTTAGGATGGTATTTTTATGATTGGAACAAGTTTCTATCGTGTTATGGAGTATGTTGGTAGTTTTCGTTGGGGTCCCGGGGGCCTCGGGATGAATTCGGGGGTCCAAACGGACCATTTTGAGCCAACAAGGGGCTGCTGGATTTGCTGCAATAAAATTGCAGGTTATTGTTCTCCGCGATCGCGGCCATTGCCACGCGATCGCGTAGTGTATCGAGATGAGGCTGGGAGATTGCTCTTCGCGATCGCATGAGTAGTGATGCGATCGCGTGAGGTTGAGTGTTTGTGCATCGCGATCGCGGGTCGGTCGTGTTTTTGAGCAGCGCGATCGCGACCCCTTTGATGCGATCGCGTAGGGTCGCTGAGTTGAGCACTGCGATCGCATCCAGGCTCACGCGATCGCATAGAGGAAAGTTGGCAGCCAAGTTTTTTGTGAATCGCGATCGCACGCCCAGTGCTGCGATCGCGTAGAGTAAACGGCCCAGGCGGTGAGTTTAAGTCCAGAAACATTTCATTTCGGGTTCATTTGCAAAACCCTCCATTGTTAAGCTTTACAGTGAGAAAGTAACGGGAAATAGCTGGGAGATCATCGGGATATTGTCGGAGGTAAGTTTCGTGATTTAATTACACACTTTTATCATGAAATCATGGATTATTTCTATGAAAATGGAGGATTAAATGTGGGTTTAAGCCCTAGGCCTAAATTGTAGAAAAATACCGATTTGAGCGGGCATATAGAGTCCGAATTTGGTAAATTTGATATGCCTAGACTCGTATTGAGACGAGGGTTCCGAATATGTAACTTTTATAATTTTTCGAGAAGCGCACCAAAAGTCGGGTTTTGACAACTTTGTGGGTTTTGGTGTAAACCGAGTTATTTCGATTGGGTTTTGTCTAATTAGCCTATTTTGATATATTTATGCTGATTTGTGCTAGTTTTGACGTGCGTGGATGCCGGTTCGAGGAGCTAAGGCGTCGCGGGCATGAGATTTCATCGGTTCGAGGTGGGTAATACTTGTAAATGATGTACCGAGGGTTAGTAAACCCCGGACTTGCACATCTTATTGTTGTGTCGAGGTGACTTGCACGCCGGATAACGGGCGTGGGGTAGAGCACCATTGGGGATTGTGACTTGGTCCCGTCCCGCGTAATAAATAATAACACCTAATTGTTGAAATGAATTGGACTAAATATCATGCTTGGGCTTCGTGCCGATTATTTGAATCCTTCAAGGATTAGTATCATTGTCTTGATAACACTGTACATATTTTTATCTAAATTTAAGGTTTTAAATGGTATTTTTGCTATTCAGCATTTTTATAAGGTTATGAAAAACTTGAACAAGGTCTTAATAATATTTTAGATGTGAGCTAATATGATATTGTTGCCCGTAGGGCTTTCTTGATTATTTGTTAGACTGATTGGGCCGAGGGCCATATGTTAGGGCATGACATTTCATGTGAGCATATGCATACACATGCATGGATCGGACCGCACGCCGCAGTGGTATACGGATCGGGCTGCGCGCCGCAGCAGGTGTGATATTAATATTGTGCTTGGGCTGTAGGAGCCCCTTCGGAGTCTGAACCCCCACAGTAAGCACGGGTACCCAAATTGGATCGGGCTACACGCCGTAGCGGTCATATGCATTGCATGGCATACATACATTGATTTACGTGTACTACGTGGCATAACATTCGGCACTCATACATTACTGGCACACATGCATTAGTTGCCTTATTGACCAGATCTCCTGGTGTAAATTGATAAGGAGTGCTGAGCCCGAGGGGCCTGATTTGAGTGCGGACTTGCATTGCTTGAGATTGTATCCAGGTATTGGTATATTATTATGAAAGAAAGTAGTTAAAATTAAGATTTCTAAATAATCTACTCACATATGCTTGAAAGGAATAAAAAGATAGTCTTGTATTGTGTAGCATGAGGTAGTGCCTATCGTGGTTTTCTTCCCTTCAGCATTATTTACTTTTATTACTGCTGAGTTGGAAGTACTCACACCCGACTCCCTGCACCTTGTGTGCAGATCCAGGTACATCACAGTGGAGCTGATTCTATTGCGGCTCGGGAGTGCTTTTGGACAGTCGAGGTAGCTGCCAGCGTTCGCAGGACCTGATTCTCCAGTTTGTCTGTATTTTGTTCTGATTATCCCACACTTGTGCACGGTTATATTCACTATTTACACTTTGTATACTCTGTAGAGGCTCATGACTCTTGACCCTTCGGTCTATGGGAGTTGACACGTGTTGGGACTTAGTTCCTTGTTTTTAATATATCTATCACTGTTATGCTTAAATTGGATAAAGTGAGCTTGTGGCTCCGTGATTGTTGTTGATTGGTCGGGCTGGCCTAGCAGTGTGCTGGGCGCCATCACGACCGGATTTGGGGTCGTGACAAGTTGGTATCAGAGCCTAGGTTTACTAGGCATCATGAGTCTTGAGCCGGTTAGTAGAGTCTTGTGGATCGGTACGGGGACGCATGTACTTATCCTCGGGAGGCTGCGAACCTTTAGGAAACACTTCACATTTCTTGGAATTCTTATCGTGCGTACTTGATTCAACTTGAGATATTCTTTTGAAATTCCTTCCGCACGTCTGTATACGCATCAAACGCTCAGTAATATAAGTGCCTTATGTGTAGTGGAACGAGTTCAAACTCAGGAAGACTAAAATGATTATGCTATGTGTATCCTGGTGGAAGGTATTGTGCTGAAGTGCTAAATTGAGGCGAGATAGGTGGATTGGTTCTCATGTGTAATTGAAAGGTAGTTGATATGTGTTATGATTCGAGCAGGTACAACGCATGTTCATGTACCAAATATGATAATATGATTTGTGTAGTATTGAGACTAATGTTGTCGATATGCATTGTGATATCTTGTCGAGTTGTGAATGTATTGCTAGGATGGTTTTGGTGATTCTCTGGCAGGTGGATAGGCCAATTTACAAAGGGAACTTTGCCGAAATTTTTGGAAAATTTGGGACTTAGAAAAGATTTTGTCACCTAAAGAGGGGGCGTAACTGTTGTGTGTGAATGAATGCAAGAATTGCAAAAGAGTTAATATTTCCGATGATTCGAATCTCCGCCGAAGCTTGTAAATGACTTGAGTTTAATCTAACTAGAACTTTGTGGCATCATTTGAGTAAGAATGCTATGAGTAGCTAAAAGTGCCTTGATGTATGGCTCCGAGCTAAGTTGGGGAGGTTGTTATTGATTAACTAATTGCACTGTTGTGTGCTGTGTTGGCTCTGTCTCTAGGTATGTTGGGAAATTTCAATAAGGGTTATGGTGCTACGTAGATGTGAAGAAATACTAGGATGTTGTGAACTTATGTTGGTAAAGAATGTTCGGTGTATAGAAAAGAAAGATAGCTAATTGTATCCGTATGTAATCATGATCTGCAGTGTCAGAGTTCTAACAAGGCACGAGTGGATTCTGTTCTATAAGATAGTTGAATTACAGCTGAATAAGGGTGAATGACACCCAAGAATAGTCCTGTGGTGTTCCATATTTTGCTTGTAACGGTAAGGTGTCTTAAGATTATGTATGTGGATAAAGATGGTAATTTCGTTAGAAGGGATCAAGACTTGTGTTATATTATTTGAATGATGGGATTCTATGTAATCCGTATTGGAAGGTAATGATAACGAATTCAAATCGCAAGAGGTTCTTCAAAATAAAGTATTGTAGGATGTGATCCTTCTGGAAAATATTGAGAGAGTATTCAGTGGCCTATATGTCTTAGACCGTGTGGTCTTATGTACGAGTCTCGTGTGGAATGAGTTGATGTGTTATGGTGCTACAGTAATGGCTAATATTAAATCAAAGATGAATCAGAAAGGAAAGTGGGTAAATGGAACAACTTGTTAATAAATCGAAGCAGTATGATAAGGAATACGACTAATTCCTGGTATGTGGTTGAAGTAACGAGTCTTGCAGATATTGTGCAATAAAGCTTTTGAGTGCTGGCAGTCGTGTAACCCGATATGGGTATAATATGGGTTTAAGGACTCAGTCCTGGCAGTTTAAGTTATGCAATGTAATTGGGAGAAAGAGTTTATGATGTGTTTTAATGTGGTTTGAAAAATGAGTGTATTTCCTGTTGGTATGCAAAGCTTGGAATGTGTAATGAGTTTTCTCTATATGGTATCATAAAAGTCCTTGACTAGTTGAGTGCGTCGATGTTTGCGGCGTAGGAAAGGGATAAGAATTTCCATGTTATCTTAGTATGGTATTTTATATGCGATGTGTTATGAAAAAGTTGATAATGGTATATTCTAGGTTTTGAGATCAGTTCATAATATATGGGAAGTCAATAAAATTATTGAGCAGCGCGGACAGCTGCAGGTGAATTAAGAATCGATCTTTCTGACGATTTAAGAAAATGGTACTACTATTCTCGTAATTTGGCAGGGAATATGGTCCAAAAAGGGCCAGGTAATATAAACCGATAATATTTGGTGGTGTGATGGTATCCTCTTGTTAGATTGACATTGATGATTGAGTTGTAAATGGCATAAGGAAATATCCGAATGGCTTTCGTGGTATGAATGGGCGCTTGATGTGCGTTATGTATTCGTATGGTGGAGTGTGGAACCAGGTATAGTGATTCATGTGTTATATATGTGTTGGAGACTAGAAGTTCTCGTAATCCGCCTATGCAGTGGTTGTATATCATGTGTATCGACACCATTTTGTGGTTATTGGAAATCGGAAGCCCTAGTGGCTCTGTCTTAGCTTGATATGATGAATTTGGGTTATGATACCTTATTCAGACTGGTTGACATAAGACAGGTCATCTAGACAAATGAGCTATGGACTATGTCGGAAAATGGCACAAATTACATAGCAGAGAGCATCAGAGTATGCTCCAACAGAGTAGTTGTACCCAGGACCAGCGGACGGCTGGTAGGCATAGCTTTGTCAGTTGGACCTTAGTGGCGGATTTTAGTGTAGAAGTATCTACCATTGATTAGTTCTGGTATTGAGGAACTTTGTCGGATGCGTTTCTTGTGGCCAAACTTGAGGCTATATATGTTTGTTATGATGAGCAACTTGACTCGATGCGTATTTATTTGGCGAGGGTTACTTGGATCGGGTGGCACGCCGCCACAGGTATGGTATCTAGATCGGGTGGCACGCCGCCACGGGTACGTCATTGGAGCGGGTTGCACGCCGCAACAGTATAATGTGAAAATAGAGTTAGTTATATATTACCTGGTATACAATACTTCCTCGCTTCTGAGGAAAAGACCGTTTTGAGTATCGCTTGGCGAGTGGCACATCGGTTGTGTCCTTTCGGGATTTAATAGCATACGTTAATTGTTTCACCGTGGGTGAGGTTGATTGCTTGGGTTCAAGACCTAGATCTGTGCGTGGCTAACCATTTTGAGCTTAGTGGCTTGAGGTGCTTCATGAGTAATAATGTTGGGGTAGAATCACGAATCGCAATAAGGCTACTTGATGTTGTGACCTCTCAAGGAGGATTCAGGTACTCTATTTCTATAATGCGAGACGCGATCTCAGTTCTATGTTATGATGGCACAGAGGAATTGAATTGCAGCTCTATTTGCTGGAGACAATTGTCATGAATTGAGCTGTCATGATTCGAGTGTGTGCATACGTTTCTATTGGAGCCTATGTTGTGCTCGTCGTGGCTTAGGCCGGTGTTGAGGTGTCTTATCACCAGTGCCGTGTGTTATAATCGAAATGACCATTGGAGTCATTAATGAATACGAGCATATTAGATCTTAGCTTGTTAGAAAGGTAAAAATCAAGGTTTGGCTCCGAAACCTATTGTAGTATCAATTTTAAGAGGGAAATAGATTCACGAATGGTTAACCTGAGAGATGGGTTCGGTATATCGCGTGCTTCAGCTGCCGTGGGCAGGATATGGAGGTGTTGGAATAAGACTCTACCTAATGAAAGAGGTTTTCAGCTAGTATTTGGTTATTGTGGCCGGTTGTTGTGATTAGAGACTATCGTCTCGAGTTATTTGGGTTGCCGATACAGCATATGATCTCACCCGGAGTAGTGAATATGGGTTATTGCAGTGGATTCAAGTGTATCCTGAGTATAGGCATGGGATTTGCATTGGGCATATGATTTCAGAAAGTACAATGTGATTTATGGTTCAGATGGTCTGTGAAATTTTGACTACATGGTGTTTTCGGACTTATGTGAGATAGGGTGACGTATGATCGCCTGAAATTATGCTTGGTAAGGTCATTCAGCTATTGGGTGGCTTCTAGTACAACTATGAGTCCGCTCGAGGACGAGCATTTGTTTAAGTTGGGGAGAATGTAACGACCCGGCCCGTCGTTACGGAAATTTCCACCCTATTACCTTGCATTAACATATCTTATGCTTCTATATCAGTTTTAGAACCTATCGGGTGAGTTAGGAGTGAATTGAATTAAAAATGAAGCAAATAGCATGTTTGAAGGAAGTTTGAATATGGAAAGTCAACCTAGAGTTGACTATCGAGTTAGAGTGCTCGGAATCGGATTCCTGATGATTCGAATAGTTTCGAGGGATCATTTATGACTTAGGAGAGCAATCGGAATTGAATTTGGAGATCCGGTGTAGAAATAGGCTTGAATTGGCTAAGGTTGAATTTTGGCGAAATCCGATTGATAGGTGAGATTTTGATCCGGGAGTCGGAATGGAATTCCGACAATTTTTGTAGCTTCGTTATGTGATTTTGGATATGTCTGCAAATTTCAGGTCATTCGGAGGTCGTTTGGTCAGGTTTTTGATCGAATGTCGATTTCGGAAGTTTTGAAGAAACTTAGGCTTGAATCTGTGCGTAATTGCTGATTTTGATGTTTAGGATGGTGTTTTTATGATTGGAACAAGTTTTTATCGTGTTATAGAGTATGTTGGTAGTTTTCGTTGGGGTCCCGGGGGACCCGGGATGAATTCGGGGGTCCAAACGAACCATTTTGAGCCAAAAAGGGGTTGCTGGAATTGCTGCAATAAAATTGCAGGTTATTTGTTCTCTGCGATCGCGGCCATTGCCACGCGATCGCGTAGTGTATCGAGATGATTCTGGGAGATTGCTCTTCGCGATCGCAGGAGTAGTGATGCGATCGCGTGAGGTTTAGTGTTTGTGCATCGCGATCGCGGGTCGGTCGATGCGATCGCGTAAGGTCGTGTTCTTGAGCAGCGCGATCGCGACCCCTTTGATGCGATCGCGTAGGGTCGCTGAGTTGAGCACTGCGATCACGTCCAGGTTCACGCGATTGCGTAGAGGAAAGTTGGCAGCCAGGTTTTTGTGCATCACGATCGCACGCCCAGTGCTGCGATCGCGTAGAGTAAACGGCCCAGGCAGTGAGTTTAAGTCCAGGAAACATTTCATTTCGGGTTCATTTGCAAAACCCTCCATTGTTGAGCTCTAGAGTGAGAAAGTGACGGGAAATAGCTGGGAGATCATCGGGATATTCTCGGAGGTAAGTTTCGTGGTTTAATTACACACTTTTATCATGAAATCATGGATTATTTCTATGAAAATGGAGGATTAAATGTGGGTTTAAGCCCTAGGCCTAAATTGTAGAAAATACCGATTTGAGCGGGCATATGGAGTCCGAATTTGGTAAATTTGATATGCCTAGACTCGTATTGAGACGAGGGTTCCGAATATGTAACTTTTATAATTTTTCGAGAAGCGCACCAAAAGTCGGGTTTTGACAACTTTGTGGGTTTTGGTGTAAACCGAGTTATTTCGATTGGGTTTTGTCTAATTAGCCTATTTTGATATATTTATGCTGATTTGTGCTAGTTTTGACGTGCATGGATGCCGGTTCGAGGAGCTAAGGCGTCGCGGGCATGAGCTTTCGTCGGTTCGAGGTGGGTAATACTTGTAAATGATGTCCCTGAGAGTTAGTAAACCCCGGACTTGCACATCTTAGTGCTTTGTTGAGGTGACTTGCAAGCCGGATAACGGGTGTGGGGTAGAGCACCATTGGGGATTGTGACTTGGTCCGTCCCGCGTAATAAATAATAACACCTAATTGTTGAAATGAATTGGACTAAATATCATGCTTGGGCTTCGTGCCGATTATTTGAATCCTTCAAGGATTAGTATCATTGTCTTGATAACACTGTACATATTTTTATCTAAATTTAAGGTTTTAAATGGTATTTTTGCTATTCAGCATTTTTATAAGGTTATGAAAAACTTGAACAAGGTCTTAATAATATTTTAGCTGTGAGCTAATATGATATTGTTGCCCGTAGGGCTTTCTTGATTATTTGTTAGATTGATTGGGGCCGAGGGCCATATGTTAGGGCATGACATTTCATGTGAGCATATGCATACACATGCATGGATCGGACCGCACGCCGCAGTGGTATACGGATCGGGCTGCGCGCCGCAGCAGGTGTGATATTAATATTGTGCTTGGGCTGTAGGAGCCCCTCCGGAGTCTGAACCCCCACAGTGAGCACGGGTACCCAAACTGGATCGGGCTACACGCCGTAGCGGTTATATGTATTGCATGGCATACATACATTGGTTTACGTGTACTACGTGGCATAACATATAGTACTCATACATTACTGGCACACATGCATTAGTTGCCTTATTGACCAGATCTCCTGGTGTAAATTGATAAGGAGTGCTGAGCCCGAGGGGCTGATTTGAGTGCGGACTTGCATTGCTTGAGATTGTATCCAGGTATTGGTATATTATTATGAAAGAAAGTTGCTAAAAATTGAGATTTTTCTAAATAATCTACTCACATATGCTTGAAAGGAATAAAAAGATAGTCCTGTATTGTGTAGCATGAGGTAGTGTCTATCGTGGTTTTCTTCCCTTCAGCATTATTTACTTTTATTACTGCCGAGTTGGAAGTACTCACACCCGACTCCCTGCACCTTGTGTGCAGATCCAGGTACACTATAGTGGAGCTGATTCTATTGCGGCTCGGGAGTGCTTTTGGACAGTCGAGGTAGCTGCCAGCGTTCGCAGGACCTGATTCTCCAGTTTGTCTATATTTTTGTTCTGATCATCCCACACTTGTGCACAGTTATATTCACTATTTACACTTTGTATACTCTGTAGAGGCTCATGACTCTCGACCCTTCGGTCTATGGGAGTTGGTATGCGTTGGGACTTGGTTCCCTGTTTCGATATATCCATCACTGTTATTTTAAAATTGTTATGCTTAAGGCTCCGTGGTTATTGTTGATTGGTCGGGCTGGCCTAGCAGTGTGCTGGGCGCCATCACGATCGGATTTGGGGTCGTGACACCTTCTGACCATAAAGTGTTTGTGGCCAGAGGAGCAACCTTTTTGGAAAGGGAATTTCTTTTAAAAGGAAATTATGATGGAGAAATAGAACTTGTTGAAGTTCAAGAAACTAATGAATCAACACAAAATAATGATCATGAAACCCAAGTTGAAGAACCTTTATTGGATGTTTTGAAGTTGCTAAGGAATTTGCCATCTTCAACGGTTGAAGTTCAAGAACTAAATGAAGTTCAAGAACAAGTTAATGAACCAGTTCCAAACCAAATTGAACAACAATCAAATCCAACACAAAGTGAACAGGTTGTACAAGTACCTCTTAGAAGGTCTACATGAGAACATCATGTACCAACTAAATTAAATTTATTTGTACAAGATGATGTACCAAACGAGGTTGATCATAATGATGATGACCCTAAGACCTACGAAGAGGCTATACAAAGTTTCGATTATGAGAAATGGAAAAAGGCCATGGAATCCGAAATGGAATCCATGAAGGAAAATAAAGTATGAACTTTAGTTGAACCTTCAAAGTATATAAAACCTATAGGTTGTAAATGGGTTTTTAAGAAAAAGGATTGGAGCAGACGGAAATGTGGAGGCCTACAAAGCCCGTCTTGTTGCCAAAGGATATCGTCATAAAGAAGGAGTCGATTATGACGAAAATTTCTCTCCCGTGGCAATGCTCAAATCAATTCGGATTTTGCTTGCTAGAGTAGCATACTATGATTATGAAATATGGCAAATGGATGTGAAAACAACTTTCCTAAATGGTGAGCTAGAATAGGATGTGTACATGACACAACCTAAAGGTTTCACATCTTCGTCTGATCATAATAAAATTTGTAAGCTACAAAGATCGATTTATGGACTGAAGCAAGCTTCTCGAAGTTGAAATATTCGATTTAACAAGACAATTGAAAAGTTCAATTTTGTTAGATGCGAAGAAGAACCTTGTGTGTATAAAAAGGTTAGTGGGAGCACAATTATATTCCTAGTATTGTATGTTGATGATATATTGCTCATAGGGAACGGCATACCGGCATTACAAAGTACCACGATTTGGCTATCTGAACAGTTCTCCATGAAAGACTTGGGAGAAGCAAAGAAGTTTGACAAGCACAAGTGGAAATTGGGAATGAAGTACAAGAGCGACTGGCTGTAGTGCAAGTGGGAGATTGTTAGGGATATAATAGATATGCCCTAGATCCAATATCATATTTGATGATTTGAACATATTTTTATGAACATTATTTGATATAAAATTTATATGGCATTTGATATTATTTTATCAATGTTATTAATTGCTTGATTAATTTGATAAGGTCCTTGATTAAACTTTGAGATTTGTCAACGTGAAAGAGATCATGATAATGAGAGCAAAGTCTCTTACAATTTAATCTAAATTTGTTCTTGATCGTAGGATTAATAATTTGGGCATTAGTAATCTGGTTAGATGAATATTTATGTGATTGTCTTTATGGGATAAATATTAGTTGATCTCATTAACTAAATCACATAGATAGATAATGCATATAGAGATATGATCATTGAACCGACTCATTGGATAATTCCTAATGGTTAGAATTACCATAAACTGTCAATAGGATATTCTCTTGAAGAATGTGATGTAACAGTTTCCTTTGACCTGAAATCGTCATAGTAATTGACAAGTTATTTATTGTGCTTTGATACTAGACACCTATGGCCTTAGGGAGATAGTTGAAAGGATATTGGGTACGATTAAATACTTGTAGAATTAGTGATTGATCATGATGGAATTTGTCAACTCTTGGTAATGAGTTTAAGCTCCATGTTGCCATGAATTATAAACGACCAAACTAAGACCTTGGCCAGGGCAATTGAATGAAAGAAGATAAAGGTTTCTTAGGTCATTCAATGGTCGATTATATTTCACATGAATACATAGTTGGTCGCCTATTAGGATTTGACAGTTGAACCATATCCCAGGGTGATCCAGAGCTATAAGGACAGAATGAATTACAACATTATTCTTCTACTGGTTCTTGAGAGTAAATTGTATACTTCATGCTATCTGGTCGTTAAGTAGTGTTGCTAGACGCCACCCTTGATTAGTGTATTAATGTGATTAACTTACTACCGGCTCAGTATTGAACCTATGGGGTCGCACACTAACGAGTGTTCTGATCTTTGCTAAATGATTAATTACTTTATCATTTGATAATTAAATTAAAGAATTTAATTAGTCAAATAAATTGAGTTATTAGTCTAAATGAAATATTGTTATATTCTTTGCTAGCACAGAGGATATAATTAATATTGTGAACAAACTAAAGTTTTCTATTTAGAATAAATAATTAAATTATATCTCTTAATTGAAATATATATGTGATATATATCAAGTACTCGTATTAATATTAATAAATATAAAGATTGTATATTTAATATTAATTTATTCTTACCAATTTGGAATTGGAATTGTGAAGTGCTTAAATGACGTAGGAAACGTTAAATCCAATATTGAATTGGATTTGGCGTGAATCTGGACGTCGGCAGCTCAAGTCCAATTTGAGATTGGATTAATATAATATTTTAATAAGTGAAATATTTCATGGACTTGAAAAAGAAGTCACGACCTTTTAGGTTTTTTTCTCTTAATCTATTGGAAAAGGGATTACTTCAGGTGATATATAAATATCACCGTAGACGTGACCAGAACAGTGGCATCGACGAGCCGCACAATCGTAAGAGATATTTTGACACCGAAAATTATTTTCTTGTCCTATTACTGTTGTACTGAAGTTTTTGAGGAAAAATTAAGCATAAGTTTTTTTATTCAATTTGTTCGCGGGTTTCATTGATCAAAGAGTTGATAATAAGGATCGGTCTCGGTGTGGATACGCATAGAATCTTCGCACTATCGAAGAAATTTTGAAACGAGACTCTCTCCACCAGGTACGTCTTAGATCCGATCTTTGACATGTAAATAAATTTTAAACACGAAAAAATCTGCCTAGGATTGTTATTGTCTTCCGCTGCGTGTTACGAACACCTATACGCAATCCAACAAAAACCACACTGATAAAACCAGTCAGTAAAGCCTTGGTATGCACCCATTTGCAACACTTTATTCCTCTTTCTGATCATCCCAAGTTCCCAATCATATGTTCCAGTGAAACTGACTGGTGCCAAATTTGTAAGGAACTCAGCAGTTCAATTTGCCAAATTAGCAACTTCACTGATATAAATAACAAAATTGGAAATTACAATAGAAATCCAATGCACCACACAGTGCCTTATAAATTCACGAATACATATTACAACTGAAATGAAACAACATTAACTAGTGTTAATTAACACATTGAGATGAATGAACCAGCACTGAAACCGACATGGCTCCAGACCAACATTGGTACTCGTATCGGAAATGACAGAATCCGAATGAATAAATTGAAGAAGAAGAAGAGAAAGAATCTGAGGGATCGGAGAAGAAATAGATAGAAGAGCACGAGGCAGTCAAGCCGTGTCTAAGTAAAGCTATGGCTCCTTGGTGTGAATGAAAAGACGGTACTTCTATCGCAGCAAGGCAACTTAAGTTGGCAAACCACTTTATGCCGGGGGAGGAATCATTTTTGTAGTTAAAAAACCTTATGTACCTAGCTCGCTGGAAGCTAAGAGTCTTCTAGCTATTGTTACTATCCAAATTTCATTGATGGTCGTGATGACGTTGGACACCACTGTCAGGCAAGCTAAAAATACTTCATTAAATTCTCGTTTTAATACTCTTGAAAACTATGATTTTCCTTCAAATTTACCAGCAAAAGATAATTGTTTCAAATCAAATTGAATGATAAGCAGTTAATACAAAATACTTCATAACCATCCCAGAATCTTGTGTCACAAGTGCATAAGCAATTTCTAAGAAATCGAATAAAGTACAACAACTGTCCGAGACATAAAATGGACAGAAAGTAAATACATGCTAAGAGAGACTACACTAGATGTGGATCGCCTCGAGAAAATACAGTTCCCCTAGCCTCCGTACCACCCATGCTGCTACGCCCAGTAAGCCACAAGAAATACCTATACATGTGCAACAAAATGCACAACAAGTATAGCATGAGTACGAAAACAACGTGTACTCAGTAAGTATCTCACCTAATCTCGGAGAAGTAGAGACGAGATGGCAACTCCGACACTTACTAATGGTCCAATAGTATTATTAATGCGATGAATCACGTATTTATTATGAACAGCAGTAAATTCGAATGAGCACGAAATAGGTAAAAGTTCATTTTTATTAAAAGTCTTGGGACTCATATAAATTAATAAACAATTATCTAAAGTCGAGGAGAGCAGATATCAATATCAATATATCTCAAGCCTAGCAATACAAGCATGCGCTACTCATGTCGAGGTTGTACGGCACGATCCAACATAAATGTAAAATGTGCATTGCTGATGGTCCAACGAAGCGAACCATAAAACCGTTCGCGGATAATACATGTAACACAATCAAATTTAAATAAATAATCACCCCGCTCGCGAATCATATATGCGATGCAGGTACACATAGAAATACATGCTCAAACAACCAGTTAAGAATTTATCCGGGAACATTTATCCAAATAAAAGCCAATTCTCTTCTAACGATTTAAGAAAATGAAGTTTAATCCTTTTAGAAATTCATTTACCAATTCAATAGAATTTAAGAAATTCAACTGTCAGTGTGATTACACATATTACAAGTATGGCATGCTTTTTGGTCCTAGACTACCCGAACTTACACATGTTAGTAGCTACGCATGAAATCTCGTCACCTTGTGAGTACGTAGCCCCCATAAATAGTAGCACATAACCAATTAATTCACCTATGGAGACAACTCCATCTTACAAGGTTATAAAGGAGACTCAACTCGCTCTAAAGCGTACTTCTAATAGCAAGAACAAGCTCAAACTCTCAATTTGGAGCCGAACGATCCAAAACTAGATAAACGAGGTAAGAACTAGTCAATACAAGCTCGCAAGATTGCATTCTAACTATTTCAGCAATTTTCCAACCTTAAACACAAGTTTCCTAAAATTCGACCTCGGGCCCACGTGCTCGGATTCTGAAACTTTTCGAAGAAAGTTGTTATTTATAACCTAAGGATCAATAATTTATGATTTTTACTTCATTCTATAAAAAATTTCGTGGTTAAATATTATTTTTAACAAAACCCTAGGTTTTACTTTATTCCCATGATTTACACTAATTTTTATGTGTTAATCTACCCAAAACTAAAGTATTAAACTCACATTAATTAGAAATAACTTACCTCACAATGCTAGGCGGAATCATCCCACTAGGAGCTCCAAAATCGCCCAAGAAATGAGTAAAAATGGCCTAGAGCCCGAATAAATAAAGGCCACTGCCTTCTGCGATTTCCGCATGTGCGGTCCTGGGCCGTACCTGCGACCACCACTTTTGCAGAAGGAAGACCATTTCTGCGGTCTGGGCCGCTTATGCGGATAGGCCAACCGCTTCTGCAATTCTGCTTCTGCCGATTTAGGGCCGTATCTACGGTCTTGGGCTGCCTGGCCTTGGGCTGCTTTTGCAATAGGTTGACCGTTTCTGTGGTCTCGAACCTGCGGTTTAGCAACTAGGTGCGGTTATGACAGCAACTAGCAGCTTCAACCTTTTCTAAAAATTCCGTTTCAATCTGTTAACAACCCGAAATTCACCCGAGGCTCCCGGGACGCCAACCAATCATGCCAACCAGCCCCAAAATACATTCCGGACTTGCTCAAGGTCTCAAATCATATCAAGCAATGCTAAAATCATGAATCGACCTCCAATCCAAGCTTAATGAACTTTAGAATCTCAAACTTCTACATTCGATGCGGAAAGCCATCAAATCACATCCGATTGACCTCAAATTTTGCACACAAGTCATATTCAATATTACAGACCTAAGTCATCTTTCTAAACCGGACTCCGGCCCTGATATCAAAAAGTCCAATTTCGGTCAAACTTCTCAAAAACCTTCAAATTTTTATCTTTAGCCAAATGACTCCAAAATGACCCACGGACCACCGAATGTACTTCCGATCATGCTCCCAATACAAGAATCACCATACGGAGCTACTCATAGACTTGGAATCCTACGGACATCGATAACACATAAATGCACTTCAACCCAAACTTATGTAATTTCTTCCAAAATGCTAACTTCCACAATAAGCGCCAAAATGCTCCTGTGTCATCCAAATCTCATTCCGGGCATACACCCAAGTCAAAATCATCATACGAACCTGCTGGAGCCTTCGAATACCAATCCCGAAGTTCTTTACTCAAAAATTCAATCCTAGTGTTGATACCCAATTTTTCCCTAGGTAATTTTATACTTAAAATATTTCCAAAAAAAGCATGTATGTGCATATATAAGCACAACCAAGAGTTTTGGTATTTTTATTGATTTTTAGACCAATTTATTGCTTATTTTAATACCACAAATTCAATAATTATTACCAAAATTATCATTTTTGGTGAATAAATCATTTTGTTTTCACATTTACGCTAAAATATAATTAAGGAAACTTTTTTCATATTTTTACAAATTTATTTGGCATTTTAAAGCTAAAATGCATGTAATTTCAATTATAGCCTATTTTATGATTTAAAATATCTTATAGTTATAAATTTACTTCCTGTATTTTTAATTTAATACTTGTATATACTTTATTAATTTAGTACCTTCAATTTGTTTCAGAAAACCTTTTACTATTTTTATAAAATAAAACGGGAAAAAGTAGCTATTTAAAATCTGGCCTTATTTCATTTCAATTTTAGCCCAAATTTCCCCCGATTCGACCCAAACCCAACCCCCAAATCAAGCAACCCAATTCTATTTTGGACCTAACCCCTGATCTGATTGCCCAAACCCGCCCGGTCTTTTAAAAATCTGAGTCATTGATCATTTTTTATCAACAACCAAGATCTTTTCTTTCCTTTTTAATTTCAAACGACGCCTAAACCCTACCCCATTCTTTGAGAGACGCCGCCTCTAACTCCCTCTCTCTCAAACGCTTTCGAACTCTCGCGAAACCCTAATCACTTTCTGCCGCTTTCAACCCCAATCCCACTGGAATCCATGGCCGCTCAAGCCATGGACGACCTATACTCACTCCTACTACTCTTACGTACTTGATATCTGAAGGTTCAAGGCCAGACTTCGAGGGTCTTCACTCAGACCTTCATCGATTCTAGGTTTCCAGCCATCTCCAACCTTGCCCCATCGTGTCTTAACCTCCTAAGCCTGATTCGACCTTATCGACTCCAGATCTGATCTTGTTTCTTCCAAGCCTTTCTTGTTTCTAGGGTTCTGAGAAACCCTAGTCTATTCGAGGTTCTTTTTCATTTATTTGCTTAGATCTATGCTAGATCTATGCTATATTTGATATTTCAAGTGTTTTCCCCAAATTTTCTTTTTCAAAAATCCTTTGATTTCAAATTAGGTTTCTAAGTCTATTTGTTAATGTTTTGTTCGATTCAGCGGCTTATCATCTCTAGGTTTAATTGGGGTTGAAAACCCTAATTCTTGGGATTTATTTTAGTTTCCGAGTCTATCTGTTAATATTCGTTTGATTTACTGATTAGTTGTGAATTGTGGGGTTTATTTGAGATTTTGAAACTGTTTGTTTGTTTCACTTGTTTATCGCCTCTAAACTCGACTGATTTCGAAAACCTAGTTCTTTGGGGTCCAATCGAGTTTCTGAGGTTGTTTGTGCAACTCGTCTGTTTGAAATTGCTCAAACTTCTTCCTTTAACTTCAACATCCCTTTTCTTTATGTGATTCATTTTGTTCTGAGTTCATGTTATCTGTCAAACTCGACTGTGTTTTCAAAAAGGGTTTCACTTGAATTTTGGCATGCTTTTAATCTTTTTCTCTATTACTAAGCCAATGAAATTTGACCTACGTGACTATCATGCTGTGAATGCTTGCTGTCTATTAATTATGTGCTATTATTGTATGCTATTTCCTCTCACTATAGCTTGGCCTCACATGTCTATTACTTGTGCACTTCATTTATATATTGAATCCCTTCTGTGATTGATTTTCAAACTCGTGACTGATTTTCAAAAATTTTCCTTGTGAAATTCTGATTTTACTCGCCTGGTAAGAGTTAACTGATTCCTTTCCTTATTTTGCTTTGCTGAATCCTTTCCCAAAATTAAGTATACTTTGTACTTAGAATTAAATATTTACTCTACACTTTTACTATCCCTTATATGGTCAGAAATCAATCTTACTATCCATTATATGGTCAGAAATCAATCTTTCTCAAATTGCTTTCTTTCCTTAATTAATCCTATCAGTATCCATTTGAGCAGTAATCCCGTGATTAAAGGGAAATACTTGTGTTAATTAATTTTGACAGTGATTACTTCAATATTTGTGTTAAAACCTTACTTGTTACCCTATTCTCTACTCGTTTTCAAAACCATAAATACCTTTACCTCTTCTCTTTCAATAAAAAGGTTATAACATACAAAACAAGTCATTACTTCTTCTCTCATCTACACTTAGATTTTCTTTAAAGTATTCAAGTTCTTTGAACTCATAAGTGTAAAGTCATCTTCTCTGATTGTGGTTTGGCCGAAAGAATCCTGTTTTTTCTTTGCTTACTTATTCTGCAACTGGTATGTCTCTCTTTGTTTAATTTCTACCTCTCCACTACATGCTTATTCTTCAGCCTTTCCTTTTGTTTGTCTTACTGTTTCTATGCTACAATTTTACTTACTTATCTTTGTGTTTATGTGAATCCCTATCCCTAGTCCTTTTCTATGTTGAGTTATGGTTCAGAAAACATGACAACACTTGACATTTTTATTCATGTATATGGACTGGACTCCTTGAGTCCTAAACTCTTTCAATTCCCCTTTCCATTCCCCTTTACATGCATTCTAAGCTTGAGACCTTGGTCGGGCAGTGTCCTATTCACTGTCCAGACCATATACATGTATTCCACCATTTTTACATGTATACGTTACATGTATTCCATCATTTTTACTCCGCCAAGAGAGCTTTTTGACCGATTTGACGGGGATTTTTAACTGGTATTGATTGGAGGTAAGTCTCTTGACTAGAATACATTATTTTATGGAAGAATCAACACCCAAATTCATGAAAGTGGATAGAAATTGTGAAGAACTAGGGCTTGGTTTTTGAAAATAAAATTTTAGGATTTGAAAGTCCATATGAGCTCTGTTATCGAAAAACTTTATATGTACGGACTCGTGGAGAGACGAGGTTGGTGTGATTTTTGAAATTTTTCGAGAAGTGGGCCGGTGCTCGGGTTTTACCAACTTCGTGAGTTTTTGTACTTTTCGAGTATTTTTGATTGGGTTATATTTCTTAAACCCATATTTATGTATTCGTTGTGATTTTGACTAGATTCGATGCGCGAGAAGGTCGATACAAAAGGAAAAGGCATTGCGGACCAGTCTACGGCCGGTTACAGGTGAGTAGTTTGTATAGATGGTGGCCTGAGGGTTTGAAACCCCAGTTTATCACATTGTGACGCTATATTAGGAGTGACTCGCACCCCATGGCATGTGCGGGATTGTTTATGACTGGGAATTGTGACTTGGTTCATCCCGAACAAGTATGTTTCTATATTGGCGACTGATACACACCATGTAGTGAATATATCTGGGCTTATTGTCATGTTTGGGACCTTGTGCCGATCTGTAGCATCCTCAGAGGATGAATATCATTGTGATAGCATATTTGGTATAATCATTGATCTCAGTCCTGTGTTTAATCACTGTTATGAAATGCTAAGTCACTTTTTCTAAAGTTAAATATCTAAAGTATATTCTTCTTAATAAATTAGAAATTGGAAAATTAATTGAATCAGTTACGTGACTCATATGCATATTGTGAACTGAGTATGGATTGGGCTGCACGCTGCAGTAATGATATGATGATATTGCGCTTGGGATGTAGGAGCCCCTCCGGAGTCTGTGTATACCCCAGTGAGCGACGTCGATGTTAAATGGATCGAGATGTACGCTACAACGAGTTCATGTGCATTGCATTGCATCCTTGCATTATACTTGACTGTTATATTTGAAGTTGTTTTGCTGTTGGTTCGTAGTAAGGTGTCAGACTGTTAGTTTTAGCTTTACTTTATGGCATTTCGTGGATTTCTTATCTTCAGACATTTTATATGCTTATTACTCATTGAGTTGGTAGTACTCATCCCTACTCCTTGCACCTTGTGTGCAGATTCAGGTGAACCAGAGGCTTAGCTGAGCATTCTTTGTTTCTAGAGCTTATCTGAGTTGTTGAGGTAGGTGTTTGACGTTCGCAGGACCTGACTACTCTTCCTATTTCAGTTTTTATTTATATATATATATTCCCAGATTTATGTATTTCGTTCAGATATTGTTATTCAATTTGTTTTAGAGGCTCTAGACTCGTGACCTCAGATCGTTTGGGAGTGTTTTTCTCAGACTTCGCATTTGCTCAGTATTATACTTCTATAAATATTGGATTCTTATTCTAAAACTATTATATTCTCCTTAAATTGCCAGTTTTGAGATTTACGGTTGGTTTGGGAGCGACAGATGGTCAAGCTTGACTAACCTTAGGGTTGAGTACCATCACGACCGGGTTTGGGTCATGACAATAATAGATGTTACATAGGATTTCAAATTCTAACCTTTTAACCAATGGATTAATCGTGCAATAATAGAAGCTTTGCCTCACATGTCACATCATAGCAATATGGTTTCAGATTTTGTTTTGATAAAATCAGTTTTAGATTTGTTTCTTTTGGAAAACAATTGTATTTCCAATCTAAGGCTTTTTAATTTTGGTTTTAGGAAACAACCTTGTTTAAAAGGATATCAGTAAAATTTTAAAAAGTTGTTGGTGCTTCTAGATTAAATGTTCAAATTAACTGCTCTCTGGTTAATGTCAATTTAACTGTTGGATTCAAAGTTGAATTTTTCTCCTTCCTCTTACTTACACTAGAGTTCAAATTAAAGGGTGGCTTGGGATGTGTATTTCTAGTATATTCTGTTTTTTTTTCTTTTTCTTTGGTAAACAGTATATCTGCTGCTAATTGTGAACTATTCTCTGAACAGTTCTCATGGTGCTGTTCTGATTTACTGCTTGCTGAAATTAATGTTGTAATTGCTGGTATGTTAAGCTGGTTAAATGCCGTTGGTGCTGGAATTTGCTGCTCGTGCTGAATCCCAGCGCTTACTTTTTTCCCCACTCTTCATCTATTTCTCAATCTATTTTAGGAACTTCACGTCAACATGCTATGATTGGGAAAAATCGAGAATGTCGAAAAGATGATCAACATTGAAAAATGAACTCTTTTTTGGTTTGATTTGATTTATAAATCAAGAAAATGTAAAATAATTCCATTCTACATATATCTCATCATTAGTTGAAATAGGAAACACAAGTTTCTGCTCATATATGTAGTAAGTAGTTAGAGATAAGTATTACTGAAGTTAATTTGATTCTATTGATTGACATCTATATAACTATTGAAGTAGTTAAAAGGTTTGGCTGGTGATTTGATGTTTAATGTTTAAACAAATAAAGACAAGTGGAGTATATAATATTATAAGCTAGCTCTCAGTATACAATATTATAGGTGTATATTATTTATATAATTGATTACAAAGACTAAGATAATAATAATGGGTATTAAAAAGACTTCAGAAGTCAATGAATTATATTTTAATATTGGAATTCTCAATCTCTATATGATTCTTCTTTCTATTGGTGGCCTTCCCTTCCAAGTTGTCTTCAGCCAATTACTTCTACTTCTCCCACAGTACTTACTTTCTCTTCACCTATTTCTCAAACAAGAGGTTCTAACAGCTTAATATTGGTTGGTTTGCTGAAATTTAAGGTATGACTATATGTTGGAAATCTCTTATTTCCTTCTTTCTGGTGCTTCTATGTCCAGCGTAACTTGATTTATTGTACTCTCTGGTGATTCTAATTAGTGTTTTAAACCCGAAAAATTCAAAGGAAGTTATTTGGCCGAATATAAGACTGGTGCTGAACATAATTTGGAGGTTTCTGAGAGCTCTCGGTGCCTACAAATTAAAGCTGCTCAGGTTTGTTTCTTTTTTGCCTACTTGAGGTTATGCTTCATCTGTTTAATGTTTTGATTGGGATTTTACGGATCTGTTTGCTGCGCTTTCATCTTCAGTGTTGTTTTGCAAGATGACATTAGATGTTGAAATGCTCTTTTATAGTGAGTAGGAAATTGTAAAAGTTTGGTTGAACTCCATCATTTTAGCCCCTCCCCCCAAACAAATATGCACTTGGAACAAATAGACATTACATCTATAGAAGAAATTAAAAAGAATAAAAGTTAGAGTAAAGTCTACGTTATATCTTAAGATGATGCAAGAAGAGATACATAATTATAACAAATAGATTATTATATATGACTATATGACAATTAAAAGTTACTAAAGGATAACGTACTTGGAAGCTGATTTTTCAATTTTTCTTCACTCTCCCGCGCTTAAAAGAGAGTGCACCTACACTCTTTGACACATTAGCATCCAGTGGGGTAATAACTCTCAAAAGACCAAGTTAAGGGGGTAATTAAGACCACGAATAATTTAGGGGTACAACTAATAATCCGTGTCAAATTTAAGTTTTTTTAGGTATTCCACGATATTTTAATTATGTCTCTGATACTGAAAAATTGTTAATTTTGTCTCTGCTTGTGGTAGGTACATTTGTTCAATATAATCAAAGGTTATTCTTCTATCCAAGAGTTGGAAATTAGCTATAATCTTATAAATTTCTTTTAAATATTAATAATTATGTGGGATATTATGTGTATGCTTTCGTGTGTAGACATTTGTGTGATTATGATTGACATTTCTGGTACTAGGGTCTATTGCACAAAAAGTTATTATTTATCAAAATAATTGCTCCACACACACGGGCATTTGATGTTTGACTTTGATCAATATTTTAAGGATATAAAAATTAAGATGAATAAATTATTTTCTTCACACATACCAACGAACTACAAGATGAAAATCTTTTATATGCTAAAATATTAGCAACAATCAACTTGACAACGGGTGTTAGTAATTGTTTAGAGAGTGCCTTCAACAAAACCATAGGCTCTGAAGTACATTACTTCCATTGTTTTTGTAACCCATCGCTTTGTTCAGTAGATATCTCAATATTATTTTGGTAACTGGGTCGGGAGATCTATGGTCAATCCAACTTTTTTTGTTTCAGGTGTCTAGCTATATTAGTAGCGGAAGCAAAATTTCCGCTAAGGGGTTCAAAAAAGAAAAGAAGTTAAAAAATTAAAAAAAATTATGGCCAATGGAAATTAAACTTATGACCTCACAAATATTTTGACCCTTGACCACTAAATTATTCTTTTAGGTTGTGTCAAGGGGATTCAAAACATAATATATATAGCTAAAAAATAGATTTTGTCTTGTATTTACAGTATAATTTTCGGCTTCCGCCCTCCTAAATTCGCCCCTGCGCTATATTTGCATTAAATTGTCATCTGCTATATGCTTTATGCTTCTTCTTTCAGATTCTTATGTTCTTTCTTCTGCTTCTTTCTGCTAATAATGGTTTATGTACTTTTCAAACATCAGATCTTGAGAACTTTCGAGGGAGGGAAGGAAAAGTTTCTTTGGCTTGACTAGCGAGAATTACATTCATGGAAAAAGGAAAAGAAAATGAAGGAGAAAGACAGAAAGGGGAAGCAAACAACTCATTGGTATGCCATACAATATTTATACGTATTAAAACTAATATGACTTGAATGATTATCCAAGTAATCCTCAAGACAAGTATAATGTTATTCATATCTTTTTGGAAATTGTTGTTCAAAGGTTCATAATCTGATCATGGCATTTTCTTTGTAGAATATTTACTTTCTAAGGCGTAAAAATAAATCTTCATGGAAATAAGCTTACTTCTGTGTTGATGAATAGCATAGGACACTGCAGGACACATATTAGGACTGAATTTATCTCCCTTCTTCACGTTAGTGTATTGGGGAAAATTTTTTATGACGTGGCAAGACATTGCAATTTCTAGCCTGGAGGCGGGACATTGAATCCAGCCTATTTCACTCCCACTGGCAGGTCACGTGGAATATGCACAATGGGATGAAATAGATACGGGACGCAATACGATTGCAAAACCCGTGCCAATTTGAAGCGGGATAAAACGTGATTTCAGAAGACAAAGGAAATATATACGAGCACCGTATCTATTCAAAACATCCAGAAGCAACGGGTCAAAACACGTTTGGAGCATGGATATGAATGTAGAAAGGAGTCTAAATTCAATCATTAAATACCCTATACGTTAGAGGATCAGCATTTATTAAAAATGATTGTATAACAACCTATTTAACGTCATTTATTGCTGATAAAGTCTTACGTTTTATTCCTGCATCTAGAGTTAGCTATAAAAGGAGGAACTTAAACCCATTGTAGACACATCAATCACTGAAATACAATCTTTCTTACTGCTTATCCTGATTATTCAAAACCTATTACATTTTCTTGGTCTCTTGATTATCAGTAACCCGATTTTTCTATTATTTTATAGTTTTAATCGAAGTTCAATATTTTGGTTAAACAAATTGGTTCTGTTGCCGGGAATCTGATAATCGATTCTTTTTAGAACTTATATGTTTCATTTGTTAAGAACGTCATGTCGAACAACAACAACAACAATGTTGAAAACCAGGTCCCTCACGATCAAGGGGACTTGAACAATGATAATTTGATTTTGTCCCTTCCAGCCTCACCACGCCAATCTCGAGAAGGCACTCTCATACCTACTTCTAGTGAACAGGAGCAACCGGAACATCTTAAAGGGGTTGAACAAACTATTCAGCGCATATTCGATGCACGAGTCAGTCAAGCCCTCCAAACTTTGGTCGATCGCTTACCATCGTCTTCACCTGGCCCTACTCCTAATAACAACGCTCTCGAGAACCCTCGTTCTGGTCTCGATAACACGAATGCAGGATCTCCCAGCGGACCACGTGAAATGGATATAGGTAATGCGAACAATTCTTATTTACAAAACATGATACTGACTCTGCAGGCACAACTCAAGGAACAAAGCGAATGGATCGAACAAATTTCGGGAGTTCCCCCATTAATTAAAGGGATTGACGCGGATAAATATTCTCAGCAACCCTGGAAGCAAAGTGCAGCCCCTCTTCCTATTCCAAAGAAGTTCAAAATGCCGGATATTTCAAAATATGACGGTACAACTGACCTTCGAGATCATGTGACAGCATTTACCACATGCGTTAAGGGGAACGATTTAACCAAGCAAGAAATTGAATCTGTCTTGGTTAAGAAATTTGGAGAAACACTCACGAAGGGAGCCTTAACTTGGTATTCACTCTTACCTGAAAATTCTATTAACTCTTTTGCTGAGCTTGCAGATACTTTTATAAAAGCACACTCAGGAGCGCAAAAGGTTGAAAGAGGATGGAGGACATCTTAAAGATTAAACCAACGGATACGGAATTACTCAGAGATTTCGTTGATAGGTTTAAACGAGAACGGATGACTTTGCCACGGGTACCGGATAATTGGGCTGCCATAGCCTTCACAGACAACCTGAATGAGAAAAGTTCAGAAGCCACGAGAAAGTTGAAGGAAAGCCTACGTGAATTTCCTGCTACAACGTGGAACAACGTGTATAACAGGTATAGCACAAAGCTCAGAATTGAAGAAGATACCGTGCATTCCCGTGAGTAAAGAAGCCGGTCCCGGAGGTCTGAAACTGAAAAAAGAACAAGTAGGAACAGGTACGGTCCATATCTGGGCCCTGCAGGAAGAGATTCAAGAACGAAGCATGAAAGTCAGGGATATGACCAAAAATCAAGGGGTAGAGACTCAGGTTCCTCTTCTAGATTTAGAAATGATAGAAACAGGCAGAACCTGTATGATGATGACGAGAGTTCAAAAGCAAAGTTTGGTGGATATAATTTCAATATTACCATCTTAGAGCTCGTAACTGTTTTACGAGGCATGGGAGATAAAGTACGATGGCCAAGAGAGATGCGTTCAAATCCAAATAAACATAATCCAGATCATTGGTGTGAATTTCATAATGATCATGGTCACAAGACGTCGGAATGTCGGCTTTTGCAAAGTGAAGTAGACCATCTATTGAAGCAGGGTTATCTCACTGAATTATTTATTGAGAAAGGAAAGCAGTCTTACATGAAAAATAGACAAGATACCGGAGATGCAAATGGAGTCTTGATTGATCCAGGAAGTTCAGCAAACATCATCCTACTAAGGGTGTTACCGGAGATGCAAATGGAAGGCAAGATGATCCCAAAAGCACATACTTTATCAGGATTCAATAACTCCAGCATATTAACTAAAGGAGAGGTAAATTTAGTAACTTTTATAGAAGGTATAGAAAAAAGATACCAAATTCAAGTTAGTAGATCTGGAGATGGCATACAATATAATCATGGGAAGGCCGTGGATCCACGTGATGGGTGTTGTTCCATCAACCTTGCATCAAATCATGAAGTTCCCAACACCATGGGGAATTCGTCACATCATGCATCTAGTAGCACAGAATAGAGAATTTAAAAGTGAGGAGGTAAGTCAACTTGGAAGGTACGTGATATCCTTTTAGTAAAAGCTACGGTAAGCACCTCTAAGACCAACCTGTTAATTTTTTACAAACGTGACATTTTTCTTAAGCATGATATTTATAATCATGATAAATCGACTTATGGAACGAAAGCACAGGTTCATGCAACACCTAAGAAGAAAAAAACGTCGTATATGATTTCTGCCCCAGTCATCACTAGAAAGTATATTCTGAGGTGGATTTATTCGATTATAGTATGTCTCAAGCAACATATAGCCAATTTGTGCAGAACTCTTCAACTGATACGTGAAAAACCTCTCAAGTCTTATACTAGAATTTCTGTATAAAGTTGCTAGCCTTTACTGGAAATTATAATGTCTATCGTTTTTACTAACGGTTTTAGATGCTAGGCACAAATCCTAACCCGTACCAAATAATGAGATACAACCTGCATGGAAAAAAAGAATACTCATAAATTCTAAGCCTAAGGTTACACATATATGATGGAAATGAATACGGGTAGGCAGTCTACATCTAAAAGCTATATCTTCGAAATCCCGTGTGTGTCTTGTTTCAAGGGAAGGGTCAACTTATGAGTAACCACCAAAATGCCCAAATCCCAATAGCATCTGCACACTTGGGGACTGCACAGTACATATAGCTTCGAGCAAGAAAGTAGACACGGGACCATAAAATGATACGGGAATTCAGAAAAAATGCGTGCAAAAGACAGCTTCGAGCAAGAAAGTAGACGTGGGACCACGCAAGAGATACGGGAGTTCAAAGGAAAACTAAAAGCTGCAATAGCTACGAATAGCTACGTTTTATTCTGCAAAAAACATTTTTCAATGTTGTAGACACTTTTCAAGTCCTTTCTAAAGATAGGACTATGGTTATGTGCTAAAACATGTTGTAAAAGAAAACCTTGTGTATTTTTTATTAAAAAATCTGTTGCACGGAAAACAGTTGCGAGAAAGTTATAGACGGACTACAACGCATGTATTATTCAAAATTTGTTCAAGTTAATGAATAAAAACTTGTTCAAATTACTTTATACAAACATGTGCTTCCTATTTCTTTCATCGTATATCACCATTTATGAAGTTGAGACGTCTTCTTCATTAAGTGCCAATATATAAAAGGGCTCTCTTTTATAATCCTCGTGTTGACAAATCCACGAGTAGAATCATCAAGCATTTTCTAAAAAGATAAAAATGTAAATCCTCGTGTTGATAAGTCCACGAGTGAATCAACAAAGCATTTTCAAAAGGACAAAAAATGCAAAGCTATTCCATAAGCCAACAACAACAACAACAACAACAACAACAACCCAGTATATTCCCACAAAGTGGGGTCTGGGAAGGGTAATAGGTAGACAGGCCTTACCTCTACCCAAAAGGGCAGAGAGGCTGTTTCCAATCGACCCTCGGCGCAGGGAAAAGAAAGGCAAACAAAAAAACAAAAACAAAAGCAGCATTAGTTACACCAGCATACATCACATAAATAATTAACTAAACATAAGAGACATATGTACCATAAATAAATCGACATGCAATAATATTAAAACAATAGCAAACAGAAATGACTACCACAAGAGAAAGCAAACTAATTCTCTATGGGTGGCCCTACCGCGCCTCACCCACCCCGGAAAGGAGTACGAAAACTCTAAAAGCCCCTATCCTACAACTCTGATACTAGATCTCCAAACTTTCCTATCAAGGGCCATGTCCTCGGAAATCCGAATACTGGCCAAATCCTGCCTAATTACCTCTCCCCAGTATCTCTTAGGCCTCCCTCTGCCTCGCCTCACACCGACCACCGCTAGCCGCTCACAACTCCTCACCGGGCATCGGGGCTTCTCCTCCGCACATGCCCGAACCACCGAAGCCTCGCCTCTCGCATCTTCTCATCCACTGAGGCCACCCCCACCTTCTCCCGAATAACTTCGTTCCTAATCTTATCTAACCTGGTGAGCCCGCACATCCACCTAAGCATCCTCATCTCCGCAACCTTCATCCTCTGAACATGAGATTTCTTCACCGGCCAACACTCCGTCCCATACAGCATGACAGGTCTAACCACAGCTCTATAAAACTTCCCCTTAAGTTTCTGTGGCACTTTCCTATTCCATAAGTCCTAAATACGAAAATAGGCAAGAATAAGATATAAAGAGGTATTAATTAACCTCTAAAATATAAAGAGTTTAAACAAAAAAACCCTTACAAAATAAAAAAAATATACAAATATCCCTAAACTGGGGATTAGTTCAAAAATTGAAAATCTCAATTCACTCTTGAAGAAGTAAGCCTCTATGACGCTGTTAAATTAACCTCCTCATTTGTAGGATTCACGGACGCTAAAGAAGCAGAAACAGTCGAATCACCAGGGAGGAAAGAAGGCACGAAAACCTTGATTGTTGTAGCCAGAATTACGGCAGGAACAACTCCCTCATTGGGGGGATCATTAGCCACGGTCAAGTCTTCAGGAGGAGAGGGAGGTTGTTGGTTCATCTCAATTGTCACGACCCCAAATCCGGTCGTGATGGCGCCCATCACACTGCTAGGCCAGCCTGACCAATCAATAACAACAACGGAGCTAGGAGCTCCTTTTATCCCATTTTAACATATCAAATCATAAAACAACAGTGACATATATATCGAAACCGGGGAACTAGTCCCAACACATGCCAACTCCCATTGACCGAAGGGTCAAGAGTCATGAGCCTCTAATGAACATAAGTGAAATAATGGTTTACAAGATACCAAGTGCGGAAAGAAATATCAATACAGAATCAAAAGACAGTAAGAAGGAATATCGGGTCCTGCGGACTCTGCAGCTACCTCGAATATCCTACAGATGTTGCCTCAAATAGCTACCGGATCACTGCTGAGAGGTACCTGGATCTGCACACAAGGTGCATGGAGTAAAATGAGTACTGCCAGACTTAGTAGTAATAAATAGGGGTAAGACAACGCAGATAATAAATCCACAATAAAACACTATGTAAAGCTGTCATCAAATACCCTGCCACAGAATCAATATCAACTGTACCTGTACCAACAAGTACCAGCAAAACAGTATAACAACTATCAGATGTAGCTAAATGCAATGCAATGCATGATATGACCGCTACGGCGCGTAGCTCGATCCAATTTGGGTACTCGTGCTCACTGTGGGGGTTCAGACTCCGGAGGGGCTCCTATAGCCCAAGCACCATATTAATATCACACCTGCTGCGGCGCGCAGCCCGATCCACTACCAGTCAGCTAATATGCAAATACAGCCTCGCAGGCCCAAAAGTAGTTTGAAAACATTTTTATCATGTTTCAGTTGGAAAACAGTAATACCAAGTTCCAGAGATTGGAAATAGCATGATAACAGAAATAGCTACGGACCGGTAGTAACTAACATGTCAATATGATAAGACAATGATAACGATCCTCGCGGGATCCAATAACTGGCTCACGGCCCACAAGTATACTCAACCGCCCAAGAAGGGGGTTCCTCGGCTCAAGAGTGGCCAATATCTCAATATATAGTATGCAACCATCCGAGAAGGAGGTTCGACGGCTCAAGAATAGCCAATATCATAATACAGTGCCAACAAGTCGGACTAAGCCATAGTCCCCAATCACAATCGACCCCGCACTCACATGAGAGTACGTGTCTCGCTGCTATACAACGTCACAAAGTGGTATACCGGGGTTTCGAACCCGCTCTGGTCATCACCCACATCTATTACTCACCTCAATATAGCTCGACGACTAGTCCGCGATGCCCTTTCCACGAGAATCAAGCTTCGCACGCGTAGAATCTGATCAAATATAGTGGAAATACATCAAATTAGGCCAATGGGACATAACCCAATCGAAAGAACTCGAAAAATACTCAAAAACACGAAATTGGCAAAACCCGAGCCCCGGTCCCACATCTCGGAAAATTTCGAATTTCATATTTTCGGAATCCTCGTCTCGCCACGAGTCCGTACATATAAAATTTATCCAATTCCGACACCATTTGGTCCTTCAAATCTTTATTTTACATTTTGGGTGCTTTCATCAATTTTCTTCCCAAACTCCATCCCAAATCACAAATTAAATGATGGATTCAATTTTATATTCATGTAATCTAGCTAAATCTAAGTTAGAATCACTTACCCCAATCAATTTCTTGAAAAACCTTCGAAAAATCGCCAAAATCCGAGCTCTCTAGGTCCAAAAATCAAATAAAACATAAAACCTCGTATTTATAGAGTAACCCTCGAATTCCAGCAGTGCTGACCGCACTAAAGTGGCCGCGGCCGCACAAAAATGGTCGCGGCCGCGCAGTTTGCTCTGCAGTGACAGGCTTTGGTATTTTGAGCATAACTTTCGCTACAGATGTCCAAATTATGATTTCTTTAGTGTTCCGGAAACTAGACACGAAGGGCTACAACGTTCATTTTCTAATCACCTAAACATTACTTGTAGATAAAGAGATATGAGCTTCCGAAATAGGACCAATGATCTGAAAAATTTTCCACCTACGCGGACCGCACAGAAATGACCGCGGTCCGCGCCCAGCTTGCGCGGCCGCGCCAAAAGGACTGCGGTCCGCGTTCCAATGACTGCCACTTCCATTTTCTATGTTCCGGGATGTCCTAACTCACCCGATAGACTCTAACACTGATATAAAAGCATAAAACATACAATTACAACATAACGGGGTGGTAATTCCCATGACGACGGGCCGGGTCGTCACATTCTCCCCAACTTAAACAAACGCTCGTCCTCGAGCGGACCCAGAGTTGTACTAGAGCAACCCAATAGCTAAATAACCTTACCAAACATGAATTCGGGGTGATACCACGTCACCCTATCTATCATAAGTCCGCTAACACGATATAGCCGAAATTTCCCAAACCATCTGAACCATAAACTACATTGCACTTTGCGAAATCATATACCAATTGCTAATCCCATGCCTATACTCAGGATACACTAGAATCCACTGCAATAAGCCATACTCACCACTCCGGGTGAGATCATATGATGTATCAAACAACCCAATCACTCGAGACGATAGTCTCTAATCACAACAATTTCCCACGGTAACCAAATACCAACTGAAAAACCTTTTTCATTAGCTAAAGTCTTATTCCAACACTTTCATATCATGCCCACGGCAACCGAACACGCGATATATCGAACCCATCTCTCAGGTCAACCATTCATGAATCCATTTCACTTTTAACTGATACCATAACGGATTTCGGACCCAAATCTCGGTATTACCTTTCTAACCAGCTGAAATCACATATACTCACACTCACTATTGGCTCCAATGATCATTTTGATTATAACACACCGCACTGGTGATTTGACACCTCAACACCGGCCTAAGCCACGACGAGCACAACATAGGCTCCAATAGAAATGTCCGAACACACTCGAATCATGACAGCTCAAATCATGACAACTGTCTCCAGCAAAAGAGCTGCAATTCAATTCCTCTGTGCCATCATAACATAAAACTGAGATCGCGTCTTGTATTATAGAAATAGAGTACCTGAATCCTCCTCGAGAGTTCATAACATCACGTGGCCTTGCCACGATTCGTGATTCTATCCAAACACTATTACTCAAGAAGCACGTCAAGCCCCACGCGCAGATCTAGGTCTTGGACCCAAGCAATCAACCTCACCCACGGTGAAACAATTAACATATGCAATCAAATCCTGAAAGGACACAACCGATGTGCCATTCGCCGAGCGATACTCAATACGAACTTTTCCTCAGAAGCCAGGAGGTATTGTATACCAGGTAACATATAACTAACTCTATTTTTGCATTACACTATCGCGGCGTGCAACCCGCTCCAATGACATACCCGTGGCGGCGTGCCACCCGATCCAAATACCATACCCGTGGCGGCGTGCCACCCGATCCAAATAACAGTACATGTGGCGGCGCGCCACCCTATCCATATAGAACCCTCGCCAAAGAAATGCGCGTCGAGTCAAGTTGCTCATTATGGTAAACATATATAGCCTCAAGTTAGGCCACAATAAACGTATCCGACAAAGTTACTCAATACCAGAACCAAATCAACGATATAAACCTCTGCACTGATATCTGCCACGAAGGCCCAATCGACAAAGCAATACCCACCAGCCGTCCGCTGGTCCTGAGGTACAACTACCCCGCTGGAGCATACTCTGATGCACTCCGCTACACAATTTGCGACACACCATCATAGTCTATATCACATTAGTCTAGACAACCTGGCCCAATGATGACCAGTCAACAATCAAGTATCATAATCCAAATTCGTCATATCAAGTTGAGAGAGAAAGCCACTAGAGCTTCCGATTTCCAATAATCACAAAACGGTGCCAATACACACGATATACGACTACTGCATAGGCAGACTAACGAGAACTTCAAGTCTCCAACATATATATAACACATGAATCACCATGCCCGATTCCGTACTTCACCGTACAAATACATAACGCACATCAAGCGTCCATTCATACCACAAAAGCCATTCAGAAATTTCACTGTGCCATTAGCGACTCAATTATTACAATCGATTCAACAAGAGAGTGCTACCATACCACTAGATATTATTACATTACCTTGTCCTTTTGGACCACATTCCTTGCCAATTTACTAGAATAGTTGTACCATTTTCCTTAATCACCAGAAAGATCGATTCTTAAATCACCTGCAGCTGCCCGCGCTGCTCAATAATTTTAATGACTTCCCATATATTATGAACCTGATCTCAAAACCTTGAATATGCCATTATCAACATCTCCATAACACATCGCATATACAATACCATATAACATGGAAATTCTTATCCCATTCCTACGCCGCAAACATCGACACACTCAACTAGTCAAGGAATTTCATGATCCCATATAGATAAAACTCATTACACCTTCCAAGATTTGCATACCAACAAGAAATACACTCATTTTCAAACTAAGGTAAAGCACTTCACCAACTCTTTCTCCCAATTACATTGCATAAATTAAACTGCCAGGACTGAGTCCTTATTCCCATATCGAGTTACACAACTGCCAGCACTCAAAAGCTTTATTGCACAATATCTGCAAGACTCATTACTCCAAACATATACCAGGAATTAATCGTATTCCTTCTCATACCGTTTCGGTTTATTAACAAGTTGATCCATTTACCCAGTTTCCTTTCTGATTCATCCTTAATTTAATATTAGCCATTACTATAGCACCATAATACATCAACTCATGTTACCACACAAGACTCGTACATAAGGCCACACGGTCTAAGACACAAAGGCCACTTAATACTCTCTCAATGTTTCCCAGAAGTACCACATTCTATAATACATTATTTTGGAGAACTTTCTGCGATTTGAATTCGTTATCATTACCTTCCCATACGGTTACATAGAATCCTCATCATTCACATAATATAACACAAATCTTGATCTCTTCTAACAAAACTAACGTCTTTAGCCACATGCACAATCTTAAGACACCTGACTGTTACAAGTAAAATCTTAAACACCGTAAAACAAATTCTCGGGCGTCATTCACCCTCATTCAGCTGTAATTCAACTGTCTTATTGAACAACACCACTCGTGCATTGCTAGAACTCTGACACCGCAGAATAGGATCACATACAGCTACAATTAGCTATCTTTCTTTTCTATACACCGAACATTCTTCACCAACACAAGTTCACAACATCCTAGTATTTCTTCAAATCTACGAAGCACCATAAGCCTTTATCAAAATTTCCCAACATACCTAGAGACAGAGCCAACACAGCACACGACAGTGCAATCAGTTAATCAATAACAACCTCCCCAACTTAGCTCGGAGTCATACATCAAAGCACTTTTAGCCACTCATAGCCTTCTTACTCAAATGATGCAACAAAGTTCTAGTTAGATTAAACTCAAGTCATTTACAAGCTTCGGTGGAGGTTCGAATCATCAGTAATATTAATTCTTTTGCAATTCTTGCATTCAATCACACACAACAGGTACGCCTACTCTTTAGGTGACAAAAATCTTTTCTAAGTCCCAAATTTTCCAAAAATTTTGGCAGAGTTTCCTTTGTAAATTGGCCTATCCACCTGCCAGAGAATCACCAAACCATTCTAGCAATACATCCACAACTCAACAAGACATCACAATGCGTTTCAACAACATTAAATCTCAATACTATACGAATCATATTATCACAATTTAAACCTGAACCTGCGCTACACCTGCTCGCATCAATCTAGTATTTCAGTACAACACCTTCCACTAGGATATACATAGCATAATCACTTTAGTCTTCCTGAGTTGAAACTCGTTCCACTACACGTAAGACACTTTACCTTCCAATGAATAGATATGGTAAATATTCACCACGCCCATAGCTCGGGGCTACACAACATATTAGATAAGAGTCGAACAATTAATAGCTCATCCGCTAGTAAGCCTCCCTAATACTCTACAGATCGGCACAAGGCCCCAAACATGGCTACTAGCCCAAATACATAGATATAAGCCAGTCTCAGTCATTATACACAGTAATCTATCAATCGGGAAGGATCAAGTCCAAATCCCCAGTCATAATACCACCACACTCGTCACATGACGTGTGTTCCATCTCAGCACAACACTGTATAGTGCAAATAAGGGGTTTCAAACCCTCAATACATTATCTATTGCCACCACTCACAAAATCAGCACCTCGATGCTCAAGTCATAAACAAGGTCCAACCTCAAGTCTTTCCGACTGGCCCAACATGATCTCACAGAGATTATATCTTGCCTCTCGTTCGGGGAAATCACAAGCCATAAGGCAATTATATTACTGAGCGCTCGATGCGTACACAGACGTGCGGAAGGAATTTCAAAAAGTATATCTCAAGCCGAATCAAGTGCGCACGATAAGAATTCCAAGAAATGTGAAGTGTTTCCTAAAGGTTCGCAGCCTCCCGAGAATAAGTACAGGCGTCCCCGTACCGATCCACAAGACTCTACTAACCGGATCAAGACTCATGAGGCCTAGTAAACCTAGGCTCTGATACCAACCTGTCATGACCCCAAATCCGGCCGTGATGGCGCCCAGCACACTGCTAGACCAGCCTAACCAATCAATAACAACAACGGAGCTAGGAGCTCGTTTTATCCCATTTTAACATATCAAATCATAAAACAACAGTGACATATATATCAAAACCGGGGAACTAGTCCCAACACATACCAACTCCCATAGACCGAAGGGTCAAGAGTCATGAGCCTCTAATGAACATAAGTGAAATAATGGTTTACAAGATACCAAGTGTGGAAAGAAATATCAATACCGAATCAAAAGATAGTAGGAAAGAATATCGGGTCCTGCGGACTCTGCAGCTACCTCGAATATCCTACAGATGTCGCCTCGAACAACTACCGGATCACTGCTGAGAGGTACCTGGATCTGCACACAAGGTGCATGGAGTAAAATGAGTACTGTCAAACTCAGTGGTAATAAACAGGGGTAAGACAGCGCAGATAAGAAATCCGCAATAAAACACTATGTAAAACTGTCATCAAATACCCTGTCACAGAATCAATATCAACTGTACCTGTACCAACAAGTACCAGCAAAACAGTATAACAACTATCAGATGTAGCTAAATGCAATGCAATGCATGATATGACCGCTACGGCGCGTAGCCCAATCCAATTTGGGTACTCGTGCTCACTGTGGGGGTTCAGACTCCGGAGGGGCTCCTACAGCCCAAGCACAATATTAATATCACACCTGCTGCGGCGCGCAGTCCGATCCGACATATATACCGCTGCGGCGCGCAGCCCGATCCACTACCAGTCAGCTAATATGCAAATACAGCCTCGCAGGCCCAAAAATAGTTTGAAAACATCTTTTATCATTTTTCAGTTGGAAACTAGTAATATCAAGTTCCAGAGATTGAAAATAGCATGATAACAGAAATAGATACGGACTGGTAGTAACTAACATGTCAATATGATAAGACAATGATAACGATCCTCGCGGGATCCAATAACTGGCTCACGGCCCACAAGTATACTCAACCGCCCAAGAAGGGGGTTCCTCGGCTCAAGAGTGGCCAATATCACAATATAATATGCAACCATCCGAGAAGGAGGTTTGACGGCTCAAGAGTAGCCAATATCATAACACATTGCCAACAAGTCGGACTAAGCCATAGTCCCCAATCACAATCGACCCCGCACTCACATGAGAGTACGTGTCTCGCCGCTATACTGCGTCACAAAGTGGTATACCGGGGTTTCGAACACGCTGGTCATCACCCACATCTATTACTCACCTCAATATAGCTCGACGACTAGTCCGCGATGCCCTTGCCACGAGAATCAAGCTCCGCACGCGTAGAATCTGATCAAATATAGTGGAAATACATCAAATTAGGCCAATGGGACATAACCCAATCGAAAGAACTCGAAAAATACTCAAAAACACGAAATTAGCAAAACCCGAGCCCCGGGCCCACATCTCGGAAAATTTTTAAATTCATATTTCCGGTATCCTCGTCTTGCCATGAGTCCGTACATATAAAATTATCTAATTCCGACACCATTTGGTCCTTCAAATCTTTATTTTACATTTTGGGAGATTTCATCAATTTTCTTCCCAAATTCCATCCCAAATCACAAATTAAATGATGGATTCAATGATATATTCATGTAATCTAGCCAAATCTAAGTTAGAATCACTTACCCCAATGAATTTCTTGAAAAACCTTCGACAAATTGCCAAAATCCGAGCTCTCTAGGTCCGAAAATCAAATAAAACATAAAACCTCGTATTTATAGAGTAACCCTCGGATTCCAGCAGTGTTGACCGCACAAAAGTGGCCGCGGGCCGCGCCCAGTCTCCGCGGCCGCACAAAAATGGCTGCGGCAGCGCAGTTTGCTCTGCAGTGACAGGCTTTGGTATTTTGAGCATAACTTTTGCTACAAATGTCCACATTATGATTTCTTTAGTATTCCGGAAACTAGACACGAAGGGCTACAACTTTCATTTTTGAATCACCTCAACATTCCTTGTAGATAAAAAGATATGAGCTTCTGAAGTAGGACCAATGATCTAAAAAATTTTCCACCTTCGCGGACCGCACAGAAATGACCGCTGTCCGCGCCCAGTCAGCGCGGCCGCGCCAAAAGGACTGCGGTCCGTTCCCAATGATTGCCACTTCCATTTTCTATGTTCCAGGATGTCCTAACTCACCCGATAGACTCTAACACTGATATAAAAGCATAAAACATACAATTATAACATAACGGGGTGGTAATTCCCGTGACGACGGGCCCGGTCGTCACATCAATAGTGCTCAAAACTTTGGCTAACTCAGACTCCAAGTTGAAACCCTCTTGGCTAGCTTGCACTAAGGGATCCCGACGAGAATTCAGGAAAGCCCAACTCACCTCCGCATCAAAGCTCTCCTCAAGGAGGGCATAATCCTTCTTCTTTGAAGTAAGTTCATCCTTTAACAATTGATTTTCATTCAAATCCGAGTTAAAGGAGATTTCCAGGGAGGCACGGGATTCTTCCAAGGCACGTGCCTTATTAGAGGAAGCTTGCAAATCAGCCTGAGCACGAGATAAGGTTTGCACTAGCTCTCCCGCATACTCCTCTTTCTTCTTCAAGAGAACCTTAAGCTCCCTAATCTTCTCGCTGGACCTAGACAACTGTTCAGAAAAAGAACATTCTTGACGTTCCTTTTCTTTCTCCACCTCGCCAAGGGAAGCCTTAACCCCATCCAATTCGGAAGCCAGAGTTCGATTTTGTTGCTCTAGGTTACGACTGTGCTCTTGTAAATCCGTAACCTTTTTCTGAGCATCTATCAATTGTTCTCGACAATTAGCTGCTTGGGCATCCGCTTCTTTAGCTTTCTTTTCAGCTTCATCAATAGCTCGATGAGCTTCACGAGCTTTCTTCTCCAAAATGGAAATTCTTCCCATAAGCTCCGTACCTATAAGGTTGGCCTATATAACAAATGTGTGTGAGTGAAAATCAAAAGAAAAAGCCTTTTTCTTAAAAAAAAAGGGAGAGATAAAAACATACCCTCAAAGTGTTATGAACTATGTCATTCACTAGAGTCAAGCAGCTAAGACTGTCCATTTTTCTTTTCTCAATATCCCCAATCAGGGGCTTAAGACAAGCATCTGCCCTGCTTGATTTCCTTAAAAGGCTCTTGTCTGCCGGAACTTCAAGTGTAACACTCCTCATAGCCATGCTCCTATTGCTAGAACCCTCTTCTACGCACCTGACAGAAGGAGGTACGGTAGAAGAGGTAAAAACGACGGTGTTTGCAAAATTTGGAACAGGCAAGGGAGCAAAAATTGGAAAAGAAAGAGGAGTGGGAATAGTAGCCGTGAGGTTATTCGAAGTGACAAAAAAAACAGATGGAATAGAAACGGAAGTTGAAAGGGGGATTTCCTCCAAAACTGGGCCAAAATCAACACCCTCAAAACCTTCAAGGAAAAGGCGTTGAGTAAACTCGAGAGTTTCATTTGGAACAGTTTCTTCATCGGATGTGATAGTGACGGGCTCAGAGGAACAAGCAGGTGGAACTTCAGTTGCTGGAGGAGCTTCAGCTTCATCTTCTGAAACTACCACTCGTCTCCTAGATCTGGGACGAGCTACCAAGGATGCATCCTCATCTTCCTCCACATCAGAATTGTCCTCAAATTCTTTCCTCTTTATTAAAATATCTCCTGATCTCCATGAAGTTGAGGTAGTCTTGGAAGAAGTTCTAAGAGCAAGAGCCGCTTCAGCTTTCATACCACGATTGGGAAATCCTGACAAAAAGAAGGATATAAGATCGGGTATGCGGAAGATTTTTATTCTAAGCAAAGGAAATAGCAAGTGAATACCATGAGTTTTGACCCTCCAGCCGCGCCTAGTAGAGATTGATTTCCACGTACGTGCCTCCATAGGCATAGCCTTCAAAAGAGCATCAACCCAAGCACGGAAATCAGGGACGAGCTCTACATTTCCCATGATAGCTATTCCAAAAAGAGAAACCAAAGTGTTTTAATAACAGAAGAATGAAATGTCAAAAACTAGACACGACAAAAATTAAAAAAAACATTTACGAGTCATGTTCCACCTCTCCGGAAAAGGCATGTTGGATTCACCAACCAAATCAACTGTTGGAACACTTACGAACCGTACATACCAACCACGGTCATTCACATCTTCAGGGTTTATCAGAACCCTCTTTCCTCTAGCAGACAATGTAAAGACTCCATTGCGGAAAAGTTTGGGGTGGTAAAGGTGAATCAAGTGAGGAAAGGTAAAATTTACACCTGCCTTAGTTGAAATAAACCTTAAGCATGCTACTGCTCTCCAAACTAGAGGACCAACTTGGGCTAGACAGATTTTAAAGAAGCGACAAAATGCAAAAATCACTGGGTCAACAGCAGGAGAAAATCCCAGAGTAAAGGGATAAGTATAAACACAAGAAAAACCAGGGTTGTAAGAAGCAATACTCTAGTTAGGGTTGGGAATAACTATGGGGATACTAGCTTTCCAATGACAATCCTCCCGGATTAAAGGAATCATTGATTCAGTAATTATGGAGGGGTAATTATCAACCTTATCCAACTTGAGCATTTATTCACAAAGAACTACCTTATCATGCTCAAAAGACAAATCCGATGGTACAATTTCGTCCACCGTCGGTTCAGGAAGAGGTTCCGCAGACTCTCTTCCCTTGGAAGAATGTTTTTTAGATGAAGATCCTTTGGAAGAAATATTAGAAGGGATAGCAGAATCAGATGTGCCGCCCCGTATTGATTTCATACCACGGGAGGCACCAGTTCCGCTCCTTTTGTGTCTCGCAGGGACATTAGGGAATTGGTCAAAGATTGCAACTTTTCTAGGATTAGAAGACGCCATGGCTTAGCACGTTCTTACAAAAGAAGAGTAGAAGGAAGAAGTAAAGAATTACTCAGTAAAAAGGGATAAAGAGGAAGAAATCACAAGAATATACGAAAAGTGATCGGTAAACCAGGAAGAGTAATGATGAAATGCCTATAATAAAGGTAACCATCACTCCGAGAGTAAAGCAAAGAAAAGGCTGCAAACTCGCAGAACTAGTAAAGAAGTGACACGTATATGGTGCATTAAATGGAAGAGACAATTGAAGCGTCAACACTGACATAGCATTTTGTTGTGAAACAAATTCCCTTTTCTAAAACATCCACTTCCCATATATTTAAATGATAAACAAATGAAAAGTGGGGGGACTAACTGTATTGGGGAAAATTTTTTATGACGTGGCAAGACATTGCAATTTCCAGCCTCGAGACGGGACATCGAATCCAGCCTATTTCACTCCCACTGGCAGGTCACGTGGAATATGCACAATGGGATGAACTAGATACGGGACGCAATACGATTGCAAAACCCGTGCCTATTTGAAGCAAGTTAAAACGTGATTTTAGAAGACAAAGGAAATAGATACGAGCATTGTATCTATTCAAACATCCAGAAGCAACGGGTCAAAACAAGTTTGGGGCATGGATCTGAATGTAGAAAGGAGTTTAAATTCAATCATTAAATACCCTATACGTTGGAGGATCAGCATTTATTAAAAATGATTGTATAACAACCTATTTAACGTCATTTATTGCTCATAAAGTCTTACGTTTTATTCCTCCATCTAGAGTTAGCTATAAAAGGAGGAAGTTAAACCCATTGTAGACACATCAATCACTGAAATACAATCTTTCTTACTGCTTATTCTGATTATTGAAAGCCTATTACATTTTCTTGGTCTCTTGATTATCAGTAACCCGATTTTTCTATTATTTTCGAGTTTTAATCGAAGTTCAATATTTTGGTTAAACAATTAGTAGCATATCATAGACATCCAAAATCTCTCATGTGATCTAGTAAAGGCATATAATTGAACAATAGTTCATAAGGTGACTCTCAGCTATTATTAGTTCTAAGAGTCTTTACTAAAGGTATGTACTATGTGTGTTCCCGACACATAACCATGCATAGTCCTCAGTTTTTGTAGCTGCATGTCACGACCCGAATTCCCCACCATCGGGATCGTGATGGCGTCTACTCGTGGTAGCTAGGCAAGCCATTTTACTCACCATCTTTTGATTAACACAATCATCTTGTTCTCAATTTAATAATAAGAATATTAGCAATAACTTTAACTGCGGAAGTCTATTTCATAAAAACTGAATATAAGTGTGAGATATTCAACATAAATCCTTTATCCAAGATATGGAGTCACAAACTCACGAACTTCTAAGAATAACTACACATAATGGTTTGAAAGAAATATAATAACCGTCTGTTTCGAAACAATGAGACTATAGCAATAATGAAGAATATAAGAAGAGACACCGAGCCTGCGGACGCCTGCAAGCTACCTCAGTCTAGCAAATATGCCAATCCTACTAGTGAACTACTGCTGCTGCTGCTCAAAACCTGGACCTGTGCAAAAACACACAGAAGTAGTATCACAATCCGACCCCATGTGCTGGTAAGTGCCTGGCCTATCCCGGCGAAGTAGTGACGAGCCTAGGACCAGAAACACACATAAATATGTACAGTTCTATATATATGTGTACCATAAAGTGACAGAGATACTGAGCAACACAAATAGCTAGGGAGGGAACATGCTAGGGGAGCACAATCGAATATACATAAATAATCAGTACGGTAAAAACAGAGTGCAACAAAACAGTTATTACAAAACAAGAAATTGAATAGTTGCAGGGCATCACCCTTCGTGCTTTTACACTCATCCTCACCAAATAAGCAAATAAAAGTGCACAGCATCACCCTTCGTGATTTTACTCTCATCCTCGCATTCATGGCACAGCATGATCCTTCGTGCATGATTTAAGTAACAATGGCACAGAATGTTCCTTCGTGTATAAATAGTAAAACATGGCAGGGAATGATCCTTCGTTCATAAATAGTAAAACATGGCACGGAATGATCCTTCATGTGAAATGTGAATATAATTAAAAATGGCACGACATCACCCTTCGTGCTTTTATCACTCTTCCTCACCCAAACAACATTCACAATCAACAGGTAAGAAGAATGAAATAAACAACAAGAACCATCTCGGCAAGGGAGTAACAATAGTCATAACAATATCCCGGCAAGGGAACAGTAACAACAACACAAAAAGGTCCCGGCAAGGGAACAATACACAACCTTCACAACCCGGCAAGGGCTCAATAATATAACTTAGGAAAGTTCCACATTAGCTCACAGCATGTATCATCTAACAACTCACGGTCATGCTAGACTCCGGTGTATAGATGCTCGTCATTTACCTTAAAGCCTTGAAGTCCACTTAACCTTCAACTATTGATTTACCTCGTAATTAAATCTCCAACTCGCTCGAATCTAATCACAATTGGTTCAATTACTTTAATAAACACTATATGAATTGATTTGAATGCATAAAAATAGTTTTCCAAAGTTTTACTCAAAAATTCCCAAAATGCCCCCGGGCCCATGTGGTTGAAACTCGGGGTTCGGACCAAAATCCGAATACTTATTCCCTAACGAGTTTAAATATATGATTTGTTTTGAAATCGAGCCTCAAATCGAGGTCCAACTCCCCAATTTGTGAAAAAACTTAGGTTCTACCCAAAAACATCAATTTCAACCATGCAAATCTTTGATTTCAAATGGAAAACATATTTAATGATGTTAAGAATTGAAAGAATTGAGTGAAAATCGACCTACTAGTGATTTTGAATGATATTCTCTTGAAAAATCGCCTATAGGGTTTTGGGTGTTGAAAGAATGGTGAAAAGTGACTAAAATTCGCCTAAGTATAAAAATCGCATATGGGAATTGCGAACTTTAGTTCGTAATTGCGAAGGTGACATGCTTGGGAAGTGCGACACAATAGTTCGCATTTGAATATGGATCTGGGGAGGAGGGTACACATTTGCGAACAAGGCATCGCATTTGCCATGGCCCCCTTCCGCTTTTGCGACACAAAAAGATCACATTTACGATCTGGTAGCGTATATGCCTGCTTCACATTTGCGATATATTCTTCGCATTTGCGAAGCTTGCATTTGCGAGGCACTTCTTCGCATTTGCGAAGATATCAGCTGGGAAAAAATACCAGCTGTGATTTATTTCAAAAATTGCTCTCATGACCTATCTAATTTTTACCTGAGCCCTCGGGACTCTAAACCAAACATGCACACAACCTCAAAAACATACCACGAATTTGCTCGCGTGATCAAATCGCAAATATAACATCTTTTTCATAGAATCAACCCTCAGATTTATGATTTCTACTTTTAAACTTCATAAACTTTTAAAGTTGGAACTCATAGTTCAAAACACGTCAAATAATGTCCAATTTCCATCAAACTTTGCAGGAAGTGCTTAAACAATATATAAGACTTGTACCAGGCGTCGGAACCAAAATACGAGCCCGATACCATGGTTTTTAATAAATTTCCATTTTTATTTTCCTTAATAATTTCAAAAAAACAATTTAACAGAATAATTTTGATATCTCGGGCTCTAGGCCTCAAAATTCGACTCCGGGCACATGCCCGAGTCCCATATCTTTCTACGGACCTTCTGGGACCGTCCGAACTCAGGTCCGTGTCCGTTTACCAAAATATTGACAAAAGTCAACTATTCCAATATTAATATCAAAATTCTTTAAATTTCTCATAAAATTCACATATTCTAATACAAAAATTTTTCGGCTACGCGCCCGGATTGCGCACATAAATCGAGGCAATATAAAATGAGGTTTTCAAGGCCTCGGAAGTATGGAACAGATGAGGAAAATAGGTGATGACCCTTTGGGTCGTCACATCATCCACCTCTAAAACAACCGTTCGTCCTCGAACAGAAAAGAGAAGGAAGTACCTGAGTTGGGGACCAAATGCCGGTAACGGCTCCTTATATCAGACTCGGACTCCCAGGTCGATGCGTCAGGAGGCTGGCCTCTCCACTGAACACGCACAGAAGGAAAACTCTTCGACCTCAACTGTGGAACCTGTCGGTCTAGAATGGCTACCGGCTCCTCCTCGTAAGATAGTTCCTTGTCCAACTGGATGGTACTGAAGTCTAACACATGCGTAGGATCGTCGTGATACCTCCGAAGCATAGATACATGAAAAATCGGATGCACGGTTGATAAGCTAGGTGGCAGTGCAAGTCTATAAGCCACCTTTCCCACTCGATCCAGAATCTCAAATGGACCAATATACCTAGGGCTGAGCTTGCCCTTCTTTCCGAATCTCATCACGCCTTTCATAGGCGACACCCGGAGCAATACCCGCTCACCAACCATGAAATCCACATCTCGGACCTTACGGTCTGCATAACTCTTCTGTCTGGACTGAGCTGAACGCAACCTCTCCTGGATAGTCTTGACCTTATCTAAGGCCTCCTAAACTAAGTCTGTACCCAACAACCGAGCCTCTCCCGGCTCAAACCATCCAACTGGAGACCGACATCGTCGACTATACAATGCCTCATATGGAACCATCTGAATGCTTTACTGGTAGCTGTTGTTGTAGGCGAACTTTGCTAACGGAAGAAACTGGTCCTACGAGACTCCAAAATCAATGACGCAAGATCGGAGCATATCCTCTAAATTTTGAATAGTTCTCTCGGACTGACCGTCCATCTGAGGATGGAATGCTGTGCTCAACTGAACCTGGGTGCGTAACTCCTGCTGGACTGCTCTCTAGAAGCGCGAGGTGAACTGTGTACCCCGATCTGAGATAATAGATACCAGCACCCCATGAAGGCGAACAATCTCCCGAATGTAAATCTCTGCTAACCTCTCAGATGAGTAGGAGACTGCTACTGGAATGATATGTGCTGACTTGGTCAGCCTATCAACAATGACCCAAATAGCATCGAATTTCCACCGAGTCAAAGGAAGTCCAGTAATGAAGTCCATTGTAATTCGCTCCTATTTCCACTCGGGCATTTCAATTCTTTGGAACTCACCACCAGGCCTATGGTGCTCATATTTAACCTGTTGACAATTTAGACACCAAGCGACATACGCAACAATGTCCTTATTCATCCTATGCCACCAATAGTGCTACCGCAAGTCCTGATACATCTTCGCGGTGCCCGGGTGAATAGAATACCGAGAACTATAGGCCTCCGCTAAGATCAACTCTCGAATCCCATCAACGTTGGGCATACAAACTCGCCCCTACAATCTCAATACTCCGTTATCATCTAAGGTTACCTTCGTAGCACCTCCCCATTGCACAGTGTCGCTCAGGACACACAAATGGGGATCATCAAACTGCCATTCACAGATATTCTCCAATAGAGAAGAACGAGCAATCGTGCGAGCAAAAATCTGCCAAGCTCAGAAATATCTAATCTCACAAATCGATTGGCCAAGGCCTGGACATCTAAAGCAAGCGGTCTTTAGCTTACCGGAATATAAGCGAGACTACGCATGCCGGTAGACTTTCTACTCAACGCATCGGCCACTACATTAGCCTTACTTGCGGTGATATAAGATAGTAACGTGATAATGTATCAACAACTCCAGCCATCTCCTCTGCCTCCCATTCAACTTATTCTGCTTGAACAAGTACTGAAGACTCTTGTGATCCATGTATACCTCACACGACACACCATATAAATAATGTCTCCATATCTTTAATGCGTGAACAATCGCCGCCACTCCAGATCATGTACTGGGTAATTCCTTTCATGGATGTTTCATCTACCTAGAAGCACATGCAATGATCTTACCATCCTGCATCAACACTGCACCAAGCCCAATATGGAAAGCATCACAATGGACTGTATAGGGTCCCGAACTTGTGGACAAAACCAATATCGGTGCCGTGGTCAAAGCTGTCTTGAGCTTCTGAAAGCTCGCCTCACATTCATCTGACCATTCGAACTGGACACCTTTTTGGGTCAATTTGGTCATCGGGGTTGTAACAGATGAAAACCCCTCCATAAACCGCCAATAATAATCTGCTAACCTCAAGAAACTCCGAATCTTTGTGGCTGATGTTAGTGTAGGCCAGTCCTTGACTGCCTCCATCTTCCTCGGATCAACCTGCATACCTTTTTCCGTCACAACATGACCCAGGAATGCAACTGTACTTAGCCAGAACTCACACTCTGGAGACATCTGCATATACCTAACTACTATTCAGAGTCTGGAGAGCCACTCTGAGATGCTGCACATGCTCTTCCTAACTACGGGAGCATATCAATACGTTATCAATGGGGACTATCACGAACAAGTCTAACTAAGGCACGAACACCTCGTACGTATGCACATAACCATGACTCTGGCCATAAGAGTTGTCCCTAAATTACAATATTGCCAATTAACCGCGTGTTATCAAATACCCTATTCCAAAACTCCCACTTTCTCATAATGAGGTATGGAGACCTCATGATTAGTTTTCCGAATTAATGAGTCACATTTATCCTCACCTGGGTGCTCATCTCAAGGGCTAAAACTCAATTATTACAAAATGAAAATGGATAAATGTGAATAGGAACTATACAAGAATTTTCAGGTAAGCCTAACGGGCATGGCTCTCATTTAAAATGTAACACAAAAATTTTAATTTCATAAAAGGAGAATTTTAAACACATAAACTCTTACCACCAGGACCTTGTCCTCATATGATATCCACCGCAACTTGAAGCTCGGTTTAAAAATATTTCACATTATGCAAAAATTTGAGGATCTCATCCTCAACTCTGCATCACAAGTACTTGCACATTGTACCATCTGAAATTTTTCATTTCCTTTCTTTCTTCCTTTCAATAATTGTCCGTCAAAGAAAATCACGACATAAAATGAATCCTCATACTGATAGGGCATACAATTAATGATTGAAATTAGTTATTCCAAGAATTATATCAAAACCCACTGTAATAAGTAATATAAGGTCACTTTTAGCCTCATGGATATTTTAGTGACTAACACCAAATAATAGGGATATCTATCTTCATGTAATAGCCCAACGTGAGTATTTCCATAAGCAGATTTGGTGATTACGATGCTCACTCATGAGTGGAGCATATTAAGAGGACTTGCCTAAATTTTTCAAAAATCAATCAAATTAAGGAGAAATATCCTTTTTATAACTGTCAAAATTGTACATGTGATGACACCATCTGGTGTAGTGACCTCAATCATACCATAAAAGTTATATAAGCGGTTGGGTCTCCACGTCTAGGATGCTCACCTCCACTTCTAACATCCTGACCTCTACCGGTGGCTGGTCATGTAAGATAAGTATTGACTGCAATGGAGTGTGTAGCCTGAGTGTTTGCCTAAATTACATTTCTCCAAACTACCACATTCACAACAATTCCTTTGAGGCTCAACTTATTGCACAAGACGACATATTCGGACATAGTCATGGTGACCTGGTACAACCGTTCAGATCACATATACTACATATTGCAGAGAATCTGGGAGGTGACTTCTTCAGAACATTTTCTTAGAATAGAGTTGAGTAGGTAGTGTTGCATTGGCCGGCTTGCCCTCTTCGTAGGTTTGTCACAAACATCGACGGCTGATTTCCTCTTTTCTATGTTGGCTTAACACTGCTGAGCTACCCCATTTACTCGTATACTCTTCGTTATTCTCTGGGGCCGATTCTTACCCCCTGCAAAGAACCAACCTTAAATATGTATAAATTATTCGCAGGACCTTTCCATACCATATATATACATTCCAGTAATTCACAATATTTGTCCTTCACAACTCCAATAAATTAACCGGATGTCAAGGTCCGTTGAAACCCCACACAATTCATTAGGTGATCTTCTGATACAATTGCATCTTCCATTGGAACCATAACTGCGTAGTAAATATATTATCTTCCCACTATTTCTATTTGCCATCTGAAATAGAGTAGAATCAACCCCCCTCGCTTTCGACTATTCCCACGTTCTGTAATACCTCATAGCAGCGGTCAAGCACAACCTCGTGGGTTCTCAAAAGATGCACCACTGAAGGTGGTAGCGAAGAGTTTGGTGAAACCCATTCGACCTCCGCAAAACTTCTGAAGACATAGTTGATCTATCACCAGCCTGTGCCATTGTTCGGCTGAAGAAGCGGTACGTTACTTCGCCATTCATGGGAAGACAAGAGTAGAAATTCAATTTAACATTTGAAGAACAAATTCGCACGAGAGGAAAGAACAAAGAGAGATTTTTCCTAACTCAATAGACTCTGAGGAAAAGTACAGACGTATCTGTACCTACTCCTCAGACTCTACTAAGTTTGTTCGTGAGTTGTGAGACCTATGTAACCTAGTGCTCTGATACCAACTTGTCACGACCCGGATTCCCTACCATCAGGATCGTGATGGCGCCTACTCGTGGTAGCTAGGCAAGCCAATTTACTCACCATCTTTTCATTAACACAATCATCCTATTCTCAATTTAATAACAAGAATATTAACAATAACTTTAACTACGGAAGTCTATTTCATAAAAGCAGAATATAAGTGTGAGATAATCAACATAAATCCTCTACCCAAGATGTGAAGTCACCAACTCACGAACTACTAAGAATAACTACACATAATGGTCTGAAAGAAATATAATAACCATCTGTCTCGAAACAATGAGACTACAACAATAATGAAAAATATAAGAAGAGACGCCGGGCATGCGGACATCTGCAAGATACCCCGGTCTCGAGAGTATGACAATCCTGCTAGTGAACTACTGCAGCTGCTGCTGCTCAAAACCCGGACCTGTGCAAAAACGCACAGAAGTGTAGTATCAGCACAATTCGACCCCATGTGCTGGTAAGTGCCTGGCCTATCCCGGCGAATAGTGACAAGCCTAGGAGTAGACACTCACATAAACCTATGCAGTTCTATATATATGTGTACCACAAAGTAATAGAAATACTAAGAAACACAAATATCAAGGGATGGAACATGCTAGGGGAGCACAAACGAATATACATAATTAATTAGTAAGGTAAAAACAGAGTGCAATAAAGTAGTTATCACAAAACAAGAAATTGGATAGTTGCACGGCATCACCCTTTGTGTTTTTACTCTCAACCTCACCATATAATCGAATAAAAGTGCACGGCATCACCCTTCGTGCTTTTACTATCATCCTCACCAAATAAGCAAATAAAAGTGCACGACATCACCCTTCGTGCTTTTACTCTCATCCTCACATTCATGGCACGACAAGATCCTTTGTGCATGATTTAAGTAACAATGGCACGGAATGTTCCTTCATGCATAAATAGTAAAATATGGCACGGAATGATCCTTCGTACATAAATAGTAAAACATGGCACGAAATGATCCTTCGTGCATAAATAGTAAACATGGCACCGAATGATCCTTCGTGCATAAATAGTAAAATATGGCACGGAATGATCCTTCGTGCGAATATAATTAAAAATGGCACGACATCACCCTTCATTCTTTTATCATTCTTCGTCACCCAAACAACAGTCACAATCAACGGGCAAGAAGAATGAAATAAACAATAAGAACCATCTCTGCAAGGGAGTAACAATAGTCATAACAATATCCTGGCAAGGGAACAATAACAACAACACAACAAGGTCCCGGCAAGGGAACAATACACAACCTTCACAACCCGACAATGGCTCAATAATATAACTTACGAAAGTTCCATATTAGCTCACAACATGTATCATCAAACGACTCAGGGTCATGCTAGACTCCGGTGTATAGATGCTCGTCACCACACCTATACACCACACTCGATCATTTAGCAATTAGCAAGTTATTATTTTCTACTCCTATTCCCTCAAGCTAGGATAGATCAAATACTTACCTTAAAGCCTTGAAGTCCACGTAACCTTCAACTATTGCTTTACCTCGTAATTCAACCTCCAACTCGCTCGAATCTAATCACAATTGGTTCAATTACTTTAATAAACACTAAATGAATTGATTTGAATGTATAAAAATAGTTTTTCCAAAGTTTTACTCAAAATTTCCCAAAATGCCCCCGGGCCCACGTGGTCGAAACTCGGGGTTCGGACCAAATCCGGTTACCCATTCCCTCACGAGTTCAAATATATGATTTATTTTGAAATCGGACCTCAAATCGAGGTCCAACTCCCCAATTTGTGAAAAACTTAGGTTCTACCCAAAAACACCAATTTCAACCATGAAAATCTTTGATTTCAAATGAAAAAACATGTTTAATGATGTTAAGAATTGAAAGAATTGAGTGAAAATCGACTTACAAGTGATTTGGAATGATATTGCTCTTCAAAAATCGCCTATAGGGTTTTGGGTGTTGAAAGAATGGTGAAAAGTGACTAAGATTCGCCTAAGTATAAAAATTGCACAGGTGCAGATATAGGAATTGCGAACTTTAGTTCGCAATTGCGAAGGTGACAGGCTTGGGAAATGCGACACAATAGTTCGCATTTACGAACATGGGTCTGGGGAGCAGGGTTCGCATTTGCGAACAAGGCATCGCATTTGCGATGGCCCCCTTCCGCTTTTGCGACATAAAAATATCGCATTTGCGATCTGGCAGCCTATACGCCTGCTTCGCATTTGTGATAGATTCTTCGCATTTGCGAAGCTCGCATTTGCGAGGCACTTCTTCACATTTGCGAAGATATCAGCTGGGAAAAAAATACCAGTTGTGGTTTATTTCAAAAATTGCTCTCGTGACCTATCCAATTTTCACCCGAGCCCTCGGGGCTCTAAACCAAACATGCACACAACCTCCAAAACATACCACGAACTTGCTCGCGTGATCAAATCGCCAATATAACATCGTTCTCATAGAATCAAGCCTCAGATTCATGATTTCTACTTTTAAACTTCATAAACTTTCAAACTTGGAACTCATAGTTCAAAACACGTCAAACGACGTCAAATTTCCGTCAAACTTTGCAGGAAGTGCTTAAATAATATATAAGACTTGTATCGATCGTCGGAACCAAAATACGAGCCCGATACCATGGTCTTTTAATCAATTTCCATTTTATTTTCCTTTGAAAAACAATTTAACAGAAAAAATCATATCTCGGGCTCTAGGCCTCGGAATTCGACTCCGGGCACATGCCCGAGTCCCATATCTTTCTACGGACCTTCCGGAACTATCCGAACTCAGGTCCGAGACCGTTTACCAAAAATGTTGACCAAAATCAACTATATCAATATTAATATCAAAATTCTTCAAATTTCTCATAAAATTCACATATTCTAATACAAAAAATTTCCGGCTACGCGCCTGGACTGCGCACGTAAATCGAGGCAATATAAAATGAAGTTTTCAAGGCCTCGGAAGCACGGAACATATGAGAAAAACAGGTAATGACCCTTTGGATCGTCACACTGCAGGTTAGGTTCAGGCTCCAAAAATATAAGCACTTGTTTACCATTCCCCTTCACTCTCCTCGAACAACAAATGATCTCTTCCGTTTGAGGAAGCAAATCTTGCTTGAATTTCTGTAAAAAGGTTTCATTGGAAAGACTGAAAACTAAGGAAATAATTAAATTGATGAAACCAAGAAAGATTATTGACTTGGGGAAACTAAGATCCCAAACCATATTCTTGTTGTCATTTGTACCTTTTTAATAAAAGCCTTTGCTTATCAAAATATAATATTCTTGTTCTCATTTATTTAACATGTATACAGAATTGTCATTGCCTTACCAATCCATGCTAGTGCTAATATTTGTGCGAATAATAACACATTTGATGCTAGTCAGGTTTTATACAACAGCTACTGCTATCGCAACGAAGTAAGTTGGGATCGGCTCTTTGAATCTTTACTCACTGTTCAAAAAAGAACGACCTCTTTCTAAATTCTAAAAAAAATTTAGTATTTCAAATTGATTCATATTAGAATGGAGAGATTACAAAGTAAACCATAAAAGCTATAACTACAAGACAAGCATTTAGCTTCTCCAATAGGCTATTTTGAAGCAGGTCCTCCGCACTTATGTTAGTTGCCGGTTAATTTAGAGTAAATTTTATCATGGTGAAAATGTGGCATTGAAAATTTGATACACATTTGGTCTTTTGGCAGGTTTCATCTGCTGTATTTCGCAAGGACATTGACGATCTTCTTGATTTCATAGAGAGGCTAAAGAATGGACGAGATCAAATTGCTCTTGACACAGATGAAATTGAAAATGTGACAATGTGGCTGAAGTTTATGCCGTCATTTTTTCTCCTTTTTTATTTCATTCCTGGTGGTTTTAATGCCGTAATGTCTTGCGTATTATATGAGCTTCATGATCTGTTTCAGTCACTTCTTCATCAGAGTGGAGATGACATGCTGCATAAGTTGACGGATGATGTCGCTTCTTGCCTCATCGTAAAAATGGATATTTGTCTCAGCTCATATCATAAGTCTGAACCTAGTGCCACTATGACCGAGGATCGGTTGGTCGAACTTTTGGACGCCCTCCTCGTGTATTTCCATGATCAATCCAAGTTGTTTGCTGAGTTGATTTTCCCGTTAAAGACTGAATATGAGGTTCTTCAGAATGTATGTGGTAATTTAAGAGATTTCCATGGGTTAAAAGTAAATGGTTACATTGAGTATGAGACAATTGAATATGTCTTACCTCAGTTTCAACTTATGGCTGAGAGAGTAAGACACTTCTGTTTTTCCTTTTTGGCTTATCGGTTTGATCTGATAGAGGATGACCCTCAAGTCACGCTAGCACATCTGCTTCTGGAGATTGTTCCTATTCAGCTGGAGGTTATGCACATATGTTGTACAAATTTGAAAGCTTCAAAATCAAGAGAAGTTGGACACTTCAATAAGCAGCTCTTAGAAGCCTCTCCAAACATTCTTGGAGAATATCTGATTCATCTAGAAGAGCATATGGCTAATGTTATTATTGCTAGCACTTCAGCTCAAAACATTCATGTCATGATAGAGTTTCTATTGATTATTCTTACAGATGCACCCAAAGACATTATTCATCACGACAAACTGTTCGTATTCTTGTCACGTGTTATAGCTCTTACCAGGGACGTATCCATTCTTATTCGCAACTTAGAAGAGAACTCAAAGAATGAAGAGAATACGAATGAAACAAGTTGTACAAGTCTAGATTTGCTGGGAAATATTGAATTCATGAAGAAAGATCTCAAACATATTTTCTTGAAAGCTCCTGAAGACTCATATCAGCTCTGCTTCCCCAAGAGTGATGGATCACTCTTCATCAACCTTCTACTCATAGACTTAAATGGTTTTCTCAATTCTAATGCTTATGCAGTTGTTTTGATAAAGGAAGAAATTGGGTTGGTGAAAGAATACCTACAGTTCATAAGATCGTTCTTTGGGAATGTTGAGCAAGATTTGAATAGAGATCTTTGGACTCGTATTCTAGATGTGGCATATGAGGCAGAACAAGTCATCAATTCAATTCTTGTCAGAGATCATGGTCTTTTACAGCTTATTTTCTTGCTACCTGATACCGTAGAAAAGATCAAGCTTATCAAGATAGAGGTACAGGAAAGCATGAGTCTTATTGTTGTAAACTCTCCCAACAAACCAGTTGATAGAAAGTCATCAAAAAAGCAAGTTGGGCAAATATTTGTAGGCTTTGAGGAGGAGAAAAACCTGATAATTTCACAGCTTACCAATCAACTAGCAGGGCTCGATGTTATTTCGATTATTGGCATGCCCGGTGCAGGTAAAACTACTCTTGCATACAAAGTATTCAATGATAAGTCAGTTACTAGTCATTTCGATATTCGTGCATGGTGCACAGTCGATGAAGAGTATTATAGCAAAAAGGTGTTGCATAAAATTTTTAATCAAGTCGCTGGTTTAGATAAGGAATTTAGTGAGGATTTTGATGTTTATGATGAGCTTCGAAAAAAGCTGCACAGTAGGAGGTACCTTATTGTTTTGGATGACTTATGGGATACTAAAGCATGGGACGAGCTAACAATGCCTTTTCAAGATTTTCATCAAGGAAGTAGAATTATTTTAACAAGTCGAGAAAAAAAAGTGGCTTTGCATGGAAAACGTCATAGTGATCCTCTTAACCTTCGATTGCTAACACAAGAAGAAAGTTGGGAGTTATTAGAGAAAAAGGTATTCGGAGAAGAATGCTGCCTTGATGAACTAAGGGATGTTGGAGAAGAAATAGCCCTAAAGTGTGACGGTCATCCTTTGGCACTTGATCTGATTGGTGGAGTCATTGCGAAGATGGAAAAGAAAGAGGATTTGTGGTTGGAAGTTTTAAATAATTTGGAATCCTTTAAGAATGAAGGGGAGGTGATGGAGGTTATAGGGTTAAGTTATGACCATTTATCGGATCACCTAAAGCCATGTTTGCTCTTCCTCGCAAGCTACCCAAAGGACGAAGACATTCAAATCTCTCAATTGAATGTCTTATGGAGTGCCGAAGGGTTTGTGGAACAAAATGACATGATGAGTGTGGAAGAAGTATCGGAGTCTTATGTGAATGAGTTAATTTCTAGTAGCTTGGTAATACTTTTCAATGGGAGAGGTATCAGGGACCCGAGTATCAAAATTCATGATCTTGTGCATGATTTTTGTTCGAGAAAAGCTGAAAGGGAAAAGTTCTTTGGCTTTGTAAGTTCAAGTGATCCATCCTCTTCTTCAGATCTGATGCGACGGACCATTTATCACGATTGTCCAGACAGAAATTCTGTCTTGTTCAGCCCAGAAAAGAAAAATCCTTATGTTAAACACCTCCTCTCTTTGAAGGTAGACAAGTATGGCGTGCTTCCTGAAAACTGTCACCTAAGACACTTGAGGCTTCTTAAAAGGTTGGAGCTGCTGGATATAGCATTGACAGATTCTCTGCTGAATGAAATAGGCATGCTTGTTCATTTGAGGTACTTAAATATTCACACAAAAGCAAGAGCTTTCCCTCCATCATTTGCAAACCTCTTGAATCTGGAAACTCTGGTGGTGAATAATGGGTCATCAACAATGGTAATATCACCTAGTATTTGGAATCTTCCAAAGCTACGACATGTGAGCATGGAGAGTTATTATCTCTTTGAACTGACCATCGACAAACCAACAGTGTTAGAAGAGGAGTCGAAGTTTGAGAATTTGAGAAAATTACATAATCTCAGCGTTTTCTGTTTGGAAGACAGAAAGGAGATATTCAAAAGGTTTCCCAATCTTCGAAGCCTTGATTTCAACATTTGTATACCAGAGAATTTCAGATCAGATGCAATAAAAGAGCAGATTTGTTTTCCAAGATTGGATGTCCTTAATGAACTAGAAGAAGTTACCGCATCTTTGCACTACTCTTGGCACATCATTCGAGATACACATCAGTGGGATATTGAATTCCCTTCGAGCTTGAAAAAATTGGAGCTGAGTTGGTTTTATCTGACATCGGATTCACTATCAAGAATTGGGAGATTACCCAACCTTCAACAACTGTATCTATGCAACTTAACCATCCAGGGTAAGGAATGGAACGCGGTGGAAGTCACCTTCGACAGTCTCAAATCGCTAAACTTGTCATCGGTGTCTTTTTCTGAATGGAAGGTTGGAGAGGAATCGTTTCCTGTGCTCGAGGAACTACAATTACGATACTGTGATGAGCTTAAGAAGATCCCAGAGAGTTTTGGGGATATTACTTCATTGAAGTCTATCACACTGGATCGCAACTCTCACCTTAAAGAATCAGCACTAAGGATTAAGGAATATATTTCAGAACTGACAGGAAAAGACAAGCTTGAACTTGTAAAGTAGTCCTTTTAGGTCCCTAGATATCTGCATAAATCACTGTGAGTATATACGAATTTATTATCTTCTTCGTACTTTAAGTTCCTTTCCAGTGTATTTTTTCCAATTTGTATAATCTTTTTTGCAGACCCCATTTTAACCTGTAGGGGCTTCAAATGATGGATCTTATTCCAGCTGTTTCTTTCCATTGCATTGTAGCCAAAAACTGATTGTCAGTGTTACTTATGACTTCTGTTTAATTTCTTCTTTTTTTCTTTTTGGTGAGTAAAGCTGCTAAGGGACAACAAAATTATCCTACAAACAAGAATCTCATGTGTTTCAAATTCGTTCTTAAAAGTAACATATATAGCTCTATATACATGTGATTCTTCTATTAATGACTCTTTTATCACTTTAGAGTTCAGAGAATCTCAAATTTAGCTTATTCCCATGTAGTTTTGAAACTTTTGATGCTTTTTTGAAATGACATACTCCCTCAGTTTCAATTTATGTAAACATATTTCCTTTTTAGTCCGTGTCAAAAAGAATGATCACTTTCCTTAGTTGGAAACAATTTACCTTTATGCAATGATTTATAGCTACACAAAATAAATGTGCCTCAATTTACACCACAAGACCAAAAGTGTTCTCTTTTTTCTTAAACTCCGTACTCAATCAAATAGATTCACCTAAATTGAAACAGAGGGAGTATTAACTGTATTAACCAATCTATGATATAAGAGTTGTCACATATGTCAAATCAGCATTTTGTACAGTGAGTCCGTGACATAAACCAAAATTACGAGAAAAAAGAAACTCAATCAGATACTAAATACTTCCCTTTTGTCCACTCATCTATACCTTTTGTACACCCTTCTTCCAACAGAGTCCCTTTTCCCCTCGGTCCACAGACAAAGGTCTGGATGTACAATACAATCCCCGTAGTAATCTTTATGTATTATTATATATGGAGAATATTCATACAAGCTTAAAGGTACGAATAAAAGACTAATAGTATATATTTGTGAACTCCTTGGTGATCGTACAAAGTATAGGAAAGGTGATTGCCTGTTACTTATAGGAAAGATTAATTATATTGATTGCCTGTTACTTAAATTAGTTGTAACGGTTATGATAATAATAACTAATCACACTAAAACAGGGATCATGTCGATTTCTTTTTCATATCCGCGGCTATTAATGAATCTACCTTCTTTGTAGTCTTTAAATGTGCATCCTGTGCCAATTTCTTCTTTCCCAATTATCAGATACGATTTCTTTGTAAACAACCCCGTGGTGTTTTTCCCATGCCTTTCTTCCAACCTCCGTTCTTCATTATTGTTCTAACCCTTGTGCCATTTGTTAGTGTGACGACCCAAAATCCACTAAGGATCGTGATGGCGTCGGACACCACTATCAGTCCATGCCTAACCTCGAAGAAACCCGAAGCAGGGCATGAGGTGCGACCCCGAGGTGCATCCCTCGAGGGAGCGCATCGAAGGATCGTTATGGTCGACCTCGGAGCAGTACAATCGATGATCATCATGAAAAGGCGGAAGGCACCCGAAGACACGCGATGAGGACTAACAAAGCCTGCAAAGGACAGTACAAATCCCTACCAAGCCGCTATACAATTGTGCTAGTAACTTCTCTTCATCATTTATTAGACATGCATCATGTTGGAGTTCACCCATCCTATATAAAGGGGACCCTGGTCATTCTGTAAGGGAATCCGCATTATCATACAACACACTGAATATAATATACATTTCTGCTCTCTTTGCTAACCCTATTGTTCTTCATATTTATTGCTTATTCTTTCATTGTTCATTATTGTTCTTCATTTATTGCTTATCATTAACCGCAAAAGGCCATCTATAAGGCCTTCATTAACACTGATCTTCATCATCGTTCGTAGCTATTAGCCCGACTAGACCTCGAGGCCATGCTCCAGATAGCTCGAGGCCCAACCTAGCGACCCTTTTTTTGGTATGCATTCCTCGTTTTCTTTATTCATACTCAGCATCCATTACCTAACAACTAGTATTAAGATAAAAACATGTATATTTAGAACTACAAAAATGTTATAAAATAATATAAGAACAAGAACAATATTGTAGAGAAAAGTAGGGAGAGAGAATTCTTATTGATTTGGGGATCAATTACAATGGAATAGAACCCTCTATTTATAGGGAGATGGTGACTTAGCCACCAAGTAATAAAACCTAGAATCTCTCTAAATATAGACATTCACCATAAATAGAATTCTATTTATAACACTCCCCCTTGAATGTCTATTTAACAAATAATGTGCCTCGTTAAAACCTTAACTAAAGAAAAACCCAATGGGAAAAAAAAATCTAGAGAAGGAAAAAGAGTACACATATCTAAAATACGCCTTTTGGTTGTTTCGTTAAAAACATTGCAAGGAAAACCCAGTGGGACAAAACCTTTTAAGGAAAAAAGACTGCAACGCGCATTAACTCCCCTTGATGAGAGCATCAATTCAGATCCTTGAGCCTTCACATCGCAATCTTGTGCACTAGCTTCTTGAAGGTTGACGTCGACAAAGATTTTATATCAGTATCAATATTTTCATAATGACATAACATAGAGATCTCTTCATTCATATATTCATGTATATGAATCTCTCATGAGATATTACAAAGTGTTATGTCATGTGATCTTCTAGATCACTTGCCTCCTTTATTATGATCATTTTGACCATTTGCTTACCTTCTTTATCAAGAAGTTTATTTGAAACCGATTTGTCTATATGCTTTAAGTTTACTATAGTGTTTGTCCTTCTAGGACTTAATATGAGAATTTGCAATGAGAATATAGTTACTTTATTTGGGTCAGCAAATGCGTCTGGCATGCTTTGCAATGTATTGCAAATGAATTATCCTTTTATGAACTTCATGTTCATATTATCTTATTGAGGATCTGGATGTAAAAACGATAATTCATTCCTCGTAACTTTTTCTCAATTGTTTTTCATGTCCCCCCTCGTGTTAGAAAAATTAACTTGTTTCCTCAACTTTGATAATCCATCTTTGTGCGTTATGGTGTTAATCAAAATATACACCGCACATCAATAATAATAAGATAAAATTATTTGGTTCCTGACCCTGAACAACTTGTGAGGGGAGAAAATAATATACTTTCGTATATAACGTATATCAAACTGATATACAAAACTTTATTCTCACAAGAAATTGTTTAGCAATTAAGTGGAGACACTCAATAAATTATTTTGCTAAACCAACTGTGATTTAAATCAACTTATCAAGATGAACTATCTTGAATAAAAAATCTGAAAATTATGCTCTAAATCAAATTATTGAGCAAGTTACCTTGCAAACACCATGTTGCGGGTTAATAATAATCGCGCATGTAACCATCTCATAGATGCATCTTATGTGGTATACATGGAAGGTGAATGGGGTCATATTCACCTTTGATATTTCCGGCATTTATGGGATTCAATTCCAATTTTATTTGGTCAATTAATTAATGAGAACAAGCAATGTAAGAGAATTCGTAAAAAAACTTTCTAGTTCTTTAATATTTACCCATGTGAATTTTCTATTATTTTTGCACATCATATTTAAATTGATATGGCAAAACCAATTATGCCAACTGGATAAATTATGAATATTGATAAACTTCATATTTACACCATGATGTGTGCAATTATGAATAAATTCCAAGTTTATTATGATATGGATTTTTTATATCAATATCCACTTTATTGTGGTATTCTTTATTTATGTAGTACAAATTGGAGAATAAAGTGGGTAACTTTTCACATACATATTATCCCACTACATGTTGTAGTAATAGAAGATATTAAATCTTTCCTTTATTTATAGTCTCAATATAATCAACCGCTTTCGCGTATACTTTGGAAACTGAATAAGTTTCTTTGAGACGTACTACAACACAATACCTTATTGATAATTAATTGTGTTTCTCCAAAATAGTAATAATTGGCTCTTCCAGAGCTCTCAATTAAGTTTTTACTACCACAAATTCATCAACATCCATGTGGTGAATATCTCTTTTAAAGAGAAATTTATACCATTATGTGTATGGTCAAAATTATATGCAAGATCTATTTCTTGCATTACCGTTGTCTTTTAATAATCACAATTCCAAAATATTTTGACGTACAATAGGTACGTGACCAATGACCATTCATGCCATAATAATGATATTATTTATGGTTTCATCTCAAACCTTCTTCTAGAGGCGAGTGTGGTATATTCACTACCACTAGCACATTCATATTCTATGAAGAATGAATATGTATTCATAAGTAAGATGTTGTCACATTCACATCATGAATGGACCATAATCATCTATATATGCTTTATAAAATCTCATGCCAAATCGATGACAAATATTACTTTCACAGAGTGAAGGATTATTTTGAGAATACCTATTGTTCTCATTACCACAATGATGACGATATAATTTCGTCTATTGCCATGTCCATATTCATTGATTATTCATGGTAATAATTTTGTCTTCTTTCAGACTTATTACATACTGCTATCACATTCTCTAATGGGACGAGTTTTCAATTCTTTGCCCACAATTATACATGAATTTAATCATGGTAAGTCATAGAAAATCTACCACTTTGGGTGGTTATAATTTCTTTCAAACTCCATTAGAGTTGCAAACAAAATTTTTCGTCATTGCTTGTATTTAAAATCAAATAATAGAATGTAAAGAATTTGAAAGAGATAAGTAAAATACTTACCTTAAATCTAAAGTTTAATCTTGAAGGAAGTTCATGGAGCAATTGACAATCATTGTGCTCAATCCCAAAGCTTATACTCAATTGGTTAGAGTCTCGGGCTGATAACGTATTATAAAATAATAGAAGAACAAGAACAATATTGTAGAGAAAAGTAGGGAGAGAGAATTCTTATTGATTTGGGGATTAATTACAATGGAATAGAACCCTTTATTTATAGGGAGATGGTGACTTAGCCACCAAGTAATAAAACCTAGAATCTCTCTAAATATAGACATTCACCATAAATAGAATTCTATTTATAACAAAAATCAAATATAATTGTTGTTATCATTTTCAAGGTAAACATATAAATTCCTAACTCCGCATTGAAAAGTTGACAAAATCTCCCTCGGGTCCACGTGCCTGGATTCCGAAAATTTTCAAAGATAAACGTTACACATAACCTCACGAACTTAAATATATAATTTACTCTCAATTTCATGCGCAAATTCGTGGTCAAAATTGAAGAATTCAATTTTCTAGCAAAACCCCAAGTTTTCCCAAATTTTCCATGAATTTTATATATATATATATATATATATATATATATATATATATATATATATATATTGGGTCATGAACCCTTTTTCTAGGAATTTACAAGTTAATCCATAAAAATTATAAAGAAATTGGAAAGATAACCATATACTAAGAGTGATATCAGATTATATGCAAACCATTATTAATCGATTTTTCTAGGAATTTACAAGTTAATCCATAAAAATTATTAAGAAATTGGAAAGATAACCATATACTAAGAGTGATATCAGATTATATACAAACCATTAACGGATAAACTAATAAACATAAAAACATAAATATTGTAAAAGAAAACAGGGGTAATATCTAGAAACATAATTTTTAGATAAAAAGTAACTTACATGTTTACAGGATAGAGAATTCCCTTTCGGGAAACCTGAAAGAGCTTACTGCACTAGGGAATAAAAACTTGCACACGCAAACATAAGGATTTATTTATTGTACAAGCTTGAAGTAGGAAGCTCCTACGGCATACATAGGAAATATTTTACAAGATTTTTGAAGGATGGTTGATAATGAAAAGGGTTGGTGATGAAAATGGCATTTGGATGGCTTTTCTGCGGAGTGTTGTAGTGTTGTATTCTCTTGTGGTTGTATCTTCCCTTTCTTCTTTGTTATCTTTTTATAGCTGAGTTTTTGAGAATGAATTTTAAAATGGACTTCAAATATTGCCAAAGATCATTCTTCTGTAGCCTTGTAGGGTACGTCATTGGGCCCTATTTTCATATGACTTGGGCAAGGATTTTTTTATTGTTTGTAGTTATTTCCTCCGTTCAAAATTTAGCTTGTCTTGTAGCATTAAGTTTTTTTCAAATCTACTTTTCTTTATGTCATTTCTCCTTTTCTTTATGTCGCTTCTTCTTTTTCAATTGTCTCCCACATTGTTGTTCTTTTGTCTTCATTGCTCTAGATTACTTATTGCATCTTTTTGCGTGTCTAAATTACGTAGAGCTATTGAATCAAAACTCATTCCCAAATCATCTTCGTATGGATCTTGGGCATCTTGATAATTTAGGTGGTCTTCATAATTATCATATTCTCCTGAGCTTTGAGACCTTTCCGGACTTGGATTAATATTGGGACTTTTAATCATATATTTGTCTTGTTTTTCTTTTTCTTCAAAGAAATTTTCTAATGTCTGTCTAATTATGTTTTCTATCTTCTCATTTTTTTTAAAAAAAAAATTACGCCCTTCTTTTTTAATGCTTCTCCCTGAGATAGTGTTCTAGGCAGTCTTCATCTGGATGTACCTTCATCTTCACTTTTTGGCAAAGTGACAGCCATAAAAGAGTTTGATGTATCATTACCGGTCACCGTTTGAACCGGTCTATCTGTATCATTATCCGATACAGTAGATTTTGCTGCATTCATTGGGGAATGCACACCCTTCTTATCCATTTTTTCTTGAGATGGAGAACTCTGTTTTGGACTACTTATCTCTGTGTCTTGTTGAGAAATAACTTGAGTCTGGGATTGTGTCAATTTAAATTTTAATGCATGTATTCTCAGTTCTAGTACCTTCACATGTTCCATAAGTCTTGTTTTTTCCTGTGCCAGGATTTCATTCTTCTGGTTTATTCTTTTGAAGGCTTCTGTCATGGATGAACAATGATCACAAAATATTATCTTATCATTGTCTTTTTGGATGTTATATTGGGGGAATTTATGTAAAATCAAAGTATTTAACTTGCAATATATGTGAATCTCTTACCTTGACATTGATGATGAAGATGGAGTTCCAAAATAGCTCATAGGTTCCATCGGAGGAAATGAGATGAAATGAGCCAAACCCATTTTTGCAAACTTATACACTCACCAGGCGATCATTCTTCGCGTTCATGATGAAGAAAATTTTCAAAAGTCATTTCCAAATTCTTCTGAGACAGTCTCTAGTATAATAGCCATAAATTATTGTACAAAACTCCAAATGACAATTGGTCTAATATTTTTAAAACTAGATACCAAGATGAACAACTTTTATGTTTTGATCTTCTCCAAATTCCTTATAAATTTTGAGATATTAGCTGCCAAAGTCACCCGTGTGCAACAAATATCTTCTTTATCTTCCCAGACAGCCTGTAGTATACCAGCAATAACATACTGTACACACATCCAAATGATTAATGTTCTAATTTTTTATAAACCAGTCACAAAGGGATACAAATTTTATTTTTGGATCATCTCCAAATTCCTTATAAATTGTGAGATATGAGATTTCGAAATTGGACCTGCATAATAGATATTTTCTTCTTCACGAACGTGAGAACAACTTCGAGAACGCGAAGAATAAAATTCCAGAAGCCAAATCCTTCTTCGCAAACGCGTCGCGGTCCTCACAAACACGAAGAACAACACCAGCCACCAGTATCAGCTATAGCAAAACGACCCGAAACGATCTGAAACTACCCCGAAAAAACACCCGAGGCCCTACGGGACCCCATCCAATCACACCAACCAGTCCCATAACATAACACTGACCTGATCGATGCCTCTAATCACATCAACCACTGCTAAAACCGTGAATCACACTCCAATTCAAGCTTTATCAGCTTTAGAATTTCAAACTTCTACATTTGATGTCAAAACCTATCAAATCACGTTCGATTGACCTCAAATTTTGCACACAAGCCACATTCAACATTATGAACCTACTCCAACTTTTGGAATAGGAATCCCACCCCAATATCAAAAAGTTCATTTCCGGTCAAACTTCTCAAAAACCTTCAAATTTCTTACTTCGACAAAATGGCTCTAAGATTACCTGCAGAAATACCAGAATCACCATACGGAGCTATTCCCAGACTCGAAATCCCGAACGGACATTGTTAACACTGAAACGCACTTCATTCCAAGTTTATGAAATTCACCCAAAAAGGCTAACTTCCACAATAGGCGCCGAAACACTCTTGGGCATCCAAAACCTGATTTGGACATACGCCCAAGTCCAAAATCATCATGTAAATCTGCTAGAACCTTCAGATCCTGATTCTAAGGTCGTTTACTCAAAATTCAATCTTAGTCAATTGTTCCAACTTCAAGCTTTTGAACTGAGAATTTTCTTTCCAAATCAAATCCGAACTTCCCTAATTTCGATTTCGACCGTACATACAAGTAATAATACCTTAAGTGAAGCTACTCATGGCCTCAAACTTCCGAACGACGTGCTAGAGACCAAAATGACCGGTCGGGTTGTTACATTCTCTCCCACTTAAACATACGTTCATACTCGAACTTGTTGAGAATTGCACTGGATTAGTTTGAAATTACTGTTTAACACTTCTTTGCACCTACCCGTGCTACAACAACTCAGTTGAGCACATTAGATCGATCAAATCTGAAGGTATTCTATTTTATTTGGGCAAATAAACTTTAGAACCCAGTTCCAACATCCGAAATTCTTTGGCCGTCTTGCTTTTGACATACGAACACCATATCAATCACCACATGATGTACCAGAAAAGGAATGCATACCTTTGCTGAATTCACACCACGCGCCACATCATTGACAGGCCCATAATAGCACTTTCTGATCATAATAGCCAAAATTCACCAAATCTGATGCTTACAATGCACCCCATGGGATATATGAGTAATGTTCTAACTATTACAATACCTTCACGATGGAATAGGTGTGTAGAAATTCATAACCAACTGCCAAGTCGACAAATCGCTGAGTCTATCCTCCTAACAAGAACCATTACCTCATTCTGAACTAAATAGTGGTATTTTCTCTTTGATATACCTCACACAATCTGATTGCACTGATCGTAGATCCAATAATCTCGTCTCACCCAGTACGAATTGCTCATGCAATAAGCCACCCCACATTACCAAAAGTCTCATGTGATGCCACAATATGCCAATAAGCTACAAACTTGAACGTGATACCTAAGAAAAACAAACCCTGGAGGGGACTACTCAACTCACGCAAATAATATGAACTTTCCTCATAAATTGGAAGCACGACACACAAAAATATAATATAGGGGACTGTACTCAACATCACATTATTACGGCGTGCAACCCGATCCATACAGCATAATCTATAGGGAATAACTTACCGAGCAAAAATGCTCATACTTGCAAAATATCCTAATATCGTCCACAAGCACGCCAAGTGCATAATACCATCCCTGGGGAGACAGATAACGCCATACGCTAAAAAACTCAAGCACAAATAAGGTGCGATATATGATATGAATCTCGAGAGCCATCCTGCTCACGTAACACCATCGCTACAAGGAACCTCAACACCTAGGAAAATTATCAAGTCATCTCAAAACTTATACGGCACAATATAGTATTACATGAAATAGCCCACGACAAGATAGCATCTAATGTCCAAATACTCCCCCGGTAAGGAGTGTTATGCTGAAATGAACACGTTTTCCTTGATATAAAGCCCATATTCATATTTAAATCCACCCATAGACCTCGAGACAATTCTCACTGCACCGTACTAGGCTAATAGCCTTTCAAGGGTCCAAAATAACCCATTTTCCGATGACTCATAAGAACATTCCTCATTCTGGAGTAAACCTCCATAGTCTACAGCCGAATAACTCGAGCGCCTTCCTGGCATAAATTCTCAAATTAATGATATTACCGCAATCTTCATGCTTGGTTTAAATCTTCAATCAACCAAATGGATATATGTCACACTCATACAATCTTCTCGTGAGTTACGCTCCTACGACCTCCCGCACCAGGTAATAAGTCTGCACATACTCACCACTGCACACAATGCTGTAAAGAAATGAAGAATCCATAACCAGGATGCAAAGCCTCTTACCCAAATATCGATATCCATAACTAGGAGTCAATAAGGCCAACTATATCACACCTATATCAATTCTGTTGCTCAAATTACCACTCATGTTCTTTTCCCTTAGCTTAAATAACTCCTTAATATGCCGATAACCCGAACCTCACAAGTAGATAACCATGCAACCCAATCGTAGGCGATGGGACACTCCCATTTATCTTGAATCCACTATTACACAACTCTGGAACCCACCAAGGTTCTTTCGTCATTATTGACATGATCTTGTACAACCAACCCGCCAAATTCCTCAAAACATTCCTATTAACCATTCCATTAACACTCTGAATCACTAGTCACATTTACATATTTTACTTCTCATTGAATAGCCAGTAGAATTCCTAAAAGCTTCATCAACCATACAGCCGCTGACTTGCTCATAGGAGATAAACCGTTTTGGAGAATTACATGCTGACATTTTCCAACATAGCTGCACTGTGTACACTTACTGCAAAATTAGTAACCCATCCAAAGTCATGTTGTACCCTTATTCATATCAAGCAACGCCTTTCTATTGCACCCAATTTCTTGCCGTATGATAGCTAATATTTCAAATCAAGCACGTAGACCTAGTTACTGACCAACATGCATCCTAAGTCACTCTAAACTCCTCCAAAGGCGTGTAGTCATCCTACCACAGAAACCATGTGCTACTCTGCCACTCTCCCACTTGGTCAAAACTCATTTAAGGAACTACTCAACTCCTGTCTCCCACACTTGGCCTTCCAAGAGTTTAATCACCACAAGACACTTCCCACATGTCCATCCCTATCATTCATTGCCTATCCGTTGACTTAAATCAAAATATATGTCTGTAGCACTTGAGCGAATAGATCGTTACTCCGTCAACCCAAACCTGAACATTCATGGTCCGATTGTCTTTCCTCCGCCAGAAATAAAACACCGAATCTCTGAATCGCATTGAGTAAACCTCCTTCCAAGCCAACCACTACTCCAACACATAGACAAGAATCCTACCATTACATCAGTACTGTGCAGTTACATCCATGAGCATCATAGTAACCTGTTCATAGCCTCAAATATTTCAGAAGTACAACTACTAAGATAAATGACGAAATATCCTTCCAAATATCGATGATAATTGTCCAATCAACTATGCTTGGGGAAGCATCTAGCACCACATCTACCGTAATATTACAATTTCTCAAATTCCTAATATATAATAAGCACTTTGCGTGTCATAAGATTGAGTAGGAAAGAAACAAAGTCATAAGCCTCAAAGGAATCAAACTGCACGATGATGAATCAAGAAGGGAAGTGCTCCTAACAGTCCTGTAGCCTCTCGAAGATAAGTATAGACATCTCCGTACTAATCCACAATACTCTACTTGACTTGCTCATGACTTGTGAGACCTATGTGAACCTAGTGCTTTGATACCATATTGTCATGTGAGCACGTGATTTTTGCACCGGGCAAATAATTCCAAAATCAAAATAAATATGTTTTTGAGTGCAATTACTTGTTTTGTTTGAAATTAGCTACACTTTGTGTGTTTGAATAATTAGAAATTAGAAAATCAAAAAAAAAAATAGGCTAGGTAATTAATTTATTTAATTTGATTAGTTTTGAGAAGAAAAATAGTTTTAAGTAGTTGAAATTAGAGAAAAACAGTAGAAAAATTGCAAAAAATAGTAGATAATTAGCATAAGTAGGAAATTAGGTTTTTATAACATTCCATAAAAGAAAAAAAAAGTATAAAAGAAAATACATAAAAATAATTAAAATCAGAAAAAAAATGCAATGGCTTAATAAACTGGGCCATTTTAAAACCCATCTGTTTAGCCCAGCCAAATTAGCCCAAGAGCTTGGCCCGTCTGATCCATGTGAGGATCAATCCTCACCGTCCGTCATGTTTGATCCAATGGCCCCAATAATTAGCGGAGTTCTTTAATTAATTGAGATGAGTTGATTAATCTCGATCGTTCGTGTAAGTCGATCTGACGGAAGAGACTCTTGGTCTCATAAGTGACGATACGGCGTCGTTTTAGTAACGCCATTGAGAGCCGTTGATCTTCATCCATCGGACGGCCTAGATTACATGGGACATTTCGCCTATAAAAGGCTTGTGTCCGAACAGCCGCTTCATTTTGGCCAAATTCATAACCCTAGCCGCCCCTCACCCCTCTCTTCTCTCTCGTCTTCATCACCATCGAACCCTAGTTGGCCATGGCGGCCACCACCCTCCACGGGTGTCGCCGACCCTTCAAATCCCCTTCTATCCTCTTTTTCTTCTTCTGTTTCTTCTTCTCTATCAGAACCCCAAGAACAAACCTTTTCTTTTGAAATTCCGGTCACCGGAACTTCGCCGATGACCGCCAAACAATGAAGACGTCCTCCAAACCAATGCCGTTCGAACCCCCTTTCCACGATCTATCCAACCATACAAGTCACCACCCTCGAATCTCCTTGGAATTCGTCGAATATCCAAAAGAAGGTCCGGCGACCCCCAAACTGGAACCTCTTCAAGATCCATCCTTTACCATCCCCTGAACACCCCCTGCAACTCAAAATTCAAAAAGGTTCCGTCTTTAAACCTAAAAGAAAAACCAGAAAAGAAAAACGAAAAAAAAAGAACAAAGAATAAGCAACAAGGAAAAGAGCCTGAATGAGTCTGAGAGGGAGTAAAAAGAGTGAAAAAGAAGGGAAATAGGAAGCTCAGGGGACAGGCCCTGCGAGCTAAGTCTCTCTCCCTTTCTTGCTTGTCTTCTTTGTTATCCTTTGTGTGTTTAGCATGTTTTTGTTATTTAGTCGCATGAACTAGGGTTTTTAGTCTTTGATAAGGTTCTGTTTGATCTATGTTTTTTCTCGCCTGGCATGTTCTTTTGTTTCTCGATATCTTGTGCTTCATCCGTTTAGTTTTAGGATTTTTTTGATATTGTTTGTTTTCTATATTGCTCTCTGTGTTGTCTGTTTCTCTGCATTCAAAGAACTTGTTAGCACTAAGGTTTTTGGTCGCTTTGTTTTTCCTGTTTTGATCTGGTTCTTATGTTCTGGCTATTATGATCTTTTTCTCCTAAGTCTATTTTTCCTTCGTCCTTTTGACTTATGATGTCTGATCTTAAATAGCATGACTTCTGTTTCTCCTCATGATTTTTCATATAGTTGTTCTCTTCGTTCTTTGTTAGCATTAGGCCTCTGTTTCTTGTTGATATTAGACAACTTCTGTTAAGTTGAATGATTCTTGTCCTTTGTTTATTCTCATGATTAGTCTCAGGATTAGGATTGGCTGTTATTCTCATGCATGTTTAGTTCTAATATCAGCTTAGCTTTATTCTCTTTTCATCTTCACATTAAGTTGCTTTTGAAGCATCCTGATTGAACTTTCCTGTTTTTCTTCACTGTTTCTCCATATCCTTCTCTTCTTCATCTTCATATTTATATTAAGACTAGGCTTAGTACTTGAAAATGGATTTTGATTACCATTCTTAGTCCATTACTCTCCTGTTTAAAATAAGTCCTGTTTTATTCCCTTGTTGACTATTTTCTGAGAGTTTAGTGTCTATGTGTCTATACCCATGAATGCTAAGTGTTTTGGGGTTCTTTCCAGTATGTCACCTGACATGAATTGATTGTGGCTAAGCCTATTTGATGTTAATTGACACTTTGCTATGTGAGATTGAGTTTGTGATTCTGACTGATTAAAACTCAACATTATCCAACCTCTCTTCTGAATTTTAATTAGTTGATAAACATTGTTTGGTTTCATATGGTTATGTGTGCAATTATATGTTGAAATGACTAAGCCTGCAATAGTTCTATGTTAGTGTGAACACTATTAATACCTATCATACTTTAGGTGAATTGGGTATAGCTGTTAGTGCTAGGTTTCATAAAATGGCTAGTTTTTAAATAGGTTAGAACTGAAAATGAACAAAATAGGCTATAAGTTTAATAATTGACCTAAGAGTGGTCAACTTTGCAAAAGTTGACCAGCTCTATAAGGTCCAAACACACCAGCCCACTCTCAAAGGATGCTGGTTGTGCAAAAATGGTCAGCCTGCAAATGCAGACTGGCCCAGGCTTTCTTTTGAGCCCTGGACATTAAGTGGCCAAACCTGCAAAGGTTCTGGGCCCAACAGTTCAGCAAATGGGTTTAATTACCCAGGCTAAGTCTCAACTTAAGACTGGCCATTAGTTTAATAGGTCATTTGAGCAGGCTAGTCCTGCAATTAAGTTTAATTGACCTTAAAGTCACAAAAGTAGGCTATTAAGCAATAATTGGCCTAAGAGTGGCCGGGGTATAATTGGGACACCATTATCATTCCCAAGTGGCGACTCTGATTAATCTCAAATAAAATCCTGAACCGATTGTCCTTTAATTGGAAAAACTCCTTCCCTTACGTTATTTTATCTGTTTCGGATATTTGAGCGTCGGGGTATACCCTACGAGTGTATTTATATGCTTATATTTCCCAAAAGTGGGGTAGTAAAAAGGGAGGTGTGACAGCTCTGGCGACTCTGCTGGGGATCACAACCCTGAACTTCGGTTTCAGGGTTTAAGAAGTTGAGCTCCTTAGAATTGCCGTTCGCGTTATTGTTGGACTTCATTATATGATTTGAATAACATGCTATGTGCTTTATCGCTTTGATATTATGTGGATTGTATATAAAATTGTGCCAAAAACCTTTCTCTCTTCACCCACGGGGATGTGCTTACTGGTTGAGACTCCCCTTTCTATTAAAGTCACCTTAAATTAAGAAAAATAGAGGCCGGATAAGTTACAAAGCCGATTGACTCCGCGGGTCACCGGTACGTAGCCCCCTCCTCGATTCGAGCTGTCCGCTCGGGTACACGGTCTAGCACTCTATGAAATCGTAAGATTTTGAACATAGGTCTAGGACGATTATTTGCATCATATTTGACTTAGGGGACTCAACACAGGGGTTGGGTCCGTCTAGGACAAGTGACCCGGTATTGGAAAAGACCGAGCATGTTATGTGTTGCATTTTTATTGTCCTTGATCATTATGCGGACCGGCGAAAATCCCGAGGATAGAAAAATTGTTGAAAAAGAAAACAAAGAGAGAGGAAAATAAGATTTATAGGAAATAGGCATCCGAAAATTTGAAAATCTGAAAAAAAGGTGGAACAATTTTTGTTGAAATAATTGGTCAATTAATCTGACCGAACTACGCAGGTTTGATTCTCGCCATTAGGTGGATACGTAGGCAACCCTTAAACGGGTCCAACCACACTTTTAGAAAAAGACCAAAAAGATTTTCCTTTCAAATAATCGAGGTGATCGCTATTTTTGGAAATGGCCGAATGTTCCGAAAGGACGCCGGAAGGCTGTTTTGGCAAAAATGGCCACTTCGAAAGTCATTTTCTTTTCTTTCCTTCAAAAAATGAAAACTTGCATTGAAAAAGATTTTCCTTTTTTCTAAATAAAATCGCCTTAATAAATGTGCAGGACGAGCACAATGATGAATGAACATTTCTCCCTAAATAAAATCCCTTTGGAGCTGAAATTATGGTGGCAAGACATGGGATCAGATGGTCAAGACTGGGTCAAAGGTTACTTAAAAGGCCTTACGGGGTTATTGGACATGGTTCCCCGAGGCGATGTGATTAGAGTGTTGGTCACGTTTTGGGATCCGGCACACAATGTATTGCATTTCCCAGATTTTGAACTCACCCCTACTTTAGAGGAGATTGCCTTCTATATCGGGAAGACCGAGGTCCCGTTAAAAGGAAAATACCCGGTATCTCCGAGGACGGTAACAGTGCATCGTTTCCTGGACTCTTTGAAAATTTCCAGGAATGTTCACAACGAAGATCTGGCCAACGGGTTTTGTTCCTTAAGCTTCATCTATAGTAGGTTTGGACACATTGGGGGTTTCAACGACCTCACAAACAAGTTATGCTGCAAGTCCAACCGAGCGAAATGGGAGGAACACCGGAGGTTTGCATTTTTGGTGGCATTTCTTGGAATTGTCGTATTCCCGAGGAAAGATGGACATATCAACATAAAAGTTACCGGGGTAGCTACTACACTGATAGTACAAGATAATTGTACTCTAGCCCCAATAATCGTAGCGGACATCTACCGTGCTCTGACTGCGTGAAAAGCGGGAGCCAACTTCTTTAAAGGATGTAACCTGATCTTACAAATCTGGCTAATTGAACATCTATGCCACCATCCTTCGTTCTCGAGTTATGGTTCGGCTGAACGGACATGTTTGGAAGAGTTCAGTACGATAACAAAAGAAGTAAAGTTGCCGGAGGGAGTCCAAGGTTGGATTGTGTATCTTCGATCACTAACTGATGGTCAAATCGATTGGACGTATGACTGGTTGCCTCTTGACGAGGTAATGTATATGGCAACGGAGGGATCGCCATTTCTAATCATGGGTTTGAAGAGCATACAACCTTATGCCCCATACAGGGCCCTACGACAGTTGGGTAGGTGTCAAATTATTCCGAGAGATGGGGACCTCAGTATGCAAGCTGTGGAGATTGGTCCGGACGAGCAATTCCCGGAAGCAAAGATCCGGCAAATATGGAATAAGTGCCAAAATTTGAAAATTGATACTTGTGTGCCGAATAGAGCAAAGGGGAAATGTCGCCTGGATACTCCACATGGTACCGACGAGGGGTTGAGCACGAACGTCTTTCGAAGAGACCACACTTGCAAGACCTGATAGAGCAATCCAAGGAGAATCAGAACTGGGTGGCCAAGGAAAAAGAATACAAGGCCAAAATCATCTTGTTGGAGGATAAATTGAGAAATCTCCATTTCGAAAGTGGTTTACAGGCAGCATCCGATGAAGTGGAGAAAAAACAGTTGAAGAAAGAAAATGAGATGTTGAAGGCTCAAATGGCTCAAATGAAAATTGCATCCGAGACCCCAGTTCGCTCAGCCCGGGATGAGAAGTTAATTGAGATTCTCCGGCGCAAAGTAAATGACTACAACTTCGACTTGGACAAAGCTGAAAAGGAATTAGTCAGGGCTCGGAAGCAAATAGACAGAGATGCTGAGGAAAGAGCCAAGTTGGTTCGACAATTACAAGACAAGCACGATTTTGAGGTAGCTCAGCTTAGAAAGAAAATAATTTCAGCCGCGGTTAGAAGTAACAAGATTATCAAGGATCTTGAAGAAGAGAGAGAGCATTGTTACACAACTATGGCTAGATTAGAATTGGAGCTGCAGCAAGTGCAAAGAGATAACCAACATACCTTGGATGCTCGTACTGAACAAATAAGCCGGTTATTGCAAGAAAAGGGGGTCATCCGAGAGAAGATTGTTCGCATTGCCCAATACATCACCCGGAAGAGTCAATTGTGTGAAGATATGTCTCGAGGAACCTTTGTATCAGCAGTGAAGTTCTTCGTGCAACAAGTCATGTCTGACCTAGATAGGCTCCAAAGGGGATTAGCATATAGGCCCGCGGCAAGGCCGAACGATGCCTCGCGGGCACTAGGAGCATTAATGTACTCATAGGGCATGCATCATCTTTTATATTTTTCCTTTTATAACATCTCCTAGTAATCAATGTTTTGAATTATCAATGGAAAATCAAGTGTTGTTATCAATTCTTTTGCTTTATGTCATTTCTTTTAAATTCGCTAGGCAAATAAATAGGAACGTAATTATGAAAAAAAAGAGAGAGAAAGAAAAAGCAAGAAAAGAAAAAAAAAGAAAAAAAAGAAAAAAAGAGAGAGAAGAAGAAAGAAAGAAAAAGAAAGAAAAAGGGAAAGAAAAAAAAAGAGGGGAAAAGAGAGAAGTGATTGGTCCAAATGAGCAGCGGCCGGGATGATGCATGACGACTCGAGGAAATGTGTTTGTTTTTTTTAAAGTCGTTGCATTTTATTCATGCGCTAACAACTAATGGGTGTTAATGCTTGTGAGTTCAGATTCTCTAGGCAACTGGCATTCTGGCTACCCACCCATACAACACAAGATTCAAAAAGATGACGAAAGTTGTGTCCCAAGAAATTGAGGCAACTATTGTAGATCCTGCTCACGAAGAGGAGATTGTAGATGTAGCAGGAATGAAGGAGGAAATGTACAAACTGAGGCAGCAGATGGCCGAGATGTACCAGGCCTGGTCTAGAGGTCAACCCCTGCCAGCTTACCCTGCCAACCCCACATACATCCCTCCGGCCAACCCCAATCCTGAGCCACCGACAATGAATTCATCCTCCACATACCTGATTACCCTCTCTATTATGCCTCCACCTCCCAAGTACCACCACCTCCAGTAAAACAAGCACCACCTCACATACCCCAAGTTGCTCCAGTGTATATGGCACCTCCACCCGTTACTATGCACAAATCCTCTAGTGAACCGATGTTTCATATACATGATCCTCACTACTACCCTCCAGAGCCAACTTTCCGACAACATGAGTCTCATGCTCCGCTGATAAAAACAAGTGAAGAGAGAACTGCCAAGAGTGCAGGGCAAGAAGAGATGGCCAGAAAAGGGAAAAGTCTGGAGAATGCCTTCCGCACTATGCAAGGACTAGGAGGGCAGGTAAGTGTGGCCTACAAGGACTTATGTCTATTCCCTGAAGTGCAGCTTCCCGTGGGATTCAAGTTGCCCAAATTCGATATGTATAGCGGACACGGAGATCCGGTAGCTCACCTCAGGGGATACTATAGCAAAATGAGAGGTGCAGGAGGTAAAAATGAGCTATTGATGGCGTATTTCAGCCAGAGTCTGAGTGGTTCAGCTTTAGAGTGGTATACCCGACAAGATCATACCAGGTGGTTCGTCTGGGATGACCTTGCACAAGCCTTTGCAAATCACTTTCAGTACAACTTAGAAATCATACCTGATAGACTATCCCTTACAAAAATTGAGAAGAAGCCAGGGGAAAGCTTCAAGAAGTTCGGTTTCAGATGGAGAGAGCAGGATGCAAGAGTAGATCCACCCATGAAGGAAGGGGAGATGGTAGATTGTTTCCTACAGGCTTTGGAGCCTATATATTACGGTCATTTAGTGTCGGCGATTGGGAAGAGTTTCAATGAAGTCGTGAAGATGGGAAGCTTTGTGGAAGAAGGTTTGAAAACAAATAAAATCATGAGTTTTTCGGCCATTAAGGCCACCAATCAAGCAATACAAACTAGAAACGGGGGAGCAATGGGAAAGAAGAAAAAGGAAGAGGTAGCAACTGTAGAGAGCAGGCCATGGAACCGTAACCCGCATCATCACCCACCAAGACCCTACCACCAACACCCACCAAACCCATCAACCCCTTATAACCCACCACCACCATATTACCCGCCAAACCCATACAACACATCAACCCCATATAACCCACCACCACCACCATACCCACCAACAGTCCCACACTATCACCACCCACAAGCCCAAGCCTACCCACCGCCACCACCACATGTGTGGAGAGCCCAAACCCCACACAATGTTTACCACACCCAGAACACATACCCAACCTCTAAACCCTACAGAAACCAAAACAGGCCCAGGCCTGACTCAGAGTGGAGAAACAAGGCAAGGAAAACATTCACCCCACTGGGGGAATCATATACCAGCCTTTATCATAGATTGAAAGAGTTGGGGATGCTAAGCCCGGTTGCACCTAAAGTTCCAAACCCACCCCCGAAAAACCTTGATCCGTCTGTTAGGTGTGAGTATTGCGCGGAGACATTGGGCCATGATACCGAAAAATGTTGGCAGTTGAAGAATGTCATTCAGGATCTCATTGATGATAGGAGAATTGAAGTTCAGGCTCTAGAAGCTCCGAACATCACACAGAATCCGCTGCCAAATCACCATGAGACACACATGATAGAATTGGTGCAAGGTGATAGCAATCAGAAACCATCTCAGTCTGTGATGATGATAAAGTCAAGTGGCAAAGCAGAAAAGGAAGCCGTGAAAGAAAAAGTGATTGCTGAAGAACCAACAGGAAAGTCGGTAGTGGTGGAGGGTTTGAAAGTGGTAGTGCCAGGCGTAAAGCCGATTGTGACTGTGAAAGGCGTGAGTACGGAGCCAGTAATTATAAGGCCGATGGTGCAGATGCCGGTAGTGAGCACAAAGACCGTACCTTGGAATTATAACAAGGTAGCAGTGGTTTATAAAGAAAAAGAGGTGCCCTGGGGAAATTAATGAAACCCACGGTCTCACCCGGTCTGGAAGATGCTTTGCTCCAGAAGAATTGAGAGAAATGAAAGCAGTAAAAGAGAACCAATTGAAGAAACCAGTGTCAGAAGAAGAAGCGGAGGAATTCCTCAGAAAGATGAAGTCACAGGATTATTCTGTAATTGAGCAGTTGAGGAAGACCCCTGCGTAGATCTCTTTGCTATCTTTGCTAATACACTCAGAAGAACATAGGAAGGCTCTGATGAAGATACTGAACGAGGCTCATGTTCCAGAAAAGATCTCAGTTTGCCACCTGGAAAAGATTACCAACAAGATTTTCGAGTCTAATAGGATCACATTCTCGGATAAGGAATTGCCTGTTGAGGGAACCGAGCACAATAAGGCGCTGTACCTTACGGTGAAGAGCGAAGAGTCGGTAGTGACCAGAGTGTTGATAGATAACGGATCAAGCGCTAACATTTGCCCGTTGTCGACTTTGGGAAAGCTGAACATCAGTCCGGACAGAATTCGGAAGAAGAGTATAAACGTGAGAGGATTTGATGGTGGGGGTAAAAACACATTGGGAGACATTATTCTGGAGGTGACCATCGGTCCTGTGGATTTTACTATGGAATTCCAGGTGCTCGACATTGCTGTGTCATATAATTTGTTGTTAGGCCGACCCTGGATCCACGCGGCCAAGGCAGTACCATCGTCTTTACATCAGATGGTCAAATTCGAGTGGGAGCAACAGGAGATTGTGGTACATGGGGAAGAAAATGCTTGCAATATGGTGACACCGTTTGATGATACCGACGGAGATAGAGGTCCTTGGGTCTACCAAGTGACAGATGCCATTGCGGTAAACAGAATTGCTGAAGGGGAGAAGTTGCCAATCCCTATGGTGGCACCAACTGCTGTGATGGTGGCCAAAGAGATGCTTAGAAATGGGTTTGCACCGGGGAAGGGATTGGGCAAAGCATTGCAGGGAGTTATTCAGCCGGTTCAGCTTCCAGAAAACAAAGGTACCTTCGGCTTAGGGTTTAAACCCACCTTTGCCAACATCCAGAGAGCCTCCAAAGCCAAAAAGAACTGGACCTTGCCTAAACCTATACCCAAACTATCCGACACCTTCGTCAAGCATGGTACAAAATATCGGACATCTGCTGCGACAAAGTGCATTGAGACCCGACCTGATAAAGAAATGTTGAGTTTTGAGAAGATGTTTTGGGAGGTGAATATGGTTGAAGTGGGGGAAGGCACAAGCAAAATGGATGTGCAGTTTGTAGGACCTGGAATCATGTTGAACAATTGGGAAGCTACTCCTTTCCCTATCATGAAGGAGTCTTGGTAGTTAGCTCCAAAATTTCATCATTGCTTTCCCAAAATTGTTATTTTTATAGTTCTCCCATCCCCCTCATGAAAAGAAAATCAAAATGTATCCCGAACTTTGTTCGTTCTTTTTTATCAATGAAATGCGGTTTTCCTTTTCTTCACTTTTTGCCTTATTTTTCTTTATTTTTCTTCTTGTACAGTTCTGCATATGTTGATTCTGATGCCATGTCATGCGTGAAGGATTCTAGACCCAGTTCTGACAATTACGTTACCATACAAGAAATTGAGGAGGATAGTGAAATAGAATGTGAGGATGAGGAAGCCCTGGAGGAAATAAGCAAGGACATGAAACAATATGAGGAAAAACCCAAATCGAATCTGAGTGATACAGAATCTTTAAATTTGGGGAGCAAAGACAATGTCCGGGAAACAAAGATCAGTGTTCATTTGGAAGCACCCCTCAAGGATGAGTTGATAAGGTTGTTACATAAGTTTAAGGACATTTTTGCCTGGTCCTATGATGACATGCCCGGACTTAGCACTAATTTGGTGGTACACAAGTTGCCTATCTATTCCGAATGCCGGCCGGTAAAGCAAAAGTTGAGGAAATTCAAAACGGACATTAGTGTGAAGATAAAAGAAGAGGTGAATAAGCAGTTTGAGGCAAAGGTCATAAGAGTTACCAAGTACCCCACCTGGTTGGCAAATGTTGTGCCGGTCCCGAAGAAAGATGGAAAAACCAGAGTGTGTGTGGACTACAGAGACCTCAACAAAGCCAATCCGAAGGATGACTTCCCATTGCCAAACATCCACATATTGATCGATAATTGCGCCAAGCATGAAATCGGTTAGTTTGTGGACTGTTATGCCGGTTATCACCAGATCCTGATGGACGAAGAAGACGCTGAGAAAACTGCCTTCATTACACCTTGGGGAACGTATTGTTACAGAGTAATGCCGTTTGGATTGAAGAATGTCGGGGCAACTTACATGAGGGCGATGACCACAATGTTCCACGATATGATGCATCGAGAAATTGAAGTATATGTGGACGATGTCATCATAAAGTCCAAAAAGCAACCTGATCATGTGAGAGATTTGAGAAAGTTTTTCCAAAGACTCCGGAGGTACAATTTAAAGCTCAATCCTGCGAAGTGCGCCTTTGGAGTACCTTCAGGGAAATTACTGGGATTTATAGTGAGTCGGCGAGGTATTGAACTAGATCCATCCAAGATCAAGGCTATTTAAAGTCTACCTCCGCCGAAGAACAAGAAGGAGGTCATGAGTTTGCTAGGAAGGTTGAATTACATTAGTCGATTCATTGCTCAATTGACATCAACGTGTGAGCCGATCTTCAAGTTGTTGAAGAAAGATGCAGTAGTGAAATGGACCGACGAGTGTCAGGAAGCCTTTGACAAGATCAAGGAATATTTGGCCAATCCTCCAGTGTTAGTTCCTCCAGAACCAGGGCGACCTCTGATTTTGTATCTGACAGTGCTTGATAACTCCTTTGGTTGTGTACTGGGTCAGCATGATGAGGCAGGTAAGAAAGAACAAGCCATATATTACCTCAGCAAGAAGTTCACGTCCTACGAGGTGAAATATACTCAACTTGAAAGAACTTGTTATGCGTTGATTTGGGTAGCTCAGAAGTTGAAGCATTATTTGTCAGCATATACCACATACTTGATATCACGACTGGATCCTCTGAAGTACATATTTCAGAAGCCTATGCCTACGGGAAGACTTGCTAAATGGCAGATTCTGCTTACAGAATTTGACATTATCTATGTGACTCGTACGGCAATGAAGGCACAAGCTATTACAGATCACTTAGCTGAGAATCCGGTGGATGATGAGTATGAACCATTGAAGACGTACTTTCCGGATGAGGAGGCAATGATTGTCGTAGGAAATAGAGCAAGATGAGAGACCAGGATAGAAAATGTACTTCGACGGGGCCGTCAACAGCAAAGGCGTTGGTATCGGAGCGGTACTCATTTCAGGTACGGGTCAACACTATCCCGTCACAGCTCAGCTCCGATTTTTCTGTACCAACAACATGGCCGAATATGAGGCGTGCATCTTGGGATTAAGGATGGCAATTGACATGGGTATTCAAGAGATTTTGGTCATGGGTGACTCGGATCTCTTGGTACATCAAATACAAGGGGAATGGGAGACACGAGATTTGAAATTGATACCATATCGGTATTGTTTGCACGAGTTGTCTCAAAGATTCCTGTCTATAGAGTTCAAGCACATCCCAAGAATGGACAATGAGATCGCAGATGCTTTGGCCACACTGTCCTCCATGTTGCATCATCCTGACAAGACATATATAGATCCGCTTCAGATCCAAGTCCGTGATCAAAATGCTTATTACTTTGCTGTGGAAGAAGAATCAGATGGAGAGCCATGGTATCATGATATTAGGGAATACCTGAAAGCTGGCAAATACCCGGAGCAAGCCACTAGAGACCAGAAGAGAGCCATCAAGCGTTTAGCTAATGGATTTTTCCTCGGTGGAGGAGTTATATACAAAAGAACACCAGATCTGGGCTTATTGCGGTGTGTGGATGCACAACAAGCAGATGAAATCATGATTGAAGTACATGCTGGAGTATGTGGACCCCACATGAGCGGATATGTTTTAGCAAAGAAAATTTTAAGAGCTGGGTATTACTGGCTCACCATGGAGCGTGATTGTATCAGGTATGTAAAGAAATGTCACCAGTGCCAGGTACATGGGGATCTGATCCACTCCCCGCCTTATGAGCTGCATACAATGTCAGCACCTTGGCCCTTTGTTGCTTGGGGCATGGATGTTATCGGCCCAATAGATCCAGCCGCTTCCAATGGGCATATGTTCATTCTGGTTGCAATTGATTATTTCACCAAGTGGGTTGAAGCTAAGACATTCAAGGCAGTAACGAAGAAAACGGTGGTGGATTTTGTGCATGAGAATATTATATGTCGATTTGGAATTCCCAAGGTGATCATCACAGATAATGGAGCCAATCTAAATAGCCATCTCATGGTGGAAGTTTGTGAGAGATTTAAGATCACACACCGCAATTCCACACCTTACAGGCCAAAGACGAATGGTGCAGTAGAGGCGGCGAATAAGAATATCAAGAAGATTCTCCGAAAAATGGTGGAGAGATCCAGGCAATGGCATGAAAAGCTACCCTTTGCTCTTATGGGTTACCGCACGAAAGTGCGTACTTCTATCGGAACCACACCTTATACACTGGTGTATGGAACGGAGGCTGTTATACCCGCAGAAGTAGAAATACCTTCATTACGGATCATAGCCGAAGCTGAGATAGATGACGATGAATGGGTAAAAGCCCGATTGGAACAATTGAGTTTGATCAATGAGAAGAGGTTGGTCGCAGTTTGCCATGGGCAATTGTATCAACAAAGAATGGCCAGAGCATACAATAAGAAGGTACGACCTCGAAAGTTTGAAGTCGGACAGCTTGTGTTGAGGCGTATCTTACCGCATTGGGCCGAGGCGAAGGGCAAGTTTGCGCCAAATTGGCAGGGACCGTTTGTGGTATCACGGGTGTTGTCCAATGGAGCATTGTATTTAATAGATGTTGAAGGAAAGTGCGTAGAGACTGCTATCAATTCAGATGCAGTCAAAAGATACTATGTATGATTCCTTTTCAATTATGTGTTTTGTATTTTGTTGTGATTTTGGAATTGAAATGACGAAGGCATTTTATTCTCTATCCAAACACTTTATCCATTGATAACCCCTTGAGCCTTAATGAATATATTCTTTCATATCCCTCTCTCGGAATCGCTTTAGCGCAATAAGATCGAAATTGACAAAATGAAGAATGAAAAAAAAAAATAAATAAAAAATAAATAAAAAAAAATAAGAAAAAAAAAGAGAAAAAGACAAAGAAATCGGGAAAAAGTCAAAAAGAAATCCATCTAACTTATGAAGTTGGATGAACTACGTCCGACTTGATCCCGAAAGGGTACGTAGGCAGCCTCTCTGAGGTTCAAGTCACAATAAAGAAAAATCCAAAATTCCCCACATATTGAAACTGGGGCAGAAGTTATGTTTAACAATTCCGAGAGTTGTAAATATTTTTGAACCCTCGTGAGATTTTGAGCCTTTATACCTTTCTTTCTCAACCCATCCAAAAGCCACGTTACAGTCCAAAGAAAGACCTTCTGATCAATTCCGAAATGATCACGAATGCAATGAAGGAGGAGCGAAACATCGGATAATACCCGTGGTGCAGAAAACAAAATACAAAAAGGAAAAATGAAAAATGAAAAAATGAGAGAGTCTCATCGGTGAAAATATTAACCGGCAATGTGAGGCGATTGTGAGTTTGAGAGAAATAAAATGAGAGAGTCTCATCAGTGAAAACCTTAATCGGCACTGTGAGACGATTGTGAGGTTGAGAGAATAAATGAGAGAGTCTTATTGGTGAAAATCTTTCGAGGCACCGTAGGGCGATCGTGAGGACTACCAGAAAAGAGAAAAGCAACAAAAATAGTATCGGTTTGGGTTGGAAACAATTCGGAGACGGAATAATGATTGGAACGAACTGGGTCAGAGTTTAAATACATGGCATGGTCGGCGGAATCAGCCAGCAAATACCCAGATAAGTTCTATCATCTCTCCAAAACGCCCTTACCTTTCTTTCATTTTTCTGCATTTCATTGTTTACCTTTTGAGAGCTAACTACCAGCTCCTGATAACGAAAGTTGAAACAACACTGGGTCAGAAGAAGGAAGAGTTGGGAAGGAAATAAAGAAGCTTGGCAGATATGGCCAAAAGAAAAGAAAACAAAACAAAAATGGAAAAATGAGAAAATACAAAAAGAGTTTGCAAGGGACAAGCAGTTGAAAGTTATGCAGCATGAGAAAAGCAAAAAGAAGGAAGCAATAAGAAGCGGGGACGACAGATGCCAGTTGCCAGCAGTTTATATCGAATAAATTCTGTTTCATGTAGGAACAAATTGTCACTAATCACTTTAAAGTGAATGTGACCAATGTGGAAAATAGAAAACACCAAAAAGAGAAGTTCGCCAATAAGTGGAGAAATTCACGGGCAAGAGATAATTGCTAAAAGAAAATACCAAAAAAGAGGAAGGTAACATCTTTTAAAATCCACTCCCGAGTCCTCAGGCTGCGGGAATACATTTCTGCATTTGCATTTGCACGTTTAAATTCTGTTAGGTGCCCACCTTCGAATACGGGAATACTTTTCTGCATCGCATTGCACGTTTAATTTCGTTTAGGTGCCCACCTTCGAATACGGGAATACTTTTCTGCATCGCATTGCACGTTTAAATTCTGTTAGGTGCCCACCTTCGAATACGGGAATACTTTTCTGCATAGCATTGCACGTTTAATTTATGTTAGGTGCCCACCTTCGAATACGGGAATATTTTTCTGCATCGCATTGCACGTTTAATTTCTGTTAGGTGCCCACCTTCGAATACGGGAATATTTTCCGCATCGCATTGCACGTTTAATTTCTGTTAGGTGCCCACCTTCGAATACGGGAATATTTTTCTGCATCGCATTGCACGTTTAATTTTTGTTAGGTGCCCACCTTCAAATACGGGAATACTTTTCTGCATCGCATTGCACGTTTAATTTCTGTTAGGTGCCCACCTTCGAATACGGGAATACTTTTCTGCATCGCATTGCACGTTTAATTTCTGTTAGGTGCCCACCTTCGAATACGGGAATACTTTTCTGCATCGCATTGCACGTTTAAATTCTGTTAGGTGCCCACCTTCGAATACGGGAATACTTTTCTGCATCGCATTGCACGTTTAAATTCTGTTAGGTGCCCACCTTCGAATACGGGAATACTTTTCTGCATCGCATTGCACGTTTAATTTCTGTTAGGTGCCCACCTTCGAATACGAGAATATTTTTCTGCATCGCATTGCACGTTTAATTTCCGTTAGGTGCCCACCTTCGAATACGGGAATACTTTTCTGCATCGCATTGCACGTTTAATTTCTGTTAGGTGCCCACCTTCGAATACGGGAATATTTTTCTGCATCGCATTGCACGTTTAATTTCCGTTAGGTGCCCACCTTCGAATACGGGAATACTTTTCTGCATCGCATTGCACGTTTAATTTCTGTTAGGTGCCCACCTTCAAATACGGGCATATTTTCTACATCGCATTGCACGTTTAATTTCTGTTAGGTGCCCACCTTCAAATACGGGAATACATTTCTGCACATCATGGTTTATATAGCTAAAAGCCCACACTGGGGCAGAAAAAGAAAAAAAAAGTAGTTTGTTGTTTTGTTTTGAGCAGGTTCAGCTCGAGGGCAAGAAGTACCATTGAAAAAAAAGGGGGAAAACAAGAAAAGAAAATCAACAAAAAAGAGAGTCAACATCAAAGAAAATCAACAAAAAGAAAGAGAGTCTGCATCACCGGAAAGAAAAAGCAAACAAAGGCTAGATTAGGAACAATTGTAATTGTAGGATCATAGCTTAGAATAGCTTCTTCATTTTACATTCCCCCCCCGGTGTAATAAGGAGTAAGTCGGCAAGTCTCAACAGTGTCAATGCAACAGTGAGTCTGGTAGTTTTAAACTGCCAAACCTTCCCGAACTACACTGACCTGATTCCTGTTTAGCCCAGGATATGTAGACAACCTCTAAAGTAGGGTGCGGTCAAAAGGTTTTCAAAAATGCTTTCACGGAATGTGTCAATGTGCAAAAATCTATCATTTCTGCTCACTTGTCTTTGCACTGAAACTCTTCGTGTTCCCGAGCAAAGAGGGGCAGCTGTGAGCACGTGATTTTTGCACCGGGCAAATAATTCCAAAATCAAAATAAATATGTTTTTGAGTGCAATTACTTGTTTTGTTTGAAATTAGCTACACTTTGTGTGTTTGAATAATTAGAGATTAGAAAATCAAAAAAAAATAGGCTATGTAATTAATTTATTTAATTTGATTAGTTTTGAGAAGAAAAATAGTTTTAAGTAGTTGAAATTAGAGAAAAACAGTAGAAAAATTGCAAAAAATAGTAGATAATTAGCATAAGTAGGAAATTAGGTTTTTATAACATTCCATAAAAGAAAAGAAAAAAAAACGTATAAAAGAAAATACATAAAAATAATTAAAATCAAAAAAAAAATGCAATGGCTTAATAAACTGAGCCATTTTAAAACCCATCTGTTTAGCCCAGCCAAATTGGCCCAAGAGCTTGGCCCGTCTGATCCATGTGAGGATGAATCCTCACCGTCCGTCATGTCTGATCCAACGGCCCCAATAATTAGCGGAGTTCTTTAATTAATTGAGATGAGTTGATTAATCTCGACCGTCCGTGTAAGTCGACCTGACGGAAGAGACTCTTGGTCTCATAAGTGACGATACGACATCGTTTTAGTAACGCCATTAAGAGCCGTTGATCTTCATCCATCGGACGGCCTAGATTACATGGGGCATTTCGCCTATAAAAGGCTTGTGTCCGAACAGCCGCTTCATTTTGGCCAAATTCATAACCCTAGCCGCCCCTCACCCCTCTCTTCTCTCTCGTCTTCATCACCATCGAACCCTAGTTGGCCATGGCGGCCACCACCCTCCACGGTGGTCGCTGGCCCTTCTAATCCCCTTCTATCCTCTTTTTCTTCGTCTGTTTCTTCTTCTCCATCAGAACCCCAAGAACAAACCTTTTTTTTTGAAATTCCGGTCACCGGAACTTCGCCGGTGACCACCAAACAATGAATACGTCCTCCAAACCAATGCCGTTCGAACCCCCTTTCCACGATCTATCCAACCATACAAGTCACCACCCTCGAATCTCCTTGGAACTCGTCGAATATCCAAAAGAAGGTCGCCGGAAACCTAGCTCCGGCGACCCCCAAACTGGAACCTCTTCAAGATCCATCCTTTACCATCCCCTGAACACCCCCTGCAACTCAAAATTCAAAAAAGTTCCGTCTTTAAACCTAAAAGAAAAACCAGAAAAGAAAAACGAAAAAAAAAGAACAAAGAATAAGCAACAAGGCAAAGAGTCTGAAAGAGTCTGAGAGGGAGTAAAAAGAGTGAAAAAGAAGGGAAATAGGAAGCTCAGGGGACAGGCCCTGCGAGCTAAGTCCCTCTCCCTTTCTTGCTTGTCTTATTTGTTATCCTTTGTGTGTTTAGCTTGTTTTTGTTATTTAGTCGCATGAACTAGGGTTTTTAGTCTTTGATAAGGTTCTGTTTGATCTATGTTTTTTCTCGCCTGGCATGTTCTTTTGTTTCTCGATATCTTGTGCTTCATCCGTTTAGTTTTAGGATTTTTTGATATTGTTTGTTTTCTATATTGCTCTCTGTGTTGTCTGTTTCCCTGCATTCATAGAACTTGTTAGCACTAAGGTTTTTGGTCGCTTTGTTTTTCCTGTTTTGATCTGGTTCTTATGTTCTGGCTATTATGATCTTTTTCTCCTAAGTCTATTTTTCCTTCGTCCTTTTGACTTATGATGTCTGATCTTAAATAGCATGACTTCTATTTCTCCTCATGATTTTTCATATAGTTGTTCTCTTCGTTCTTTGTTAGCATTAGGCCTCTGTTTCTTATTGATATTAGACAACTTCTGTTAAGTTGAATGATTCTTGTCCTTTGTTTATTCTCATGATTAGTCTCAGGATTAGGATTGGCTGTTATTCTCATGCATGTTTAGTTCTAATATCAGCTTAGCTTTATTCTCTTTTCATCTTCACATTAAGTTGCTTTTGAAGCATCCTGATTGAACTTTCCTGTTTTTCTTCACTGTTTCTCCATATCCTTCTCTTCTTCATCTTCATGTTTATATTAAGACTAGGCTTAGTACTTGAAAATGGATTTTGATTACCATTCTTAGTCCATTACTCTCCTGTTTAAAATAAGTCCTGTTTTATTCCCTTGTTGACTGTTTTCTGAGAGTTTAGTGTCTATGTGTCTATACCCATGAATGCTAAGTGTTTTGGGGTTCTTTCCAGTATGTCACCTGACATGAATTGATTATGGCTAAGCCTATTTGATGTTAATTGACACTTTGCTATGTGAGATTGAGTTTGTGAGTCTGACTGATTAAAACTCAACATTATCCAACCTCTCTTCTGAATTTTAATTAGTTGATAAACATTGTTTGGTTTCATATGGTTATGTGTGCAATTATATGTTGAAATGGCTAAGTGTGCAATAGTTCTATGTTAGTGTGAACACTATTAATACCTATCATACTTTAGGTGAATTGGGTATAGCTGTTAGTGCTAGGTTTCATAAAATGGCTAGTTTTTAAATAGGTTAGAACTGAAAATGAACAAAATAGGCTATAAGTTTAATAATTGACCTAAGAGTGGTCAACTTTGCAAAAGTTGACCAGCTCTATAAGGTCCAAACATACCAGCCCACTCTCAAAGGATGCTGGTTGTGCAAAAATGGTCAAGCCTGCAAATGCAGACTGACCCAGGCTTTCTTTTGAGCCCTGGACATTAAGTGGCCAAACCTGCAAAGGTTCTGGGCCCAACATTTCAGCAAATGGGTTTAATTACCCAGGCTAAGTCTCAACTTGAGACTGGCCATTAGTTTAATAGGTCATTTGAGCAGGCTAGTCCTGCAATTAAGTTTAATTGACCTTAAAGTCACAAAAGTAGGCTACTAAGCAATAATTGGCCTAAGAGTGGTCAACCTTGCAAAAGGTTGATCAATTCTATAAGGCCCTAACATACAGTCCTCCTTAAAAAGGGGGCTGGTTGTGCAAAGTGGCTAAGTCTGCAAATGCAGACTGGCCCAGGCTTTCTTTTGAGCCCTGAACATTAAAAGGGCCAAACCTGCAAAGGTTTTGGGCCCAACTGTTCAGTAATTGGGTTTAATACCCAAGCCAAGTCTCAACTTGAGACTGGCTAACTTTTAAATAGTTTAATTTCATTAATAAAGCAGGCTAGTCCTGCAATCAGTTCTAAATTGAAATAATGTGGTCTTAACTAATTGGAATTAAGCTAAATAGGCTAAAATTGAAATAGTTCTCAATAGTAGACCTGGCCAGCCCTTAAATACCAATGCAAGGGCTGGCTATTAGTTAAATAAGTCCCAAAGAAAGCTGAAAGTTGACCTAGACAGTCAAGTAAATCAGCAGTGGCATCCAGGGCATAATTGGAAACCAAATAGGTAAAATAGTGAATAGATTGAAACATAAGAGGGTAAGGGAGTCATTTGTACCCCTGATTTCTGCAATTTTGCAGAGATTCAAGGGTATAATGGTCTCCCTAAAATGGGATATCTGTAAAAATCCCAAACCCTTAGGGCTACATTGGTAAAAACCCACAAAAAGGAATCTTTAGAACCTTCCAGCACATGCTGGAAGGGTTTCTGCTAACAGAATTGGGGGTTTAACTGTATATCTCATAAATTTTAGAGGGGAGAAGTGGGATTAATCCCATAACTTTCTCCCCAAGTTTCAGCCCTTGGCTTAGCTATAAATACACCCTAAAAAGGGGCTGAAAGGGGTTCGAAAATTAGCCAATCTGCAATTCACTTTAGGCTGGCTCTTTGAGAGAAAAATTCATAGAAAGAACACTAATATAACAATAGAATTCTTAGGCATTTGTTCGAGTGAGAATCTAGTTCAGTCGCCTGTGTTTGTGGTTTTCTGCTCAAGTGTGTGCCTGGGTTTCTATTTGCTCTTGCTGTGGTGTTTTGTTTTCGTGGAATAATCCATCTCTCTGTTGCATTGCTGTTCGAAACCTTGCTGTGCTTATCTGCCTGACTCCCTAGACTCATTGGATTTTTCTTTGTGATCCAGGTACATCTCTCTTTCATTTGAAGTTGTAATGGCGGATTAATTGAATAAGACTGAAGACCCGGCTTAATTGTCTGTCATTAGGAATTTGTAGTTCAGTTTTTGTATTATTGCTTTAATAATTTGGATTTGTAGTTTTAGTGGTAGTATAGAATGTAGTAGCTGAAAAACAGAAATCAAACAAACGATGTAATAGCTTAGTGATAGAGTAGGTAGTATAATAGTAGTAGTATAGTAGCAGTAGCTTATCACTTAGTTTAATTAGGTAAAAACTCTTAAAACATAAATTAGCATATCACTTTTCTGCAAAAATCGCTAATTATTCATAGTAAGCTTCTTCATAAAAAATGAACTCACATAGTTAACTACACTGGCTTGAATCTGTACATAAACGTAAGTAGGATTTAAATCTTAGTAAAATCAATGGTTTAGTAATGCTTAAGTCGTGAAGACAGTTGGATTAGATATTGGGTTTGTGTATTTGAAAAACTGATTTATAAAGTCATCACTCGTATAGCTAGTTAATTTTGTGGTTCTAAGTTAGAATCTGAGTAATTTGGGGAGGAAAAAGTTAAATAAGGCATCAACCTGACCTGTAATATCTAATAGGATTGATTCAGTAAAACCAGTAGTGTGATTGTACAAACCTATGCATAATTCCCTTTAGCCTTAGATGATCAATAGGTAATTAACTTAACTGTTCTTCAAGCAGCATATATAATCGAATTTTTCTTCCTTAGAATTCTCAACCAGTAGCTAATGTAGATGTTAGTATCAATTTATTAATAAAAGTCGAGATCATAAAAGAGCCTTTTAACTCTAGTCTGGGGTATAGTAGATAAATGATTCATGATTTGTTGATAGGTTGTATACTGATTCCTCTTCTAATGAATAAAACATTTTGAATTCATTCTATTTTATATCATTGTTTTGTTTACGTTTCTGCTTTTGGTTATTTCAATATAGTCTGAATCTGTTATATAAAAACGGGCTTAAACTGCGTCATGAACTCTGTCGAAGTGGTCAAGTGCAAGCCTGAATACTGCTTAGGCTTTAAGGCCGGGGCTGGCCCAATGCTGATCCGGTTAATCGAATGAAGAGACCAGGCCCCCATTAAATAACAAAACCCGATGGGCCTGGAATACTTAGTGTAAAAAACGGTTAAGGGAAAAAACACGATTAGAAAAACATAGTATATACTTCTTAGGATTGAACTTTAAAATTAACTTGGGATAAGCCTCGCCCGACTTTAAACAAGCGGGGCCCCCATTTAGTAATGTTTTAATACAATTAGACTCAGGAAGACTACAAGCTAATTCCATAGTCTTACCCAAAACAATTGAAAGCCGACAGACTATTTTAGGGCGGGATTTTAATATACCTTCCATTGAACGAGTGTGCACTTGGTGCGACTCAAATCCAAATCTCGGCAAAGCTGAAATACACCGAAAGTCATAGGCGTACTGGTTGCGGTATGACTCAAGGCGTGTTTTCGCAATGCCGCAAATTCCGTAAAAATAATACTTAACGTAAAAAGCACTATATATGTTGTTAAAATCTATGATTAAGTCAGGCAAGAGTCGGGAACGACAATTGAGCGACCGTGCTAAAACCACGGAACTCGGGAATGCCTAACACCTTCTCCCGGGTTAACAGAGTTCCTTATCCGGATCTTTGCTTCGCAGACATTTTAAGAGTCAAAATTCCTCGGATTCGGGATTAACCGGTGACTTGGGACACCATTATCATTCCCAAGTGGCGACTCTGATTAATCTCAAATAAAATCCCGAACCGATTGTCCTTTAATTAGAAAAACTCCTTCCCTTACGTTATTTTATCCGTTTCGGATATTTGAGCGTCGGGGTATACCCTACGAGTGTATTTATATGCTTATATTTCCCAAAAGTGGGGTAGTAAAAAGGGAGGTGTGACAGTCACAACCCAAAATTCACTAAGGGTCGTGATGGCACCGGACACTACTGTCAGGCAAGCCAAAACAATTTAACTAGTAAATTCTCGTTTTAATATTTTCAAATCATTTTTGCTAAAAATTAACAATGAATAATAAACTTCACTAAATAAATAATGATGTCTTTACAAGATTTATTCACTGAATAATCCCGAAATCATCCCAAAACCTGGTTATAAGTGCATGAGCAATTACTAAAAAATTTAATAAAGTAAAATAGCTCTCCAAAGTACAAACTTGACAGAAATTAAATATAATACACTGAAAGAGACTCTGTTGGTTGCAAGTCGTCTCGAGAAATGCATCTCACCTAGGTCTTTGCATCACCCATGCTGCTACGTCCATTAATCCTCTAGAGGTACATGTTCTCGTGCAACAAAAATGCACAACAAGTGTAGAATGAGTATAGAAACAACATGTACTCATTAAGTATAGTGCATAACCTCGAAGAAGTAGCGAAGAGACGTCGACTTCGACGCTTACTATTAGTCCAATAATATCATTACAATAAAGAAGTGAATAAGTATGAAACAGGGCAATTATGTAAAATAAGCATGTACAAAACACATAGTAGCATCCCCTTTCTTCTTTATTTTACTCATGTTTTTAGCTAGCAATCCGTAACTGGAGGACATAAATAGATTTGGTGGATTTCCTTAAAGAAGTTGTCATGATTCAAAACAGGGAAAAATCACCCAGGTTCACTGGCTTGTAGCCAAATATCATGCATGATTCCAACATAAAAGTAAATAGTTCACAGCCGAAGGGCGAACAACACGAACCCTAGATGCATCGATTTCCCCGCTCGTGAATAATACATGTGACATTGTCCTCTCTCGCAATTCGTACATATGACGTGGTCAAATTTAAATTTAATAAATTACGATGGAGTTTCTTCCTTTGAGGTCCATCGATACTTGACCTCAGAGTAGTACGAGCCCACAAGGAGGGAGAAAGTGGGGAGTTTCCAAGGCATGTAGCTAGAGCAGACAAAGTCTGTCATGCTAGTCTGAGCCCGCAACATGGAAGTAACTAGGTGTCCTATCTCCATATCTTTGTAATAAATGTATTTGTACTATGTCAGGATTCCCCTCATGTATAAAGGGGATCCTTGTCATTTTGTAAAGTTCTGTTGCTCAATACTAAATACACAAGAACATTCTCTTTACTCTCTAACACACTGTCTTGATTACATTATTCCATTTATTACTTATATTCATTGTTCATCATTTATTGCATTGGCCATAAAGAGCCATCATTGATTTTATTCTAAATGTGAGTCGCCCATCGATTAACCCCGATAGCTCCCAACCGAACTCCAGACTTGACCCAAAGGTCCTCGAATAACGAGCTCGAGTCCCAACTATTAATCATTCGGTTTGGTTATCACCATGATCTCAAGCTCTAATCTCATTTCTAAGTCTTTCACATAGCATCAACTACTTAACAACTAACATAAAAATGGATCACGTATTTTTAGAATCCCATAATCAAATTTAATGTTATTACTATTTTCACGGTAAACAGTTTGGCGCCCAACGTGGGACAAAAAATAATAGTGATTATTTCTTGGTAGTTTAACTACATAATGCAAGTTACCTTTCATGCTTTTTCTTGTCAAAAATCTTCAATTTCAGGTTAAAATGTCTAACTCAATAAATGGAGGTGAAAACAACAATCTTGAGGACCACGGAGAGAATGTTGTGAATGTTCCAGGTGTTGGTGTACCACAACGAAGCCCAGAGAATGGACCAAAACAAATTCTCATGGACGCGGTTTCGTGTGATGCTCAACACGTAGAAATACACTAAGGCAATCAACAAAAGCCTAGAAAACCCTAGCTAGGGAAGAACAAGAGGTTAGCCTTCACATTATTTCTGAAATGTTGCTCATATGACAGCTAGCTATTGCTCAGCAACAAAGTCTCTAGAAAACATCTAGCACGGTATCACCAAGGACGGTCCCCCAACCGAGCAGGTACTTAGGGAGATCAAGCAAAAATGGGTCGGTAGCAGACCCTGCCATCGTAGAAATGCTCAAAGATCTCACAAGGAGGATCTAATCAAGCAAGAAAATGATAGAAGCCAATGGCAAGAAGGCCGAGACCTACTACTCCAAGGTCGCCCAAATTTTGGGCGCACCCATGATGTTAAAAGGTGTAGACTCAAAGAAGTTCGTATAGAAGTCGTTCCCACAGGAAGAGAAACCAAAACCCATTCAAAAGAAGTTCAGAATTCCCGACCTTCTGAAGTATAACAGAACCTCGTACCCCAACGAGCATGTCACTACTTACACCTGTACGGTGAAAGGACCCGACTTGAGGGATGATAAGATCGAGTCCGTCCTACTGAAAAAGTTCAGGGAAATGCTTTCTAAAGGGGCAATGATGTGGTATCACAACCTGTCCCCAAACTCGATTGATTCATCTGCCATACTGCCGAATTTTTTCATTAAGGCACATGCGAGTGCAGTCAAAGTAGCAACAAGGAAGTCCTACATCTTCAAGATCAAGTGGATGGAGAATGAGATGCTGCGAGAATTCGTATCTCGTTTTCAAAGGGAACGTATGGAACTACCACCAGTGTTTGACGACTGGGAAGTGTAGGCCTTCACTCAACGTCTGAATGAATGAAGCTCGGTGGCTTCGGAGCAATTGAAATAGAATTTGGTTAAATATCCCACCGTGACCTGGTCGAACATTCAAAACCGATATCAATTAAAAATCAAGGTAAAAAATGACCATTTAGGAGCCACCTCGGGCTCGGTATACCCAATTATGCTTCTGTTAAAGGAGCCACCCGAGGCGCAACATACCCCGCAACAATTGAAGGATGGGCCAAGAACAGAATCCTCCAGGACTCGTCAACAGAGCCGGATTTAATAGGCACACATGACCAACGGAGGCACCTCGCTTATCAAAATACAACTTCAATGTCGACGTATCAGACATCGTGTTCGCCATAAGTAAAGTGAGAGATGACAGGTGGTCTACAACTGTATTATTAGATGTTTCACAAAGGAATCATAACTTAATGTGTGAGTTTCGCAAAACGCACGACCATAGGACTGGGGATTGCCACCATCTATGAGAAGAAGTAGAAAGACTACTCAATAAAGGTCACCTCCGAGAATTCTTAAACGACCGGGCCAAAAATCAGTTATGGGAAAGAGAGGTAACCAAGAAGAATGAAACAAATGAGCAACAACATGTCATCCACATGATATTGGGAGGCATCGATTCCCCACAGGAGCCCATGATGAGAAGAACAAAAATATCTATCACTAGAGAAAAGCAAACTCGGGGTTACATACCCAAGTATGCTCTCACATTCACCGAAGAGGGCCCCAAAACCCTGTCTCATCTTCATAATGATGCAAATAGTAATCTCTTTTCTTGTAAATATATTTCAAATTAAACGTGTACTTGTGGATCCATGTAGCTCGACCAACATTATCAGGTCCAGGGTGGTAGAGCAACTCAAACTGCTTGACTAAAATGTATTCGCCTCTCATGTCCTCAACATATTTAGTATGGCGAGCAAAACAACGAAAGGGGAAATCACCCTCCCACTCAACGTGGCCGGCACAACCCAAAATGCCAAATTCTATGTCACTAAGGGAGACATGATGTACATCTCCTTGCTCGAAAGGCCATGGATACACTGCATGAGAGAAGTACCATCCACTCTTCATTACATGATGAAATTCCCAAGAAAAGATAGCGTTAAAAACGTCTACAGGGAAGAGCATGCGGTGAGAGAAATGTTCATGGTGCTTGATGTGGCCCTGACACCGGTACCTCCACCTTTGAAGGAGTTTGAAGGAGCCGATAGCAAACAGTAAAATAATGATAACAAGCTACACTCTCGGATACTCCCGACTACATAAAGTAGGGGACCATACCGCATCCTCATCACAAGCGCATGAAACACACCAGTGCTCGAAAAGATCGCAGCCCATTCTACATGAAGGTATGACTGTATACTTTCTCTTTTAATTACTGACCTGAGTGCCGATATCCAATCGAAACGACCAAAGCGATATCCAACTCAAAGGACTAAGCTTTCAAAAACATATGTTGCACTTTTTTCTTAGACCAATTTTTATCTCAAAATGGGTTTTACCAGCAAAGTTTTTAACAAGGCAACATCTGTGTGCTACCGAAGGAAGACTCAACAAGTAGTCAAGGCTTCTTTTGCATTCAACCCCGAATACTGGGGGGCATCCCCCAAAGGTCACATTCACAGAGAAGCCTAGACACACTTAGTGTGGTCTCAATAGGAAAATAATGTATTGGGCCAAACGGTCAAACGAACCGTGTCCGCATAAGAACAATCAAACCACTAACAATAAAGGCATGTATAATTGTACCAAGTAATTGAAGAATAATTTTCATCAAAGCATTTCACGCTTCAAAAGAAACTCGACATTTTTGCAAAAATGACTTCTCTGTCAAAAGCGTCCCGAACACTCGGGGAGTTGCATCCTGAACACTCGGGGACTGGCGTCAACAACTCAAGGCCACATGACCTCTGGTTCGGAAACTCTACAATTACCAGCCCTTAATAAGGAAATACCAAGTTCACAAGTAATGGCTCTTGAGCCGAGAAAGCCTCGATGAATTGGGTACTACCGTCGATCACCACTCTCCATCGACTTATAAAAACCCGAGGCCATAAGACCTCATGCGCGTAACCTCGGTCTCGTAAGACCTACATAATGCAATGATGATATCTATAAGACCTCAAGCTAGGAATGAACCACACTTGAACCAAGTGACAGTATCTGTAAGACCTCAAGAATGGCATGAGCCATACTTGTACCAAGTATCCAAACTCTAAGACCTCAAAGGCATTTAAAACTTGTAAGACCTTACTAAAAGTATAAACCCGATCTCAAAGTCAAGGCTATATATCAAAATTGTAAGACCCCTAAAAGGCATACCCTTGATATAGACACCAAAACTACTTCATTTGGGACTAAAAATGGCTAAGCCAAACTAACCGGTCAGACAAAAGTAACCGGTCACAGGGCTGTACCAGCCAAACTAATACAACTCGACGACGCCCGACCGTCGCTACAAAATCATATGCCTTCAATCACTTCGAATCTACTTCGTTAAGAATCGGTTAAATATGCCACCCTCGACATAGGATAAAGAGCTTTTACCATGTCAGCTCCTAAACATTGGCTTCAAGATACTCAGCTTCCGAGTAAATCTCTCGAGATGCTCGATCACCGCCATATAACGACTCCACATCGAGGTTTTTTATTAAACTATTGAAGTATCACAAACACTATTTCAAAAAATCCTTATCGAGGAAATAATAAAGCCTACATAAAGGTCGCATCGACCCAAGGCGTAAGAGCCACTGTCGCCAGCCCATACAAAAGATTGTATTGACCCAACACTTAAGAGCCTAGGGCCAGCTCTAAATTTAAAAGCTTGAGGGTCGAATGAGCTCTAGTCAAAACCCAATGTGGAGACTGAACCCAAAACAATTAACTAAATCTTCCTAAGAGAAAAAGCGTAAGAGACGTTTTCGCTGCTTATACTAAAAAGTCATATCGACCAAGCGCGTAAGAGCCTACGTGTCAGCCTAATGAGCCCCAGGGTAATACCATGAATCTAAAGATTCCTCTTTATGCATACATGCAAAAAAACACAAGCTCCATTTACAAATGTGCTTTGGAAATGCTACATACAAAATCAGAAAGTAATATCTACATCCCCCCGAGGGCTATGGCCCGCCGGCCTCATCTTCTTTATCCTCAGTGTCAGACAAAAGTAACCGAGCACCACTATACCCCTAGCATGGATCTTTTTGAGGGTTTCCCTTCGAGATTTACATCGAGCATATTCCTTGCTCCTACCCTCATGGTCAAGAATTCTTCTTAGCTCAGCTTGAGCATCGGTAGCGTTCTTTAAATAGACCACCACTTTCTGATCGACTTTAGTTCGACTCGTTGCGGTTTCAGCCCGGGCATCCACAACCTTGGTCTTTATCTTCAAAAGCTCGGACTAGAGCTTTGTAATCATATCTATTCAAACCAAGTAACTATCACGAGCTTAGTGAAGTTGAATCTCAAAGGAAGAGGCTTTGCCTAGAGCACCCTTCTCCGCCAAAGCCTGAGCGTCCGCATGAGACTTTAACTCATCATACTCGAGCTTGGCTAGGCCAAATTCGTTTCAAAGGTGCTCCAGGTCCTTCTTAATTTTCTCCAACCGAAATAAATGAAACATTCTCAGGAGCTAGAAGAAAGAACACATACTAGCTCGGAACAAAAATTACCTTCTCCTTCATATAGCGCTCATAATTCAAGCTCCAACTCACCTCATACCGTAAACGTGCTAACTCAACTTCCCATTTGATAGAATCGTAGGAAGCTCAATTATATTCAAGTACAAGGATGACGCGTTGCAATCTCAAAGAGGTCCTTTAACAAGATGTCAAGCTAAAGAATTTTAAAACACGGTCATTGGACTTCAAGTGCACATAAATAAGCCTTTAATTGTCGAGAAAGAGCTCCAGCCCAAAGGAAAAGAATTGTTGAAATTTTACAATTATTTGGTAGCTCAAATTGAAGTCCAAGTGGAGGAAGATTTGGTCACCCAAATCAGCACTTGGAGTACGCCAAAATGGCTCAAAGTGAGCTTAAAAGAAGTCCAAAAGGAGGTACTACAAAAGGAGCCCAATTGGAGTCCAAACAAATGGCCCAAACTAGTTGTTTTAAAGACTTTTCTTAGTCTTTAGCAACCACCTACCTTATTGTAATAATTATGTTTTCCATTACAACCACCCCACCTTGTTTTAATTTTATTTTTATGCCTTTGTACTCCTATATATAGGATGTTCTTCTTATTCATAAGACAGATTATTATTGATTGAGTATATCATACTTTGAGAGTTCTTTTTCACCTTTGTTACTTGTGCTTTGAGATTTATTTTTCAACCTTTACTAGTTCATAGTTCAAGGTAGTAAGATTACTTCTCTTTTGTGATACCTTTGATTCCTTTGTTGTATTCTTAGAAGACGATTAATACTAGTATTAATTGGTTTCTCAAGTTACTCATAAAGTGGTCAAGATCTGAATCTATTGTTTGATTTGCTTATTAAGTAAAGGCGTTTGATTTCTTTCATAAATCAAGACGTTGTTACTTTGATCTTGTCAAGGCTATAGAACTTGCGTTCTTGAAAGTTCTCGGAATTCTTTCCTTCAATCTTTCCCATATCCTTTATTTTCGTCTCTTTAATTCTAGTTGTTCAATTCCTGTTGTTATTGCTTCCGCATTTACTTCTCAAATTCTTACTCTACTTTGGATTCCCGACCTAGTTGTTATCAAGTGGTATCAGAGCGATTCAATCAAGATTTCGTTCTTAATAATTCTTGGGATATCTTGAATATAAAAAGAAAATCCAATTTAAAAACAAAAAGAAATACAATTGATTGCTCTTTAGGATATATCTTTTGTATTTAAGTTGTTTCTAAAAATTAACAAAGGAAATAAGAAGATGTGATCCTTGATTTTCTTACTCTTTGTATTCTGCATATTTATATTCTTTCCTTTTTGTTCGTGTCTTGCTTCAACCGAGGCTAAAAGTTCTAGGATTTGGTTCTTTCTTCTTTTATTTGTTCCCAAAAACAAAAGAAAAATCGGAGTTTTACTACTGAAAACTATATACAAGTTGGGTTTCACTATAAATCTACAAAGTATATTGTTCAAAGACTATTTTGAGAAAAAATAAAAATAAAAAGAGGAAAGGTGTGTGTGAGAACAATTGAGGAAAACACCAAATTGGAGAGACATATTTCCTCTAATCTACGACAAGATGTCTCAAACAGGTAACTACAATGGAAGGAGTAAAGCGATGGCTCAACAACTTGAAAAGTCGAACTTATAGTATATGGAATGGAAGGAAGACAATGGTAAAGTTATATTTCATACAAGAGCTAAAGTGATGTGTGATATCTTAAGTTATACCCTTAGAATTGACAAATCTTTTGGCTGATAGCATCCTAGGAAGCTTAAATCTATTTAAGGATAAGTATGAAGCTTTGGAATCACAAAAAGAGGGCCTTTAACGAGATCTCAAGTTAAAAAGTTGCAAAACAAGGTCATTTGACCAATTTCGCACCTAAATGTGCTCGAAACTTGCAGCCCATGAAGTCCTACATAAAACCACATTTTAATGGCATAAAAAGGACTTACTTGATGTCCAAGAAAGGTATAATAGGTGTGAGCACATGATTTTTGCACCAGGCAAATAATTCCAAAATTAAAATAAATATGTTTTTGAGTGCAATTACTTGCTTTGCTTGAAATTAGTTATATTTTGTGTGTTTGAATAAGTAAAATTAGAGAAAAATCAAAAATAGTAGTAATTAGTTTGTTAGTTTAGTTAATTAGAAAAATTAGCAAAATAGCTTAAATAGGAGAAAATAAAGGAAAAATAGCAGAAAAATTGCAAAAAATATTAGAAAATTAGAGTAATTAGTAGATTAGGATTTATAATTTTTCATAAAAGAAAAAGAAAAAAAAATATAAAAGAAAAGTACATAAAAAATAAGTTAATATCAGAAAATACAAAAAATTAGTATTGTGTTAGGTTTGGGCTGATCTGAGTTAAAAGAATTGGCCCAAAGTTTTGGCCCAGTGAAGTGGCCCGTTGGTCTGTGGAGAGATTCAATCTCATCCGTCCATCAAGACAGATCTGACGGTTGAGATTATTGGCAGAATTATTTAGGGTTAATTAATTAAGAAAAGCGATCTGGGCCGTCCGTTTAAGTTGATCCAAGGGTGTGAGACTTTAGTCTCATTAGAAGCAAAACGGCGGCGTTTAAGTAACGCCCATTCAAAGCCGTCGATCTTGATCAAACGAACGGCCGAGATTATTGTCACGCCCCAAATCGAGGAACATGACCGGCGCCTGACCGGGTTGCCCCAGTCAAGCGGACCTGGGTGCCTTTCATTCCCACGCGTTACCCCTGTGTTGACTGTTTCTCATTAACCACATATATTACTAATCATAATGACTGATTTCATAATGCATAAACATAACCATGTGATTTGATTCACTAACGAGTTCATAATTTTTGTTTACAACGCCCCATACATATACATAAGCCACAATCCCACAGTTTACATGTCTATGGAGCCTCTAGGATACAAAAAGGGAAATACAATACTTGCCGGTAACAAGGCTTCGGCTATACCTTACAAAACCAAAATGAAATCTAAACCGAAGTGGCATGAACCACACAAGGCCCCGAGGAAGAAAGGGGCTCACCAAAACGGGCAGTGGAAGGAGAAGGATACTACTGCCGATGAGCTGAAGTGCCTGCTACTGGTCCACCTACAATCATGACACGAATGTAGCGCCCCGGCAAAAGGGACGTCAGTACACTTAAATTGTACTGGTATGTATGGACAAACTTTGTCCCAAGTAAACTCAAGCCATTAAATTACATCAACAATTAATTAAACCAACCAACCATGTTTTCCACCTTTTACTCATTTCAGATAAGCCTCAACACAAGCACATTCAATGTCAACAAATGGAACAACGACCAATCAACAACATAAATTGCAAGTAGTCAAACATAGGAGCAATCAGTGCTCCCCAGGTTGCAAACTCTCCTGTTGTCTCCTTTCACAATTTCACATTATTGATTTATGTATCAATTTTCAATAGCGATTTCGATCGCTTTCCATCCTTATTGCCCCCTGACCACCCTTATTACCTGGGCCACCCTTATCACCCCAACCCAAACCTTATTTCACCACGTTGCGGCACGCAACACGACCCCGCCTTACAGTTGAAAACACAACAATTTCAAACAGCAGATAAGATACTACACACAATTTCAACAAGTTCAAATAAGCAACTTGCACATTGTTTCATGTTCTCAATTACTTCTCAAGCCAATATCACAACCAAGTTACAATGTTTCCACATTCAAGAATATTCACACATGTATATTCAGCAATTTTCCATAATTCAAGTATTTCATTTCTTTCCACAATAAACCAATTCTCAAGTGTTTCGATTTCTTTTCCACAAGGTGCCATATAGGTCATCATATTCATTATTCACAAATTCTTTACCCAATTCAACTCTCATTTACCTTTCGGTTCATATTTCTTACCACAACACTCATAGTTCAACAACAACTTTGAATATCCAACAACAACATCAATTAATCACATACAATTTCTCAAATCAACACATGCCAAACAATTTTACACATAAGGGCGATTTCACAAGAATCAAAATTAGCCATACATACCTGGTGATGATTTTTCTTCCGTTAACTTCCTACTTTATGCTTACCCAAGCTATCTTACTCTTGCCAACCTTGTTTTTGAAGACTCTTACTTCTACTCACTTCTTTTTACTAGAAATCAAGTTCAAAAATCATGCATGAGTGTAAAAATTTTATTTTTAAAAGCTATCAATTAAAACTGAAAATCAAAGAAAATAGTTAGGGTTTTTACCTTGAAAACATTGGGGAAGTTGAATCCTTGCCCTAGGATCCCTTGGAATTAAGTAGTTGGAACAATCTTTGAAGATGAAGAACTTCTCTCTCTAAAAACCCTCTCTTCTCTCTCTAATTTTGGTGAGATGATATGATAAAATGAAGAAGAAAGGTGTTATATTAAAGAAGAGATCGGGTCAAAATGTTACAAAAATCGGGGCCGGGGTCAATTATGCGGTGCACTATGCGACCGCAGAATCAACATGCGGTCCGCATAGTGACCGCAGAATTGCCCCAAATTTTATACAGGTTCTGTTAAGGAATGCGGTCACTATGCGGACCGCATGTTGATTCTGCGGTCGCAAAAGTGCACCGCAGATTGACATGCGATCGCATATCGACCGCACATTTGACACGGATTTGGGCAACTCTCTGGAACGATTTGCGGTCAGAATGCGGTCCGCATGTCAGGTTTGCGGTCGCATTCTTGACCGCACATTTGACACTTTTTCGGAAAAATTATTTCTCTACATTTTTGAAACTTAAATCATTACCAAGGGTCCGAACCGCGGCGAGCAAGCTCGCCGCGAAGAATTCTACGCATTCCTAACACATTATTCGGACCATGACACCACAAGCTACTAGGTTTTATGCACAAAAATTTTACGGGGCCTTACATCCTCCCCCCTTAAGATCATTCGTCCTCGAATGAGGATTTTGAAATAAATGAGTTTTGAAAGACATGATATGCAAGCTATCAAAATTTTGACTAACTCTTATATTTTAGAAAAATTTCGCCAGAGTTTCCTTTGTATTATGGACATATCCACCTGTCAGAGGGCCCCCGAAACACATTACCAAAAGACAATATACAACTACAACACTTTTCACAACTGGTATACACTTTCTTACCTCAACGAATGCACATAAACTTGTCATTTCAATGAATTCTTACCTTATTTAACCATTTTAACACACCATGTACACTTAACAAATCATTACCAATCTACACTTACTATTAGTTATTCATTAAACACGTAAATCTTTATAAGGCTTTCATTTATCAAGAACGGTTCAAATGACCCAAGGTAACAACACATTTAACTCATTACAAATAAAGGAGACTTTACTAATACTAAGAGGGAAACAACTTAGGCCAGATGAGACAGTTACTAGGAGTAGGAGGGTCACCTAATTTCTTCTAGGCTTGATCAAACAAATGGGGGTACTTTTCTTTCATCTCTTTTTCTGCTTCCCATGTGGCCTCCTCAACTTGTTGACTTCGCCACAATACTTTAACGGAGGCAACTTCCTTATTTCTCAACTTACGGACTTGCCTATCAAGAATGGCAACTGGAACTTCTTCATATGACAAATCTTCATTAACCTCTATAGCTTCGACTGGCATGATGGTGGATGGATCTCCAATCACTTTCTTCAACATGGACACATGGAATACCGGATGCACCGATGACATCTCAGGAGGCAACTCTAGCCTATAAGCAACTTGACCAATCCTTTGAACGATCCGATAAGGCCCGACATACCTAGGACTCAATTTTCCTTTCTTCCCGAATCGCATGACTCCCTTCATAGGAGATACCCTCAAGAACACCCAATCATCGACTTGAAACTCCAAATCCCTTCGACGAACGTCCGCATAGGACTTTTGACGACTCTGTGCTGTTTTCATTCTCTCCTGAATAACTTTGACCTTTTCCATAGCTTCGTACACCATATCTGGCCCTAGCAATTCCGCTTCACCTACCTCAAACCACCCGATTGGCGATCTACATCTTCTCCCGTACAATGCCTCAAACGGGGCCATTTGAATGCTAGCATGATAGCTGTTATTGTAAGCAAATTCTATCAGTGGCAAGTGTTCATCCCAATTACCTTTAAAATCTAAGACACAAGCCCGCAACATATCTTCGAGCGTCTGAATGGTCCGCTCGGCCTGTCCATCGGTCTGTGGATGGAAAGCTGTGCTGAGATTCACCTGAGTTCCCAAACCTTGCTGAAACTTCTTCCAAAAGTTAGCTGTGAACCGAGCCCCGCGATCCGAGATAATAGAAAGTGGAGTGCCATGAAGTCTTACTATCTCCTTGATGTACAATCTTGCATATTGCTCCGCAGTATCAGTGGACTTGACAGGCAGGAAGTGAGCTGATTTGGTGAGTCGATCTACTATCACCCATATTGAATCGAACTTACGCTGAGTGCGAGGTAACCCTACCACGAAATCCATATTGATCATTTCCCATTTCCACCTTGGTATTTCTATAAGCTGAGTTAATCCTCCAGGCCGTTGATGCTCGGCCTTCACTTGTTGACAATTCGGACATTTAGCTACAAAGCCCGCCACATCCCTTTTCATACCGTTCCACCAATAAACCTCTTTGAGATCGTGATACATTTTCGTTGAACCAGGGTGCACAGAATACCTGGAAGTATGAGCCTCTGCCATCACTCTTTCCCGAAGCTCGTCCACATCCGGAATGCATAGCCTATCTTGACACCGCAATACACCATCTTCGCTGCTGAGTACAAATGCTGAGGTCTTGTCATTCATGATCGCTTCCTTCACCCGAACCAATGCTGGATCCATGAACTGTTTTTCCTTGATTTCCGCGACCAACGATGACTCTGCTCCATTATGCACCAAGATATCCCCCTCGTCTGACGCCGAGATACGAACCCCCAAACTGGCTAATTGGTAAACCTCTCGAGCCAGGTGTCTCCGATCTACACCCAAATGAGCCAAACTACCCATGGATTTCCGACTAAGAGCGTCAGAGCTACCACATTTGCCTTCCCTGGATGGTACAATATGTCCATATCATAGTCCTCGAGTAGTTCTAACCACCGCCGCTGTCTCAGATTCAGCTCTTTCTGCTTGAACAAATACCGGAGGCTCTTGTGGTCCGAAAACACATCTACATGAACCCCATAAAGATAGTGTCGCCATATTTTCAAGGCAAGCACAACAGCCGCAAGTTCCAAATCATGCGTCGGATAATTCTTCTCATGGTTCTTGAGTTGCTCGGAAGCATAAGCTATAACCTTTCCGTGCTCGCATCAATACACATCCCAAACCGACACCGGAGGCATCACAATAGACTACAAATCCCTCTCTGCTTCCGGCAAGGCCAATACCGGTGCCGAGGTCAATCTTGACTTCGGTTCTTGGAAACTTTTCTCACATGCTTCGGACCACCTGGAACTTAACTGCTTCTGCGTCAATTTAGTCAATGGGGAGGCGAGGGTTGAGAATCCCTCTACAAACCTCCGATAGTACCCGGCCAGACCCAAAAAGCTGCGAATCTCTGTCGGGGTTCGTGGGTCTAGGCCAATCTTTCACTGCCGCAATCTTCTGAGGATCCACCATAATTTCCTCACTGGAAATAACATGCCCTAGAAAAGCTACGGACTCCAACCAAAACTCACATTTTGAGAACTTGGCATACAATTGATGCTGAAGAAGGGTCTGCAATGCTGCTCTGAGGTGAACGGCATGATCTTCCCCGCTCCGAGAGTAGATGAGAATATCGTCAATGAATACAATCACAAAGGAATCTAGGAATGGCTTGAAAACCCGATTCATAAGGTCCATGAAAGCTGCTGGGGCATTGGTTAGCCCAAAAGACATGACCAAAAACTCGAAAGTGACCATAACGAGTTCTGAAGGCGGTTTTAGGAATATCCTGCTCCCTGATTTTCAACTGGTGGTACCCGGACCGTAAATCAATCTTTGAGAAGAACCTCGCTCCCTGCAATTGGTCAAACGGATCATCCACTCGAGGCAATGGATATTTATTCTTAATGGTGACTTTGTTAAGCTGCCGATAATCAATACATATTCGAAGTGACCCATCCTTCTTTCTGACAAAGAGAACCGGAGCACCCCATGGCGACACACTCGGTCGTATGAACCCTTTCTCTAATAAATCCCTCACCTGCTCCTTTAACTCCCTTAACTCTGCTGGCGCCATTCTGTAAGGTGGAATGGATATTGGCTGAGTATCTGGCAATACATCGATCCCGAAATCAATCTCCCTATCCGGCGGGATGCCTGGAAGCTCATCTGGAAACACTTCAGGAAATTCATTCACAATTGGCACGGACTCGAGGATAGGCACATCTGAGGTGGTGTCCGTTACCCGAACCAGGTGATAGATACACCCCTTCCTAATCATCTTCGAAGCCTTAAGGTAGGAAATAAACCTACCCCTTGGCACTACACCATTTCCTCTCCATTCAATGACTGGCTCGTTAGGGAACTCGAGCCTCATAACTCTCGTTCGACAGTCAAGTTTGGCAAAGCACGAATAGAGCCAATCCATCCCCATAATTACATCAAAATCTACCATCCCAAGATCAATAAGATCGGCTGTGGTATCACGACCACCCACCGTAACAACACAATTCCTATAGACTCGTGAGGCCGTAATAGAATCACCAATAGGTGTCGACACGGAGAACGGCTCATGAAGCTGTTCGGGTTCTATCCCAAAACTTGAAGCAATGAATGGAGTAACATAAGACAAGGAGGACCCTGGATCAATAAGGGCATAGCAATCAATAGTCCGAACAGACATGATACCTGTAACAACATCTGGAGAAGCCTCGGCATTTTGGCGACCACTCAATGCATAGAATCGGCTAGGTCCACCCCTACCCTGAGCTCCACCCCTAGCTGCACCACGCCCTGCTGCTGCTGGAGTACGCGCCGATGATGTAGCAGCTGAAGAACCGGATGACTGAGCAGATCCCCTACCTATACCCTGACGGGGTGCACGGCAGTCCCGCTGAATGTGACCTCTCACCCCGCACCCGAAGCACACTGGAAGGTCAAGGTAGCAAGTTTCTGTATGAAATCTCCCACACTTGGGGCATGTAGGTCTCCCCTGCTGCTGGGATCTCACCCAGGACGACCAGACTGACGAGACCTCCTGCTGTCTGAACCAGGTCTCGAGTAACTGCCCTGCTGATGACTGTGCACGGATGGCGGTGCACTCGCGGAGGACTGAGCATATGACTGGGATGGCCCTGATGACCCCTTCCCTGGAAGTGATCTCCCTGAACGACCCATTGACCAGGCCCTGTTGCTACTTTCTCTTTCTGCACGAATCTTCAATTTCCTGGCCTCTGTGGCCTGAGCAAACCCCACAATCCTCCCATAGTTCATGTCTGAGTGCAAAGCTGCTGTGGCGGCCTCATTCACCTACCAAAGGGCTAAGGCCCTGAACAAACCGTCGAACCCGGGCATCTATGGTCGACACTAAATGAGGAGCGTACTTGGACAACCTTACGAACTCCATGTGATACTCCCAAACACTCGTACTGCCCTGCTTGAGGACCTCGAACTCCGTGGCACGGGCTGCCATCACCTCGGCAGGCAAGAAGTGGTCCATAAATGCATCCACGAACTCATCCCATCTGGCCGGAGGGCTCCCTTCCTCACGGGAATCCTCCCACATTTCGAACCATGAACGTGCCGCTCCCTTCAGACTGTAAGAGGCCAACTCTACCCCCTCTATATCTGTAGCCTTCATCACTCTGAGGGTCTTGTATATCTCATCAAGGAATTCCTGTGGGTCAGCCTCTGGATCGGTGCCTGAAAATTCTGGAGGGGCCAATCGCAAGAATTGATGGACTCTGGAGCCAAAAGAATCTCCCTGTCCGCTGGAGGATGCAGGGGCATCATGGGATCTCTGGGCCTGTGCGGCCACTAGCTGTGTTAACATATGGATGGCTCCCCTAAGTTCTTTATTAGAGATACCAGAGCCCGAAGCGGGAACTGTATCTGAGTCAGGAACACTGGCAGGAGGAATGGTGGCATCCTCTGCCGCAGCTGGAATAGGGACACTTGGGTTTTGAACAGATGGGCCAGGCAAATTCGGGACTGGTGGGTCATTCTCTCCCACGGTATCGGGTACATGATTAACAGCTGCACTTGGGCCGGTATTGGCCCTAAGACCGAGTCTAGCCTTCTTCTTAGGTGCCATATTCTGAAAATTTGGGAACAAGGCACGAATTAGACACGGATATTTCCACATTGCACTTTACCGCACGATATAGATTAACAAAGAAGTAGGTAAATTCCTAAATGCCCGTGTAGCCCCCTACTTATATGATGTGGTCGACAACACACCTATAAGAAGGGCACTACTAGACACGGCTCCGAGACATCCTAGGACACTTTAAAACCTTAAGCTATGATACCAAGTTTGTCACGCCCCAAATCGAGGAACATGACCGGCACCTGACCGGGTTGCCCCAGTCAAGCGGACCTGGGTGCCTTTCATTCCCACGCGTTACCCCTGTGTTGACTGTTTCTCATTAACCACATATATTACTAATCATAATGACTGATTTCATAATGCATAAACATAACCATGTGATTTGATTCACTAACGAGTTCATAATTTTTGTTTACAACGCCCCATACATATACATAAGCCACAATCCCACAGTTTACATGTCTATGGAGCCTCTAGGATACAAAAAGGGAAATACAATACTTGCCGGTAACAAGGCTCCGGCTATACCTTACAAAACCAAAATGAAATCTAAACCGAAGTGGCATGAACCACACAAGGCCCCGAGGAAGAAAGGGGCTCACCAAACGGGCAGTGGAAGGAGAAGGATACTACTGCCGACGAGCTGAAGTGCCTGCTACTGATCCACCTACAATCATGACACGAATGTAGCGCCCCCGGCAAAAGGGACGTCAGTACACTTAAATTGTACTGGTATGTATGGACAAACTTTGTCCCAAGTAAACTCAAGCCATTAAATTACATCAACAATTAATTAAACCAACCAACCATGTTTTCCACCTTTTACTCATTTCAGATAAGCCTCAACACAAGCACATTCAATGTCAACAAATGGAACAACGACCAATCAACAACATAAATTGCAAGTAGTCAAACATAGGAGCAATCAGTGCTCCCCAGGTTGCAAACTCTCCTGTTGTCTCCTTTCACAATTTCACATTATTGATTTATGTATCAATTTTCAATAGCGATTTCGATCGCTTTCCATCCTTATTGGCCCCTGACCACCCTTATTACCTCGGCCACCCTTATCACCCCAACCCAAACCTTATTTCACCACGTTGCGGCGCGCAACACGACCCCGCCTTACAGTTGAAAACACAACAATTTCAAACAGCAGATAAGATACTACACACAATTTCAACAAGTTCAAATAAGCAACTTGCACATTGTTTCATGTTCTCAATTACTTCTCAAGCCAATATCACAACCAAGTTACAATGTTTCCACATTCAAGAATATTCACACATGTATATTCAGCAATTTTCCATAATTCAAGTATTTCATTTCTTTCCACAATAAACCAATTCTCAAGTGTTTCGATTTCTTTTCCACAAGGTGCCATATAGGTCATCATATTCATTATTCACAAATTCTTTACCCAATTCAACTCTCATTTACCTTTCGGTTCATATTTCTTACCACAACACTCATAGTTCAACAACAACTTTGAATATCCAACAACAACATCAATTAATCACATACAATTTCTCAAATCAACACATGCCAAACAATTTTACACATAAGGGCGATTTCACAAGAATCAAAATTAGCCATACATACCTGGTGATGATTTTTCTTCCGTTAACTTCCTACTTTATGCTTACCCAAGCTATCTTACTCTTGCCAACCTTGTTTTTGAAGACTCTTACTTCTACTCACTTCTTTTTACTAGAAATCAAGTTCAAAAATCATGCATGAGTGTAAAAATTTTATTTTTAAAAGCTATTATATGAAAATCTCTCTTTACCCAATTAAAACTGAAAATCAAAGAAAATAGTTAGGGTTTTTACCTTGAAAACATTGGGGAAGTTGAATCCTTGCCCTAGGATCCCTTGGAATTAAGTAGTTGGAACAATCTTTAAAGATGAAGAACTTCTCTCTCTAAAAACCCTCTCTTCTCTCTCTAATTTTGGTGAGATGATATGATAAAATGAAGAAGAAAGGTGTTATATTAAAGAAGAGATCGGGTCAAAATGTTACAAAAATCCGGGCCGGGGTCAAATATGCGGTCACTATGCGACCGCAGAATCAACATGCGGTCCGCATAGTGACCGCAGAATGGCTCAAAAAATTACGCAGGTTCTGTTAAGACATGCGGTCACTATGCGGGCCGCATGTCAATTCTACGGTCGCAAAAGTGCACCGCAGATTGACATGCGATCGCATATCGACCGCACATTTGACACGGATTTGGGCAACTCTCTGGAACGATTTGCGGTCAGAATGCGGTCCGCATGTCAGGTTTGCGGTCGCATTCTTGACCGCACATTTGACACTTTTTCGGAAAAATTATTTCTCTACATTTTTGAAACTTAAATCATTACCAAGGGTCCGAACATTTCTACGCATTCCTAACACATTATTCGGACCATGACACCACAGCTACTAGGTTTTATGCACAAAAATTTTACGGGGCCTTACAATTATCTCGGATAATTGGCCTATATAATGGCCTTGTCTGAACGGCCGCTTCATTTTCTTCTTCTCCTAACCCTAGAGACGCCGCCCTTGACCCCTCTCTCACTTCGTCTTCTTCATCATCAGCAGCCATGGCGGCCACCACTCCTACGGTGGTCGCCGGCTTGTCTTCATCCCTTCCCCCTTCTTCCATGTTCTTCTTCACTCAAAACACACCCAAGAACCCATAAAAAACCCTTGCTCTTCAAAACCCCGGTCACCGGAGTTACACCGGTGACCACCCAAACAATGAACCCCTGCCTGAAACTAATGCCAATCTCTTCCTCCTTTCATGATCTATCCACTCATACCACTGGTCACCCTCGAATCAAACCGGAACGCCTCGAATATCCCGAAGAAGGACGTCGGAACCCTAACTCCGGCGACCCCAAATCCAACCTCAATCAAGACCTCACCTTTACCACCTCCAAAACACCCCTCTGCAATCAAAAATCAAAAAAGGCTTCCCCTTTAAGCCTTAGAAGAAAATCAGAAAAGAAAATCAAAAATCAAAAAAAGAAAAAAAAAAAGAGGTCTGGAAAAGAATGAGAAAAAGAAAAGAAGGAATAAAAAAAAAGAGCCTGAAAGTCTGAGAGAATGAAAGGGAAAAGGAAAGGGAATAGGAAGCTCGGGGGACCGGCCCCGCAAGCTAAGTCCCCCATCCTTTAGTTTTCTTCTATTAGGATGTCTGTTATTTCTTGCATGTTTTGATCCTGACTTCTATGATTTCTGTGTTTAGCATGTTTTCTTGTTTGCATTCGTGAGTTGTTTGCTGTTTGATTATGTTCCCCGTAATTCTGAAGTTCACATCTCTTTGTTGCTTTACTTTGTTAATTGTTGACCCTGCTATTCTGATTAATGGTTTCACATGCTAACCTAAGACTCTTCTGCTTATTTTCTCATGACAAGCATTTCCTCTCCTTCTGTGTTTTAGTCTGTTGCTTGTTTATCATTACGATCATTTCTTCTGTTTTGAGATCCTGTGTTAGTCATATTGTCTTTGTTTCTGTGCTTTCATATATGTTTCTCCTGTTTTCAATCTCAGCATGTTTTCCTTCTATCCTGTAGATTCTTAGTTTGTGCTTCGCATGTTAGCTATAAGATTCTTATATAATTATGTCTTTTGTTTTGTTCTATATCTCTTGCATGTTTCCTTTAGTGATTAATTATAGGGTTTCTCTGCCTGTTTCTTTTGAGCCTGTTAATAATGGGATTTCTATCTGTTGATTGTCCTGTTTTGATGATTCTCTGCCATAAGTTCAAAAATTTCATCTTTCCCCTGTCATTTTAATTGTTGAGTTGTGGGTCACTGATCTATATCTTAAGTTCAAGTTACTGTGGCCATTTTTGTTGCCTTTCGCTTTAATGATCTATGAAAGAATCAGGCTTCTTTTTTTTTTTCATCTTGTCCATCTTCACAATTGTTTGCCACCAATCATGTTAAGTCATAAGAGTCACTTTGAATTCCTTTTGTTTCTTCACCTGGTAGATATTATAGTCTGTTTAGCTCTTACAGTCCAACTTTCTCACATTGTCATGAATGCATAGTTTGGATAGTAGCTTAACTTCATTCTTTTCTCATCATTACATTAAGTTGTCTTTGAAGTATCCTGGCTGATTTTTCTTGTTTCTTTGTCACTGTTCTCCATGCTCTTCTTGTCATCATCTTCATCTCATTTGTCATGCATTTGTGCTAGGATTAGGAATGTTGTTCTTTGCTTCTTCATGGCTTTCTTGTTCCCCATCCTCACTTTTCACATGTATACATCAAGCTAAGGTTGGTGCTTGAAAGTAAATTCTGATTACCATGTTTATGTTATGTGGCTAAAGTCCATTGGGTTTATGACCAATTGAATCTGTTGACTGTTTTGTGAAGGTTTAGTTTTTCAGTATGCCATCTAGAATGAAATGATTGTGACTATGCCTGATTGATGTTAATTGACATGTTGCTACATGAGTTTAAGTTATGTGAGTTGATTAGTTGAGGTTCAACACTATCAAACCCCTTTTCTGAGTTTTAATTAATCAATGAACATTATTTGGCTTTATGTGGTTATGTGTGCAATTGTATGTTAAAATGGCTAAGTTTGCAATAGTTACATGTTAAGTGTGAACACTGCTAATGTCTATTATGCTTAGGAAGATTGGTTATAGCTGTTAGTACTAGTTCCATGAAAGTGGTTAGTTTTGAAATAGGACTAAAACTGAAAATGATCATAATTAGGCTATAGGTTTAATAATTGGCCTAAGAATGGTCAACCTTGCAAAGGGTTGACCAATTCTGTGAGCCCTAACACACAGCTCACTGTTTAAATAGTGGCTGGTTGTGCAAAGGGCTATGTCTGCAAATGCAGACTAGCCCAGGCTCTATATTGAGCCCTGAACAGCATAGTGGCCAAACCTGTAAAGGTTTTGGGCCTAGCTGTTCAGTATATGGCTTTAATAGCCCAAGCTAAGTCTCAACTTGAGACTGGCTAACTTTTAAATAGGTTAAGCATAATAACAAAGCAAGCTATGCCTGCAATTAGCTTTAATTAAGAATAAATTGGTCTTAATTGACTAGAATTAGTTTAAAAGTGGCTAAAATTGAAATAGTTCTTAGAAATAAATCTGGCCAGCCCTTAAATACCAATACCAGGGCTGGCTATTAGTTAAATAGGTTCAAATCAAGCTGAAATCTGCCCTAGGTAAGTTAGTAAATCAGCAGTGCTCTTAGGGGCACAATAGGGTATTGAAAAGGTAAAATAGTAACTAGTAAGAACTTAGGAGGGTAATAGGGACATTCATACTCCTGATTTCTGCAATTTTGCAGAGGTTTAGGGGTATAATGGTCTCCCTAAAATGGGAAATCTGTAAAAATCTCCATCCCTTAGGGCTATACTAGTAAAAACCCCTTAAAAGGAATCTTTGGAACCTTCCAGCACATGCTGGAAGGATTTCTGGTAACAGAATTGGGGGGTTAAGTGTACATTTCACAAATTTTAGAGGGGGAAAGTTGGGATTAATCCCATAACTTTCTCCCCAAGTTTTCAGCCTTTAGTTAGCTATAAATACACCTTAAAAAGAGCTGAAAAGGGGGGATTTTACTGGAGAACAATCTGAGAAAATATTTTTGGGGATTTTCCACTGGTAGTAATCTGAAAAATACATTTAAGTTGGAGTTCATTAAATACAAAGCTGGAGAGATAGAAATAGCGATTTAATCTGGTTTTTCTGGGCTTTGTTCGATTATCTACTTGGGTTCTTCTCTGATATTCCTGTTGCTGTTTGGCTGTGTTGCTGTTGCTGTGCTTTCCTTCATCACCGTTGCATTGGTCGTTTGAGTCCTTGCTGTTATTTGCTCATTACTTGCCTCCCCTAGAACTCATTGGATTTTTTGCTGAACCAGGTACAAATTCTGCTCAAATGTAATGTTGAAGTGTGGATAAAAATGAAGTTCAAGGAATACTGATGCCTTCTTTACTCCTGTTTTAGTTCAATTGTTAGTATGGTAGTGTATAGATTTGTAACTATATAGTAGTATAGCAGCTGAAGAACAAAGACCAAACAGAAACTATGTAATAACTAGTAGTAGTGGTAGTATAGTTGTAGTATGAATCGGTACCTCACTTAGTTAATTAGGTAATAACATTAAAATACAAGTTAACTAATAGTGGTTTCAGAATTGATAGTCACTATATCACAGTAGCTTCATCAATCACGATCATATAATTAATTCATTTCATTAATCAGCCAAATTCAAATTAGTTAAGAAGAAGAGTTCGATTAGTGCTAATATCACTATTTAATCACATACTGGAAGTAATATATAAGAATGAGTTCAAAGGTAATATCTGGGTTAAGTCATATTAGAGTCCGTAATTGTATATACCTATTCATGAGTTTAATTCATAGGATTAATCAGTAGCAAAATAGTATAGCTATGAATAACCTATACATTTTCGTGTATATATGGAGTTAAAAGCTCACTGATCCCAGTTAAGAATCAATCCATTGGTTAGTATAGGTTCTTTGTTAAAAATCAAAAAACAGAAATGGTCTTGTAATTCTCTGTTGGTAGGTAGTTTCATTTCCCAATTTGTATTACAATTTTTTTCAATTGATCAATAAATGGAACTTGACTCTTTCTTTGAGTTCAAACGTATGTATTCTTTTACTTTCTCTGCTGTTATTGGTTTTGGGCTTAACTCACGGTATAGGCTTAAACCATGGCGTTACTTTCTAGTTATCCAAACCTGAAGACTGTCTGGGCCTTAAAGGCCTGGACCGATGCTGATCCATGCTAAGCGAAACGAAAAGAAGACCAGGCCCAATAAGTAATAAGAATTCGACGGGCCTGGATTATTATAGTAATAGCATACGATTAAGGAAAAAACAAATATAGAAAACTTAGCCAAATGTTAGTATCCTTTAATAAATAATTTGGGACGAGCCTCGCCCGAATAACATCGGGGCCCCCATTTAGTAATGATATAACACAAATAGACCCGGAAAGCTAATAGCTAATTCCATAGCTTCTCCCAAAAGATTTAAAAGCCGATAGATGTTACTTTAGGGCACGATTTTAATATACCTTCCTATAAACGAGTGTGCACTTGGTGCGACTCAAATCCAAATCTCGGTAAAGCTGAAATACACCGAAAGCCATAGGCGTACTGGTTGCGGTATGACTCGAGGCGTGTTTTCGCGATACCGCAAATTCCTAAAAATGATATCCAACGTAAAAGCACATTATGTTGTTAAAATCTATAACTGAGTCAAACAAAAAGTCAAGAACGACAGTGGAGCGACCGTGCTAAAACCACGGAATCCGGGAGTGCCTAACACCTTCTCCCGGGTTAACAGAGTTCCTTATCCGGACCTCTGCTTCGCAGACATTTCAAAGAGTCAAAATTCCTCGGATTCGGGATTAACCGGTGACTTGGGACACCATTGTCATTCCCAAGTGGCGACTCTGATTAATCTCTAATAAATCTCGAACCGATTGTCCTTAAATTGGAAAAAACTCCTTCCCTTACGTTATTTTATCCGTCTCGGGTAATTGAGCGTCGGGGTATACCCTACAAGCGTATTTATACACCTTACGCATGTTATGGGGTAGTAAAAAGGGAGGTGTGACAGCTCTGGCGACTCTGCTGGGGACCCAACCCTGAATTTCGATTTCAGGGTTTAAGAACTCGAGCTCTTTAGAACTGCCGTTCGCGTTTTTGTTTGACTTCATTATTTGAACAGCATGCTATGTGTTTTACCGCTTTGATATTATGTGAACTGTATATAAAATTGTGCCGAAAACCGTTCTCTCTTCTCCCTCGGGGATGTGCTTACTGGTTGAGACTCCCCTTTCTGTTAAAGTCACCTTAAATTAAGAAAACAGAGGCCGGATAAGTTACAAAGCCGATTGACTCCGCGGGTCACCGGTACGTAGCCCCCTCCTCGATTCGAGTTGTCCGCTCGGGTACACGGTCTAGCACTCTATGAAACCGTAAGATTTTGAACATAGGTCTAGGACGATTATTTGCATCATATTTGACTTAGGGGACTCAACACGGGGGTTGGGTCCGTCTAGGACAGGGTGACCCGGTATCGAAAAGACCGAGCATACTATGTGTTGCATTTTATTGTCCTTGATCGTTATGCGGACCGGCTAAAATCCCGAGATTGGAAAAATTGTTGAAAAAAAAGGAAAAGAGAGAGAGGAAAACATTGATTTGTAGAAAATAGGTATCCGGAAAATTTGAAAATTTGAAAAAATAGGGGGAACATTTTTTTTTGAAATAATTGGTCAAATAATCTGACCGAACTACGCAGGTTTGATTCTCGCCATTAGGTGGGATACGTAGGCAACCCTTAAACGGGTCCAACCACACTTTTAAAAAAGACCAAAAAGATTTTCTTTTCAAATAATCGAGGTGATTGCTATTTTTGGAAATGGCCGAATGTTCCGAAAGGACGACGGAAGGCTGTTTTTGCAAAAATGGCCACTTCGAAAATTATTTTCCTTTTCTTTCATTCAAAATTGAAAACTTACATTGAAAAAGATTTTTCCTTTTAAAATCACCTTAATAAATGTGCAGGACGAGCACGATGATGAATGAACAATTTTCCCTAAATAAAATCCCTTTGGAGCCGAGGTTATGGTGGCAGGACATGGGATCCGATGGTCAAGACTGGGTCAAAAAGTACTTGAAGGGCCTTACGGGGTTACTCGAAATAGTTCCTCGGGGTGATGTAATCAGGGCGTTGGTCTCGTTTTGGGATTCGGCACACAACGTATTTCATTTCCCAGATTTTGAGCTTACCCCTACTTTGGAGGAGATTGCCTTTTACATTGGGAAGACCGAGGTTCCGCTGAAAGGAAAATACCCAGTATCTCCGAGGACGGTGACAGTGCATCGCTTCCTCGACTCTTTGAAAATTGCCCGGAATGTTCATAATGAAGATTTGGCCGACGGGTTTTGTTCTTTAAGTTTCATCTACAATAGGTTTGGACATGTCGGGGGTTTCAATGATCCTACCAACAAGCTATGTTGCAAGTCCAACCGGGCGAAGTGGGAAGAACACCGGAGGTTCGCATTTTTGGTGGCATTTCTCGGAGTTGTAATATTCCCGAGGAAAGATGGACATATCAATATCAAAGTCACCGGGGTAGCCTCCACACTGATAGTACAAGAAAACTGTACTCTGGCCCCGATGATTGTTGCGGATATCTATCGTGCTCTGACTGCGTGCAAAGCAGGGGCAACTTTCTTCGAAGGGTGTAACTTGATCTTGCAGATTTGGCTAATTGAGCATTTGTGCCACCACCCTTCCTTCTCGAGCTATGGTTCGGCCGATCGGACATGTTTGGAAGAGTTCAATGCGAGGACAAAAGAGGAAAAGTTGCCCGAGGGAGTCCAAGGCTGGATTGTGTATCTTCGATCACTAACTGACGGTCAAATTGATTGGACGTATGACTGGTTACCTCTTGACGAGGTGATATACATGCCAACGGAGGGATCGCCGTTTTTGATCATGGGTTTGAAGAGTATACAACCCTATGCCCCGTACAGAGCCCTGCGACAGTTGGGTCGGTGTCAGATTATTCCGAGAGATGGGGATCTCAGTGTGCAAGCTGTGGAGATTGGTCCGGACGGGCAATTCCCGGAAGCAAAAATCCGGCAAATCTGGAACGAGTGCCAAAATTTGAAGATTGATACTTGTGTGCCGAATAGAGCAAAGGGGGAGATATCACCTGGGTACTCCACATGGTACCGACGAGGGGTTGAACACGAACGTCTTTCAAAGAGACCTCACTTGCAAGACCTGAAAGAGCAATCCGAGGAAAATCTGAAATGGGCGGCCAAGGAAAAGGAATATAAGGCAAAGATCAATCTGTTGGAAGATAAACTGAGAAATCTTCATTTCGAAAGCGGCTTACAAGCAGCATCCGATGAAGGAGAAAAGAAACAGCTGAAGAAAGAAAATGATATGTTGAAGGCTCAAATAGCTCAAATGAAAATTGTATCCGAGACTCCAGTCCGTTCAGCCCGGGATGAAAAGTTAATTGAGATTCTCCGGCGGAAAGTGAATGATTACAACTTTGATTTGGACGTAGCTGAAAGAGAGTTAACCAAGGCTCGGAAGCAAATGGACAAAGACGCCGAGGAAAGAGCCAAGTTTGTCCAGCAGCTACAAGGCAAGCATGATGTTGAAATAGCTCAGCTTAGAAAGAAAATGATCTCAGCCACGGCCAAGAGCAACAAGATTATCAAAGATCTTGAGGAAGAAAGAGAATATTGCTACACGACCATGGCTAGATTAAAATTGGAGCTACAACAGGTGCAAAAGGACAACCAACATGTCTTGGACGGTCGCAATCAGCAAATAAGCCGTCTATTGCAAGAAAAAGGGGTCATCAGAGAAAAGATTGTTCGCATCGCCCAGTATATCACCCGAAAGACTCAGCTTTGTGAAGACATGGCTCGGAGGACTTTTGTTTCTGCAGTGAAGTATTTTGTACAACAAGTCATGGCCGATTCTGGATAGGCTTCAAAGGGGTTTAGCATATAGGCCCGCGGCAAGGCCGAACGATGCCTCGCGAGCACTAGGTGCATTAATGTACTCTTAGGTCATGCATCGTCTTTTATTTTTCTTAAAACACCACTTTGTAATCAAGGTTTTGAATTATCAATGAGAAAACAAAGTGTTGTTACCAATTCTTTTTACTTTATGTCATTTCCTTTATATCCGCTAGGCAAATAAATAGGAGCGTAATCATGAAAACGACAATGAAAAAGAAAGAAAAAGCAAGAAAAGAAAAGAAAAGAAAAAAAAAGAGAGCAAGAAAAGAGAAAAAGCAAGAAAAGAGAAAAAAAAAAGCAAAAAGAAAAGAAAAGAAGAAAAGAGAGAAAGAAAACAAAAGAGCGGAAAAAGAAAGAAGATGATTGAAGTGAGCAGCGGCCGGGATGATGCATAATGACTCGAGCGAATGTGTTTGTTTTTAAAGTCGTTACATCTTATTCATTCGCTAACAACTAATAAGTGTTGATGTTTGTGAGTCCAGATTTTCTAGGCAACTGGCATACTGGCTACCCACTCATACAACACCAGATCTAAAAAGATGACAAAGGCTGTATCCCAGGAGATCGAGGCGACCATTGTAGACCCTGCTCACGAAGAAGAGATCGTGGATGTGGCAGGGATGAAAGAAGAAATGTACAAGTTAAGACAGCAGATGGCTGAAATGTACCAGGCTTGGTCGAGAGGTCAACCACTACCAGCCTATCCCGCTAACCCTGCATATGTCCCCCCAGCCAATCCTAACCCTGAGCCACCAACATTAAACTCATCTTCCACCTACCCCGACTACCCTCACTACTATGCCTCCACCTCCCAAATGCCACCACCTCCAACCAAGCAAGCACCACCTCCTGTACCACAAGTTGCTCCTGTATACGTGGCACCTCCGCCCGCTGTTATCCACAAGTCTTCTAGTGAACCGATGTTCCATATCCAGGATTCTCACTATTACCCTCCGGAGCCGACTTTCAGACAACACGAGTCTCACGCTCCTATGATAGAAGCAAGTGCCGGGCAGGAAGAGATGGCTCGGAAAGTCAAAAGTCTTGAGAATGCTTTCCGCAACATGCAAGGGCTAGGAGGGCAAGTAAGTGTAGCCTACAAAGACCTGTGTTTGTTCCCTGAGGTGCAGCTTCCTGCGGGATTTAAGTTGCCCAAGTTCGACATGTACAATGGACACGGGGATCCTGTAGCTCATCTAAGAGGATACTGTAGTAAGATGAGAGGCGCGGGGGGTAGAGATGAATTGTTGATGGCGTACTTTAGCCAAAGTTTGAGTGGATCAGCGCTGGAATGGTATACCCGACAGGACCACACAAGATGGTTCGTTTGGGATGATTTAGCACAAGCTTTCGCTAGTCATTTTCAGTACAATCTGGAGATCATACCCGACAGGTTATCCCTTACCAAGCTGGAGAAAAAGCCAGGAGAGAGCTTTAGAGAATACGGTTTTAGATGGAGGGAACAAGCCGCTAGAGTGGATCCACCGATGAAAGAGGGAGAGATGGTGGATTGTTTTCTGCAAGCTTTGGATCCAACATACTACGGCCATCTAGTGTCAGCAATTGGAAAGAGTTTCAACGAAGTTGTGAAAATGGGAAGTTTTGTAGAAGAGGGTTTGAAGACAAACAAGATTATGAGTTTTTCGGCTATCAAAGCCACCAATCAAGCTATACAGAGTGGAAGTGGAGGAGTGATGGGAAAGAAGAAGAAAGAGGAAGTATCAACCATTGAAAGCAGGCCCTGGAGTCGCAACACACATTATAACCCACCCAGACCTTACCGCCAACACCCACCAAGCCCGACAACCCCATATAATCCACCACCACCATCCTACCCGCCAAATCCCTACAATGCACCAAGCCCATATAACCCACCACCACCACCATACCCACCGACCGTACCACATTACCATCACCCTCAAACCCAAGCTTATCCACCACCACCACCCCACGTGTGGAGAGCTCAAGCTCCACACAATGTGTACCATACCCAAAACACATACCCAACCCCTAAACCTTACCGAAACCAGAATAGACCCGGGCCGAACGCTGATTGGAGAAACAAAGCAAGAAGAACATTCACTCCTCTCGGAGAGTCATATACCAGTCTTTTCCACAGGTTGAAAGAATTGGGGATGGTGAGACCAATCGCACCAAAAATCCGAACCCACCCCCGAAAAATCTTGATTCTTCTGTCAAATGTGAATATTGTTCAGGAACGTTGGGCCACGATACTGAGAAATGCTGGCAATTAAAGAATGCCATTCAAGATCTTATCGATGAAAGGAAAATTGAAGTGCAAGCACCCGAGGCCCCAAACATTACCCAGAATCCATTGCCGAATCATCACGAAACAAATGTGATAGAACTGGTGCAGGGTGATGGCAATCAAAAACCATCTCAGGCCGTCATGATGATAAAGTCGAGTGACAAGTTAGAGAAAGAAATTGTGAAAGAGGAAGCAATTGTTGAGAAACCGAAGCCAGTAGTGATGGGAGGTTTAAAGGTGGTAGTTCCAGGTGCAAAGACGATCGTGACTGTGAAAGGAGCAAGTGCAGAGCCGGTAATCATAAAACCAGTAGTGCAAATGCCAGTGGTGAATACAAAGACTGTGCCTTGGAACTATAACAAGGTGACGGTAGTTTACAAGGGAAAAGAGATTTCTGATGAAATTAATGAAACGCATGGACTTACCCGATCTGGAAGGTGTTTTGCTCCAGAGGAACTGAAAAAGATGAAAACGGTAAAAGAAAGTCAACTGAAGAAGCCAGTGTCGGAGGAGGAAGCCAGAGGAATTTCTTAAGAAAATGAAGTCACAAGAGTACTCAGTGGTTGAGCAGTTAAGAAAGACCCCGGCCCAGATTTCTTTGTTATCTTTGTTGATACATTCAGAGGAGCACCGGAAGGCTCTTATGAAGATTCTAAATGAGGCTCATGTTCCGGAGAAGATTTCGGTGTGTCATTTGGAGAAGATTACCAGCAAAATTTTCGAGTCCAATAGAATCACCTTCTCTGATAGGGAGTTGCCGGTGGAAGGAACTGAACACAATAAAGCATTGTACCTCACGGTAAAGAGTGAAGATTCAGTTCTGACCAGGGTATTGATTGACAATGGATCGAGCGCGAATATCTGCCCGCTGTCAACTCTAGGGAAGCTGACATTAGCCCGGATAGAATCCGGAGAAACAGTATCAATGTGAGAGGGTTTGACGGCGGAGGTAAGAACACGCTGGGGGATATTATTTTGGAAGTAACCATCGGTCCCGTTGATTTTACGATGGAGTTCATGGTGCTTGATATTGCCGTATCATATAACTTGCTGTTAGGTCGACCCTGGATTCATGCGGCCAAAGCGGTACCATCTTCTCTACACCAGATGGTCAAGTTTGAATGGGAGCAGCAAGAGATTGTTGTACACGGAGAGGAAGATGCTTGTAATGTGGTAGCACCTTTCGACGGTACCGATGGGGATCGGGGTCCTTGGGTCTACCAAGTGACGGATGATGTTGAGGTGAATAGAGTTGCTGAAGGAGAAAAGCTATCAACCCCGATGTTGGCACCAACTGCTGTAATGGTGGCCAGAGAAATGCTGAAAAACGGATTTGCACCGGGGAGGGGATTAGGTAAAACACTGCAGGGAGTCACTCAACCAGTTCAGCTTCCGGAGAATAAAGGTACATTCGGCTTAGGGTTCAAACCCACCTTTGCCGATATCCAAAGAGCCTCTAAAGCCAAGAGAAACTGGACCTTGCCCAAACCCATACCCAAATTATCCGACATCTTTATCGGGCCTGGTACAAAACATCAACCATCTGCTGCAGCAAAGTGCATTGAGACCCAACTTGATGAAGAAAGGCTTGGTTTTAAGAAATTGTTCCGGGAGGTGAATACGATTGAAGCAGGGGAAGGCACGAGCAACATGGACGTGCAATTTGTGGGGCCCAGAGTCACATTGAACAATTGGGAAGCTACTCCTTTCCTTATTCGGAAGGAGTCTTGGTAGTTAGCTCAAAATTTCATCATTGTTCCCCGAAAGTTGTTATTTTATAATTTCCCCATTCCCCCTCATGAAAAAAATCATCACCATGTATCCCGAACATTGTTCGTTTCTTTTATTAATGAAATGCAGTTTTTCCTTTTTTCTTCACTTTTGCCTTATTTTTCTTTATTTTTCCTTTTGTACAGTTTTGCATGTGTTGATTCCAATGCCATGTCATGCGTGAAGGATTCTGGACCCAGTTCCGACAATCATGTTACTATACAGGAAATCGAGGAAGAGAGTGAAATAGAATGTGAGGATGAGGAAGCCCTGGAGGAAATAAGTAAGGACATGAAACAATACGAGGAAAAACCCAAACCGAATCTAAGTGATACGGAATCTGTAAATTTGGGGAGCGAAGATGATGTCCGAGAAACAAAGATTAGTGTACATTTGGAGGCACCCCTCCTGGATGAATTGATAAGGTTGTTACATGAATTTAAGGACATTTTTGCCTGGTCCTATGATGACATGCCCGGACTTAGCACAGATCTGGTGGTACACAAGTTGCCTATTTACTCGGAATGCCGGCCAGTGAAACAAAAGCTGAGAAAATTCAAAACGGACATTAGCGTAAAGATAAAGGAAGAGGTGAATAAGCAGTTTGAGGCAAAGGTCATAAGAGTTACCAAATACCCCACCTGGTTGGCAAATGTTGTGCCGGTCCCAAAGAAAGATGGCAAAACCGGAGTGTGTGTAGACTATAGAGACCTCAACAAAGCCAGTCCGAAGGATGACTTCCCATTGCCAAACATCCACATATTGATCGACAATTGCGCCAAGCATGAGATCGGTTCGTTTGTGGACTGTTATGCAGGTTATCACCAGATCCTGATGGACGAAGAAGATGCTGAGAAAACTGCCTTCATTACACCTTGGGGAACGTACTGTTACAGAGTAATGCCGTTTGGATTGAAGAATGCCGGGGCAACTTACATGAGGGCAATGACCACGATGTTTCATGATATGATGCATCGAGAAATTGAAGTATATGTGGATGATGTCATCATAAAGTCCAGAAAACAACCTGATCATGTGAAAGATTTGAGGAAGTTTTTCCAAAGACTCCGGAGGTACAATCTAAAACTCAATCCGACGAAGTGTGCTTTTGGAGTCCCTTCAGGGAAACTACTGGGGTTTATTGTGAGTCGGCGAGGTATTGAACTGGATCCATCGAAGATCAAGGCTATTCAAAGTCTACCTCCGCCGAAAAACAAGAAGGAGGTCATGAGCTTATTAGGAAGGTTGAATTACATTAGTCGGTTCATTGCTCAGTTGACATCAACATGCGAGCCAATTTTCAAGTTGCTGAAGAAAGATGCAGCAGTGAAGTGGACCGATGAATGTCAGGAAGCCTTTGACAAGATCAAAGATTATTTGGCCAATCCTCCGGTGTTAGTTCCTCCAGAACCAGGGCGTCCTCTGATTTTGTATTTGACGGTGCTAGATAACTCTTTCGGTTGTGTACTGGGTCAACATGATGAGACAGGCAAGAAAGAACAAGCCATCTACTACCTCAGCAAAAAGTTTACATCTTACGAGGTGAAGTATACCCAACTGGAGAGAACTTGTTGTGCATTGATTTGGGTGGCTCAGAAGCTAAAGCATTATTTGTCAGCATACACTACGTACTTGATATCACGATTGGATCCTCTCAAGTATATTTTTCAGAAGCCCATGCCTACGGGAAGACTGGCCAAATGGCAGATTCTGCTCACAGAATTTGACATTGTTTATGTAACTCGTACAGCAATGAAGGCACAAGCTATTGCGGACCACTTAGCCGAAAATCCAGTAGATGATGAATATGAGCCATTAAAGACATACTTCCCGGATGAAGAGGCAATGCTTGTCGAGGAGACGGAGCAAGAGGAGAGGCCAGGATGGAAAATGTACTTTGACGGAGCTGTCAACAGCAGGGGCATTGGAATCGGAGCGGTACTTATTTCAAGTATGGGTCAACACTATCCCGTAACAGCTCAGCTTCGATTTTTCCGTACCAACAATATGGCCGAATATGAGGCGTGCATCTTGGGATTAAGGATGGCGATTGACATGGGTATTCAAGAGATTTTGGTCATGGGTGACTCGGATCTCTTGGTACACCAAATTCAAGGGGAATGGGAGACACGAGATTTGAAATTGATACCATATCGGTATTGTTTGCATGAGTTGTCTCAAAGATTCCAATCTATAGAATTCAAGCATATCCCGAGAATGCACAATGAGATTGCAGATGCTTTGGCCACATTGTCCTCTATGTTGCGTCATCCGGACAAGACATATATAGATCCACTCCAGATCCAAGTCCGAGATCAGAATGCTTATTGTTTCGCTGTGGAAGAAGAGTCGGATGGAGAGCCGTGGTATCATGATATTAGAGAATACTTGAAAGCTGGCAAATACCCGGAGCAAGCCACTGGAGACCAGAAGAGAGCCATCGGGCGTCTAGCCAATGGATTTTTCTTCAGTGGAGGAGTGGTATACAAAAGAACACCAGATTTGGGTTTATTGCGGTGTGTAGATGCACAACAAGCAAATGAAATTATGATTGAAATACATGCTGGAGTATGCGGACCTCACATGAGCGGATATGTGTTAGCAAAGAAGATTTTGAGAGCAGGATACTACTGGCTCACGATGGAGCGTGATTGTATCAGGTATGTAAAGAAATGCCATCAATGCCAGGTACATGGGGATCTGATCCACTCCCCGCCTTATGAGTTGCACACAATGTCAGCACCATGGCCCTTTGTTGCTTGGGGCATGGATGTCATCGGCCCAATAGATCCAGCCGCTTCTAATGGACACAGGTTTATCTTGGTTGCAATTGATTATTTCACCAAGTGGGTCGAAGCTAAGACATTCAAGGCGGTGACAAAGAAAGCGGTGGTGGATTTTGTGCACGAGAATATCATATGCCGATTTGGAATCCCCAAAGTGATTATCACAGACAATGGAGCCAATTTGAACAATCACCTCATGGCAGAAGTTTGTGAAAGGTTTAAGATCACGCACCGTAATTCCACACCTTACAGGCCAAAGGCGAATGGTGCAGTAGAGGCGGCAAATAAGAACATCAAGAAGATTCTCCGGAAAATGGTGGAAGGATCCCGGCAGTGGCATGAAAAGTTACCCTTTGCTCTCATGGGTTACCGTACGACGGTACGTACTTCTATCGGAACCACACCTTATACCCTGGTGTATGGAACGAAGGCTGTTATACCCGCAGAAATAGAAATACCGTCATTGCGAATTATAGCCGAATCTGAGATAGATGACGATGAATGGGTAAAGGCCCGGTTAGAACAGTTGAATTTGATTGATGAGAAGAGATTGGCCGCGGTCTGCCATGGACAGTTATATCAGCGGAGAATGGCCAGAGCATATAATAAGAAGGTACGACCTCGAAAGTTTGAAGTTGGACAACCGGTATTGAGGCGTATCTTACCACATTGGGCAGAGGCAAAAGGCAAGTTTGCACCAAATTGGCAGGGACCGTTCGTGGTATCACGGGTATTGTCCAATGGAGCATTATACTTAACTGATGTTGAAGGAAAGTGCGTAGAGACTGCTATCAATTCAGATGCAGTCAAAAGATACTATGTATGATTCCTTTACAATTATGTGTTTTGTATTTTGTTGTGATTTTGGGATTGAAATGACGAAGGCATTTTATTCTCTATCCAAACACTTTATCCATTGATTAACCCCTTTGAGCCTCAATGAATGAATTCTTTCATATCCCTCTCTCGGAATCGCGCTGGTGCAATAAAATCGAAATTGCCAGAATAAAAATGAAATGATGGAAAAATGAAAAGAAAAAAAATGATGAAAAAAAAAAAAAATTGAATAAATGAATGAAAAAGAGAAAAAGACAAAGAAATCGGGAAAAAGTCAAAAAGAAATCCATCTAACTTATGAAGTTGGATGAACTACGTCCGACTTGATCCCGAAAGGGTACGTAGGCAGCCTCTCTGAGGTTCAGTCACAATAAAGAAAAAATCCAAAAATTCCCCACATATTGAAACTGGGGCATAAGTTATGTTTTAATAATTCCGAGAGTTGTAAATATGTTTAACCCTCGTTGAAATTTTGAGCCTTTATATCTCTCTTTCTTAACCCGTCCAAAAGCCACGTTACAGTCCAAAGAAAGACCTTCTGATCGATTCTGAAATGATAACGAATACAACGAAGGAGGAGTGGAGTATCGGACAATACCCGTGGAACAGAAAACAAAATACAAAAAGGAAAAATGGAAAAAAAAAATGAGAGAGTCTCATCAGTGAAAACCTTAACCGGCACTGTGAGGCGATTGTGAGGTTGAGAAAAATAAAATGAGAGAGTCTCATCAGTGAAAACCTTAATCGGCACTGTGAGATGATTGTGAGGTTGAGAGAATAAATGAGAGAGTTCTATTGGTGAAAACCTTTCGGGGCACCGTAGGGCGATCGTGAGAAAAGAGAAAAGGCAACAAAAAAGAGTATCGGTTTGAGGTCAAAGGCAATTTGGAGTCTGAGAATAATGATTGGAACGAACTGGGTCAGAGTTTAAATACATGGCATGGTCGGCGGAATCAGCCGGCAAATACCCAGATAAGTTCTATCATCTCTCCAAAACGCCCTTACCTTTCTTTTATTTTTCTGCATTTCATTGTTTACCTTTTGAGAGCTAACTACCAGCTCCTGACAACGGAAGTTGAAACAACACTGGATCAGAAAGGAAAGGAGATTCGGGAAAAGAATAAAGAAGCCTGGCAAGTATGGCCAAAAGAAGAGAAAACAAAACAAAAAGGAAAAAATGAGAAAATACAAAAAGAGTTTGCGTGGGACAAGCAGTTAGAAGTCATGCAACATCAGAAAAGCAAAAACAAAGGAAGCAATAAGAAGCGGGGACGGCAGATGCCAGTTGCCAGCAGTTTATATCTAATAAATTTTGTTTCATGCAGGAACAAACTGTCACTAATCACTTTAAAGTGAATGTGACCAATGTGGAAAATTTAAAATACCAAAAAGAGAAAGTCCGCCGAATAAGTGGAGAAATTCACGGGCAAGAGATAAGTTGGTAAAAAGAAAATACCAAAAAGAGGAGGTAACATCTTTTAAAATCCATTCCCCAGTCTTCAGGCTGAGAGGATACTGTTTTCCATCGGCATTTGCACGTTTAAATTTCTGTTAGGCGCCCACCTTCAAATTCGGGAATATTTTCTGCATTCGCATTGCACGTTTAAATTTCTGTTAGGCGCCCACCTTCAAATTCGGGAATATTTTTCTGCATCGCATTGCACGTTTAAATTTCTGTTAGGCGCCCACCTTCAAATACGGGAATATTTTCTGCATTTGCATTGCACGTTTAAATTTCTGTTAGGCGCCCACCTTCAAATTCGGGAATATTTTCTGCATTCGCATTGCACGTTTAAATTTCCGTTAGGCGCCCACCTTCAAATTCGGGAATATTTTCTGCATTCGCATTGCACGTTTAAATTGCTGTTAGGCGCCCACCTTCAAATTCGGGAATATTTTCTGCATTCGCATTGCACGTTTAAATTTCTGTTAGGCGCCCACCTTCAAATTCGGGAATATTTTCTGCATTCGCATTGCACGTTTAATTTCTGTTAGGCGCCCACCTTCAAATTCGGGAATATTTTCTGCATTCGCATTGCACGTTTAATTTCTGTTAGGCGCCCACCTTCAAATTCGGGAATATTTTCTGCATTCGCATTGCACGTTTCAATTCTGTTAGGCGCCCACCTTCAAATTCGGGAATATTTTTCTGCATTCGTATTGCACGTTTAATTTCTGTTAGGCGCCCACCTTCAAATTCGGGAATATTTTCTGCATTCGCATTGCACGTTTAAATTTCTGTTAGGCGCCCACCTTCAAATTCGGGAATATTTTCTCCATTCGCATTGCACGTTTAAATTTCTGTTAGGCGCCCACCTTCAAATTCGGGAATATTTTCTGCATTCGCATTGCACGTTTAAATTTCTGTTAGGCGCCCACCTTCAAATTCGGGAATATTTTCTGCATTCGCATTGCACGTTTAATTTCTGTTAGGCGCCCACCTTCAAATTCGGGAATATTTTCTGCATTCGCATTGCACGTTTAATTTCTGTTAGGCGCCCACCTTCAAATTCGGGAATATTTTCTGCATTCGCATTGCACGTTTAAATTTCGTTAGGCGCCCACCTTCAAATTCGGGAATATTTTCTGCATTCGCATTGCACGTTTAATTTCTGTTAGGCGCCCACCTTCAAATTCGGGAATATTTTCTGCATTCGCATTGCACGTTTAATTTCCGTTAGGCGCCCACCTTCAAATTCGGGAATATTTTCTGCATTCGTATCGCACGTTTCAATTTCTGTTAGGCGCCCACCTTCAAATTCGGGAATATTTTCTGCATTCGCATTGCACGTTTAATTTCCGTTAGGCGCCCACCTTCAAATTCGGGAATATTTTCTCTGCATTCGCATTGCACGTTTAATTTCCGTTAGGCGCCCACCTTCAAATTCGGGAATATTTTCTCTGCATTCGCATTGCACGTTTAAATTTCCGTTAGGCGCCCACCTTCAAATTCGGGAATATTTTCTCGCATTCGCATTGCACGTTTAAATTTCGTTAGGCGCCCACCTTCAAATTCGGGAATATTTTCTCGCATTCGCATTGCACGTTTAAATTCCGTTAGGCGCCCACCTTCAAATTCGGGAATATTTTCTCGCATTCGCATTGCACGTTTAAATTTCGTTAGGCGCCCACCTTCAAATTCGGGAATATTTTCTGCATTCGCATTGCACGTTTAAATTTCCGTTAGGCGCCCACCTTCAAATTCGGGAATATTTTCTGCATTCGCATTGCACGTTTAAATTGCTGTTAGGCGCCCACCTTCAAATTCGGGAATATTTTTCTGCATCATCATGATTTATATTTAAAAGACCACACTGGGGCAGAAAAAGAAAAAAAAAAGAGGTAGTTTGTTGTTTTGTTTTGAGCAGGTTCAGCTCGGGATCAAGAAAAAAACAAGAAAATCAACAAAAAAGAGAGTCATCAAGAAAAACAAGAAAATCAACAAAAAAGAGGAAGATTCTGCATCACCGGAAGGGGAAGAAGAACAAAAGTTAGATTAGGAACAATTGTAATTGTAGGATCATAGCTTAGAATAGCTTCTTCATTTTACATTTCCCCCGGTGTAATAAGGAGTAAGTCAGCAGGTCTCAACAGTGTCAATGCAACAATGAGTCTGGTAGTTTTTAAAACTGCCGGACCTTCCCGAACTACACTGACATGATTCCTGTTTAGCCCAGGATATGTAGGCAACCTCTAAAGCAGGGTGCGGTCAAAAGGTTTTCAAAAATGCTTTCACGGAATATGCCGGTGTGCAAAAATCTCTCATTACTGCTCACTTATCTTTGCACTGAAACTCTTCGTGTTCCCGAGCAAAGAGGGGCAGCTGTGAGCACATGATTTTTGCACCAGGCAAATAATTCCAAAATTAAAATAAATATGTTTTTGAGTGCAATTACTTGCTTTGCTTGAAATTAGTTATATTTTGTGTGTTTGAATAAGTAAAATTAGAGAAAAATCAAAAATAGTAGTAATTAGTTTGTTAGTTTAGTTAATTAGAAAAATTAGCAAAATAGCTTAAATAGGAGAAAATAAAGGAAAAATAGCAGAAAAATTGCAAAAAATATTAGAAAATTAGAGTAATTAGTAGATTAGGATTTATAATTTTTTCATAAAAGAAAAAGAAAAAAAAATATAAAAGAAAAGTACATAAAAAATAAGTTAATATTAGAAAATACAAAAAATTAGTATTGTGTTAGGTTTGGGCTGATCTGAGTTAAAAGAATTGGCCCAAAGTTTTGGCCCAGTGAAGTGGCCCGTTGGTCTGTGGAGAGATTCAATCTCATCCGTCCATCAAGACAGATCTGACGGTTGAGATTATTGGCAGAATTATTTAGGGTTAATTAATTAAGAAAAGCGATCTGGGCCGTCCGTTTAAGTTGATCCAAGGGTGTGAGACTTTAGTCTCATTAGAAGCAAAACGGCGTCGTTTAAGTAACGCCCATTCAAAGCCGTCGATCTTGATCAAACGAACGGCCGAGATTATCTCGGATAATTGGCCTATATAATGGCCTTGTCTGAACGGCCGCTTCATTTTCTTCTTCTCCTAACCCTAGAGACGCCGCCCTTGACCCCTCTCTCACTTCGTCTTCTTCATCATCAGCAGCCATGGCGGCCACCACTCCTACGGTGGTCGCCGGCTTGTCTTCATCCCTTCCCCCTTCTTCCATGTTCTTCTTCACTCAAAACACACCCAAGAACCCAGAAAAAACCCTTGCTCTTCAAAACCCCGGTCACCGGAGTTACACCGGTGACCACCCAAACAATGAACCCCTGCCTGAAACTAATGCCAATCTCTTCCTCCTTTCATGATCTATCCACTCATACCACTGGTCACCCTCGAATCAAACCGGAACGCCTCGAATATCCCGAAGAAGGTCGTCGGAACCCTAACTCCGGCGACCCCAAATCCAACCTCAATCAAGACCTCACCTTTACCACCTCCAAAACACCCCTCTGCAATCAAAAATCAAAAAAGGCTTCCCCTTTAAGCCTTAGAAGAAAATCAGAAAAGAAAATCAAAAATCAAAAAAAAGAAAAAAAAGAGGTCTGGAAAAGAATGAGAAAAAGAAAAGAAGGAATAAAAAAAAAGAGCCTGAAAGTCTGAGAGAATGAAAGGGAAAAGGAAAGGGAATAGGAAGCTCGGGGGACCGGCCCCGCAAGCTAAGTCCCCCATCCTTTAGTTTTCTTCTATTAGGATGTCTGTTATTTCTTGCATGTTTTGATCCTGACTTCTATGATTTCTGTGTTTAGCATGTTTTCTTGTTTGCATTCGTGAGTTGTTTGCTGTTTGATTATGTTCCCCGTAATTCTGAAGTTCACATCTCTTTGTTGCTTTACTTTGTTAATTGTTGACCCTGCTATTCTGATTAATGGTTTCACATGCTAACCTAAGACTCTTCTGCTTATTTTCTCATGACAAGCATTTCCTCTCCTTCTGTGTTTTAGTCTGTTGCTTGTTTATCATTACGATCATTTCTTCTGTTTTGAGATCCTGTGTTAGTCATATTGTCTTTGTTTCTGTGCTTTCATATATGTTTCTCCTGTTTTCAATCTCAGCATGTTTTCTTTCTATCCTGTAGATTCTTAGTTTGTGCTTCGCATGTTAGCTATAAGATTCTTATATAATTATGTCTTTTTTTTTGTTCTATATCTCTTGCATGTTTCCTTTAGTGATTAATTATAGGGTTTCTCTGCCTGTTTCTTTTGAGCCTGTTAATAATGGGATTTCTATCTGTTGATTGTCCTGTTTTGATGATTCTCTGCCATAAGTTCAAAAATTTCATCTTTCCCCTGTCATTTTAATTGTTGAGTTGTGGGTCACTGATCTATATCTTAAGTTCAAGTTACTGTGGCCATTTTTGTTGCCTTTCGCTTTAATGATCTATGAAAGAATCAGGCTTTTTTTTTTTTCATCTTGTCCATCTTCACAATTGTTTGCCACCAATCATGTTAAGTCATAAGAGTCACTTTGAATTCCTTTTGTTTCTTCACCTGGTAGATATTATAGTCTGTTTAGCTCTTACAGTCCAACTTTCTCACATTGTCATGAATGCATAGTTTGGATAGTAGCTTAACTTCATTCTTTTCTCATCATTACATTAAGTTGTCTTTGAAGTATCCTGGCTGATTTTTCTTGTTTCTTTGTCACTGTTCTCCATGCTCTTCTTGTCATCATCTTCATCTCATTTGTCATGCATTTGTGCTAGGATTAGGAATGTTGTTCTTTGCTTCTTCATGGCTTTCTTGTTCCCCATCCTCACTTTTCACATGTATACATCAAGCTAAGGTTGGTGCTTGAAAGTAAATTCTGATTACCATGTTTATGTTATGTGGCTAAAGTCCATTGGGTTTATGACCAATTGAATCTGTTGACTGTTTTGTGAAGGTTTAGTTTTTCAGTATGCCATCTAGCATGAAATGATTGTGACTATGCCTGATTGATGTTAATTGACATGTTGCTACATGAGTTTAAGTTATGTGAGTTGATTAGTTGAGGTTCAACACTATCAAACCCCTTTTCTGAGTTTTAATTAATCAATGAACATTATTTGGCTTTATGTGGTTATGTGTGCAATTGTATGTTAAAATGGCTAAGTTTGCAATAGTTACATGTTAAGTGTGAACACTGCTAATGTCTATTATGCTTAGGAAGATTGGTTATAGCTGTTAGTACTAGTTCCATGAAAGTGGTTAGTTTTGAAATAGGACTAAAACTGAAAATGATCATAATTAGGCTATAGGTTTAATAATTGGCCTAAGAATGGTCAACCTTGCAAAGGGTTGACCAATTCTGTGAGCCCTAACACACAGTCCACCTTAAAACAGTGGCTGGTTGTGCAAAGGGTTATGTCTGCAAATGCAGACTGGCCCAGGCTCTCTTTAGAGCCCTGAACAGCAAAGTGGCCAAACCTGTAAAGGTTTTGGGCCTAGCTGTTCAGTATATGGCTTTAATAGCCCAAGCTAAGTCTCAACTTGAGACTGGCTAACTTTTAAATAGGTTAAACATAATAACAAAGCAGGCTATGCCTGCAATTAGCTTTAATTAAGAATAAATTGGTCTTAATTGACTAGAATTAGTTTAAAAGTGGCTAAAATTGAAATAGTTCTTAGAAATAAATCTGGCCAGCCCTTAAATACTAATACCAGGGCTGGCTATTAGTTAAATAGGTTCAAATCAAGCTGAAATCTGCCCTAGGTAAGTTAGTAAATCAGCAGTGCTCTTAGGGGCACAATAGGGTATTGAAAAGGTAAAATAGTAACTAGTAAGAACTTAGGAGGGTAATAGGGACATTCATACTCCTGATTTCTGCAATTTTGCAGAGGTTTAGGGGTATAATGGTCTCCCTAAAATGGGAAATCTGTAAAAATCTCCATCCCTTAGGGCTATACTAGTAAAAACCCCTTAAAAGGAATCTTTGGAACCTTCCAGCACATGCTGGAAGGATTTCTGGTAACAGAATTGGGGGGTTAAGTGTACATTTCACAAATTTTAGAGGGGGAAAGTTGGGATTAATCCCATAACTTTCCCCCCAAGTTTTCAGCCTTTAGTTAGCTATAAATACACCTTAAAAAGAGCTGAAAAGGGGGGATTTTACTGGAGAACAATCTGAGAAAATATTTTTGGGGATTTTCCACTGGTAGTAATCAGAAAAATACATTTAAGTTGTAGTTCATTAAATACAAAGCTGGAGAGATAGAAATAGCGATACAACAGTAGAAATTCTGGGCTTTCTATTGGGTTTTTCTCTGGGTCTTCTGCCTTGAATCACTGCTCGTTTGTGTTGCTGTGCTTTTGTGTTGCTGTTGCTGTGCTTTCCTTCATCACTGTTGCATTGGTCGTTTGAGTCCTTGCTGTTATTTGCTCATTACTTGCCTCCCCTAGAACTCATTGGATTTTTTGCTGAACCAGGTACAAATTCTGCTCAAATGTAATGTTGAAGTGTGGATAAAAATGAAGTTCAAGGAATACTGATGCCTTCTTTACTCCTGTTTTAGTTCAATTGTTAGTATGGTAGTGTATAGATTTGTAACTATATAGTAGTATAGCAGCTGAAGAACAAAGACCAAACAGAAACTATGTAATAACTAGTAGTAGTGGTAGTATAGTTGTAGTATGAATCGGTACCTCACTTAGTTAATTAGGTAATAACATTAAAATACAAGTTAACTAATAATGGTTTCAGAATTGATAGTCACTATATCACAGTAGCTTCATCAATCATGATCATATAATTAATTCATTTCATTAATCAGCCAAATTCAAATTAGTTAAGAAGAAGAGTTCGATTAGTGCTAATATCACTATTTAATCACATACTGGAAGTAATATATAAGAATGAGTTCAAAGGTAATATCTGGGTTAAGTCATATTAGAGTCCGTAATTGTATATACCTATTCATGAGTTTAATTCATAGGATTAATCAGTAGCAAAATAGTATAGCTATGAATAACCTATACATTTTCGTGTATATATGGAGTTAAAAGCTCACTGATCCCAGTTAAGAATCAATCCATTGGTTAGTATAGGTTCTTTGTTAAAAATCAAAAAACAGAAATGGTCTTGTAATTCTCTGTTGGTAGGTAGTTTCATTTCCCAATTTGTATTACAATTTTTTTCAATTGATCAATAAATGGAACTTGACTCTTTCTTTGAGTTCAAACGTATGTATTCTTTTACTTTCTCTGCTGTTATTGGTTTTGGGCTTAACTCACGGTATAGGCTTAAACCATGGCGTTACTTTCTAGTTATCCAAACCTGAAGACTGTCTGGGCCTTAAAGGCCTGGACCGATGCTAATCCATGCTAAGCGAAACGAAAAGAAGACCAGGCCCAATAAGTAATAAGAATTCGACGGGCCTGGATTATTATAGTAATAGCATACGATTAAGGAAAAAACAAATATAGAAAACTTAGCCAAATGTTAGTATCCTTTAATAAATAATTTGGGACGAGCCTCGCCCGAATAACATCGGGGCCCCCATTTAGTAATGATATAACACAAATAGACCCGGGAAAGCTAATAGCTAATTCCATAGCTTCTCCCAAAAGATTTAAAAGCCGATAGACGTTACTTTAGGGCACGATTTTAATATACCTTCCTATAAACGAGTGTGCACTTGGTGCGACTCAAATCCAAATCTCGGTAAAGCTGAAATACACCGAAAGCCATAGGCGTACTGGTTGCGGTATGACTCGAGGCGTGTTTTCGCGATACCGCAAATTCCTAAAAATGATATCCAACGTAAAAGCACATTATGTTGTTAAAATCTATAACTGAGTCAAACAAAAAGTCAAGAACGACAGTGGAGCGACCGTGCTAAAACCACGGAATCCGGGAGTGCCTAACACCTTCTCCCGGGTTAACAGAGTTCCTTATCCGGACCTCTGCTTCGCAGACATTTCAAAGAGTCAAAATTCCTCGGATTCGGGATTAACCGGTGACTTGGGACACCATTGTCATTCCCAAGTGGCGACTCTGATTAATCTCTAATAAATCTCGAACCGATTGTCCTTAAATTGGAAAAAACTCCTTCCCTTACGTTATTTTCTCCGTCTCGGGTAATTGAGCGTCGGGGTATACCCTACAAGCGTATTTATACACCTTACGCATGTTATGGGGTAGTAAAAAGGGAGGTGTGACAATAGGCGTGCTAGATGTTGAGTGCAAGTTGGTGCCAAGTTGCTTGCAAATTACAAATTCAAGATTTTCCAGATTTCCAAGATTGGTTCTGGACTTATTTCCATATATTATGAGACTATATTTATTGCTTTCCTAGTTAGTTAAGGTTAATATTTTCCTTTTCCTAATATTGGTAGAATTACTTTCCAAGATTGACTTGGTTTTGGTTTCCTAGAGTTTTACCTTTTCCTATTTTAGTTGGACTTGTTGTCCAAAGTAATTTAGGAATTTATTTCCTAATATTTAAGGATAATTTCGTGGATCACCCTCTATATAAAGGGGTATCTTCTTTGTTTTTAGGTAGATTATTCAGATTATTATTAATAAAACTTGTGAGATTTTCTTGTGCTCTTGTGTGGCTACTCTTGGATTTATTCTTCAACCTTCAAGACTCAACTTAAGGTGGTAAGAATTAAACCATTTTCTTAGATCACTTATAGGTATTCAAGAAAGGTGATAAGTTTAGGCTTATTATTGTTCTTGTTATTCTGAAGGGTCAAGTTTTACAATCTATTTCTTATTTTTAATTTCTACCAAAGGCGATTAGTTCTTTGTTAGCTAATTGTTGTTGTTAGGATTCAACTTCAAGAATAGACTTCTTGAATTCAAGAAACTCTTTCTTGAATTCAATCTATCTAATTTTTGTCCTTTATTCGTTTCTTTATTTTCTTTTAGCTTCCGCACGTTTCTTGTTTTTTCTTTAGTAATTCTTGAATCTCTATCGTGTTGCTATCATTGGCTATAACTTAATTAGTACTTATATGGTTGAGAAATTGAACTTGTCTTGTGTTGAACATTTTGAACCCTACATGTTGAAAGGAGTAAAGGTATCATTCCCATGAATAATTTTCATATCTTGTTGGGAAGGCCATGGTATATCTATAGAAATGCTTCATGTAGTATCCAAAAAAATAGATACTATTTTGAGTTTAATGGGAAGAAATGCATTCTTGGTCCTTTGACTCCCTCACGAATTTGTAAAGATGAAAAGATTGTTAAAGAGAACATGGAAAAATACGAGAGAGAAAAGAATGAGAGTCGTAAGGGGAATGCAAGTGGACATTCCAAGATAGGAAAAAGGGGAGGTTGTCTTGAGTGAAAAGAGTGGGATGTCTAGTGAAGAAAAGAGTGATCTTGAGAAGAAAGAAAAGAGAGAGGACAATGAGATAAACATAGTCTATGAGGTAGAGAGAGAAAAACATGAGAGATTGAGTGAAGGAAAAGAACTCTTTAGTGAGAGAAAAGAGGCTAAGGGCGAGGAAAACATTAGTCTTGTGATAAAAGCCAAAGAAAGTAGCAAGAAAAAAGTTTCTTTACTTCCTATCCCATTAACTCTTTCCTGTTTTAATTCTTTTGATTTTGTGCAGCCACGTGTTGAATTACCTTTTGAATGGGGTAGTGAGGTGCAAAATATGGTGGCAAAATATCCAACTGGATTGCAACATGAATTCGACAATATCAATTCATGTTGGATCGTTGAAGATAAAAGCTTGGTTAAAGTCCTTGTTATTGAACCTTTTAACTATTTTGATTCTTATTTACAAGGTTATGTCACGGAGTTTCCTAAAAGCATTACTAAGTTAGAGTCATTGCATAAAAGAATACAAGGTGATGATGTTCCATTGGTAAATAAGTCCAAGTAAGGTATGTATAATTGGTTTATTTGCATTCTTGGTCTTTCTAGAACACCTAAAGTATTTTTCGAGGTAATGAATTATACGGTTATATCTTATCTTGGTGACTTTATAATTTTTGTGGATGATGATAGTTTGATGCACATCAAGTCATTAACTGTAATATCTAAGTTATAGTGCAAGAGTAATTTGCTTCTTTTTGATATTATATCGACATAGATGATCACGTAATCCAACTTTATGTAAAGAGGCATGAAAATTATGAGAAGAGGCTTGAGAATGAGTTAAATATTTCTTCCTCTCTTATTCAAGTGGTTAATGAGTTTTCATGTGATAAATTGCTAGAATGTGATTGTTGTGGTATGATGTGGAGTCGTTTTTCAAGTCATGTTTATTGTGAGCTTGTAAAAATATTTGTTATTAGTAAAGAGGACAAGCATGATGGTTGTAACATTTGTGATCAAGTACTCTTTCAAGTAGAGAAATCCTAGAAATACTTGAAAGGTCAAGGTAAGCTTAGTAAAAGACATGCTAAGTGGGTTGAATTCACTGAAACTTTTCCTTATGTAATTTCTTACAAACAAGGGAAAGAGAATGTTGTTGCTGATGCGCTTTTAAGAAGGTATGTCTTAGTTTCTACCCTCACTTCTAAATTGATGGGTTTTGATCAAATCAAGGAACTTTATGCTAATGATGTTGATTTTGGCAAAACTTTTGCAGATTGTAAGTTGGGTCCTTTTGATAGGATTAACCTACAAGTTGGGTTTCTTTTTAAGGAAAATACGTTATGTACCCCCAATTGCTCTTTACATGAAGTATTTGCGAGGGAAGCACATTGTGGAGGGCTTATGGGACACTTTGGGGTCCCAAAGACATTAAACATACTTGCTGAAGATTTCTTTTGGCCCTGAATGAGAAAAGATGTTGAAAGAATGTGCACACTGTGTTTGGAATGTAAACAAGCTAAATTTAAAGTGTTACCACATGGTCTTTACACACCATTACATGTTCCTACTTCACCTTGGATTGATATATCTATGGATTTTATGTTAGGTTTGCCTAGAACAAGGTATGGTAATGATAGTATATTTGTTGTGGCAGATAGGTTCTCCAAGGTAGCTCATTTTATTCCTTGTTTAAAGACTAATGATGCCTCACGTGTTGCTAATCTTTTTGTAAAAGAGATTGTGAAATTGCATGGTATACCTAGAACTATTGTTAGTGATAGGGATGCTAAGTTTTTGAGTCACTTCTGGCATGTATTTCCACTTCTTTTCACCCACAAACTAATGGACAAATTGAAGTAGTTAATAGAACCTTAGGAAACATGTTGAGGGCTATTTTGAAAGGTAAATTAACTTTATGGGAAGATCACTTACCTATGATTGCATTTGCTTACAATAGAACAAACCATTCTTCTACAGATATGTCTGCTTATGAAGTTGTTTATGGCTTTAATCCCTTTACTCCACTTGATTTATTACCATTACCTACTAATGATATCGCTGGTCTTGATGGTAGGACAAAGGCTGAGATGATGAAAAATAATTCTTGAGCAAACATGGCTTGCAATTGAGAAGAAAAATGAGCAAACTCTCTTAAGAAAGAATAAGGGTTGGAAACAAGTTATTTTTAACCTTGGAGATTTAGTTTTGGTTCACTTTAGAAATGAGAGATTTCCTTCCAAAAGAAAGTCAAAGTTTCATCCTAGAGGAGATGACCCTTTTCAATTCCTTGAAAAGATTGGAGACATTGCTTACAAGCTGGACCTTTCTAGTGAGTTTCAAGTAAGTGCTACATTCAATGTTGCTGACATGTCTTTGTTTGACGTAGGATCAAATTCGAGGATGAATTCTTTTCAAGAAGAGGGGGATGATAGCATCCTAGGAAGCTCAATTCTATTCAAGTAAAAGGATGAAGCGTTGCAATCTCAAAGAGGGCCTTTAACAAGATGTCAAGCTAAAGAATTTCAAAACACGATCATTGGACTTTAAGTGCATATAAAGAAGCCTTTAATTGTCGAGAAAGAGCTCCAGCCCAAAGGAAAATAATTGTTGAAGTTTTACAATTATTTGATAGCTCAAATTGAAGTCCAAGAGGAGGAAGATTTGGTCACCCAAATAAGCACTTGGAGTACACCAAAATGGTTCAAAATGAGCTTAAAAGAAGTCCAAAAAGAGGTACTACAAAAGTAGCCCAATTGGAGTCCAAACAAATGGCCCAAACTAGTTGTTTTAAGGCCCAAATCTGCCCCAAAGGGTCTTGGCTGCCCCTCACCTAATTTATGACTTTTCTTAGTCTTTAGCAACCACCTACCTTATTGTAATAATTATGTTTTCCATTACAACCACCCCACCTAGTTTTAATGTTATTTTTATGTCTTTGTACTCATATAAATAGGGTGTTCTTCTCATTCATAAGACATATTATTATTGATTGAGTATATCATACTTTGAGAGTTCTTTTGAACCTTTGTTAGTTGTGCTTTGAGATTTATCTTTCAACCTTTACTAGTTCATAGTTCAAGGTAGTAAGATTATAAAAAGGGACACTTCCAAGTGACACAATTGCGAACCTAAAGGGTAGTGGGAGTGGTCTAACTTCTAACATCATGGCAATTACTACTCGGAGTGGGAAAGTACTACAAGTAGAGAGTGAATAAGTGGTTGAAGTAGAAGTGTCCGAGCAAGAGGTTGAGGTTGAAGAGCCAAGGGTTGTTTAAGATGAAAAGGTTCCGGAAGAGTTGAAAGTTCAAGAAGTGAATCGAGAATAGGTAAAGGAAAACGTAAAAGAGACACCAAAAGCTCTAGCACCTATTTCTAGACCTCCTTGTCCTTTTCCTCAAAGACTTGCAAGGAAGGTTGATGATAGCAACTTGAAAACGTTTATGACATTCTCAAGCAGTTATCGATGGATATTCTATTTGTAGAAGAATCTCAAGAGATGTCGGGATTTGCTAAATATTTGAAAGACTTGATTACCAAGAGGAAAACCAACAGGAATAAAGTGGTGAATGTGAATCACCAGTTTACTTCCATCATTGCAACATCCACCATTCAAAAGAAAGAAGACCCGGGAGCTTTCACTATTCCATGCACTGTTGAGGCGCATGATTTTGCAAGAGCCCTAAGTGATAATGGGGAAAGCATCAACTTAATGCCTCTTGCCATTTACAAGAATGTAGGGTTAGGTATGCCAAGGCCCACTAGTATGAGATTGCAAATGACCGATCGTTCCATTAAGAGATCGTTGGGAATTGTTGATGATGGCTTGTTAAAGTGGGAAAGTTTCATTTACCCGCCGATTTCATAATCCTTGATTGTGCGGTTGACAAAGAGATCCCTATCATTTTGGGGAGAAAATTCCTTGCCAGAGGAATAGAACTAATAGATTCATAACAGAATGAGATCAAGTTCTGTGTGAATGATGAAGACGTTACATTCCAATAAAGTAAGGGTATGAAACTACTATATGACTATGAAAGCATCTCGGTGATTGATGTTGTTGATGAATGGGAAGTTGCGGTTAAAATGAAGATGGAAGAACAATGCCTTGGTGAGGCATTGGAAGCTATTTTGGTGAAATTTGATGGTGACGATATTGAAGGATATATAGAATCAGTCAATGCATTGGATGGGCTTGGGTCCTACACTTATGCTACGGCAAAACTCTCTCTCGACTTGGAGATTAGAGCCACTCCTCCCACAAAACCTTCTATTATTGAGCCACTGATATGCTCAAATTGCAATTTAATAAATCGTGTAAAGCGGCCGGTGTCAAATATAATAACCCAACAAGGTTGGGGTCGAATCCCACAAGGAATAAGTGTGAAAAGTTACTTGATCAGTGTATCACTTGACTTAAATTTTAATTCTATCCGGTTAATTGTAATAAAAGTATGGTGTAAATGTGATTTGAAGAAATAACTAATGTTGAGATTTAGAATGTAATTAATTTGGATTAAAGAAACCAAGTTTGTATCACCTTCAATGAAATGTAATGCTACCGGTGTTAACGTGATATATTTCTAATGGAAGGTCATTTATGATGTTCAAATGATTTCTGATTGACTACCCAATATTTTTTAATAGTTGGGTAGTATTTTCTCTTTATGATTTTTTCAAATATAAAAAATTTGCAATTATGAACAATCAATATATGCCAAATAAAACACACTTATTCCTAAACGATTCTATTAAACAAGGGTTGACGCCTTGATATTTACTCACACCAAATTCTAACCCACTTTCCCAAGAAAAGCAAGAATTTCATTGTAAACACCCATTAACATTACACCCATTCAGGGTCCACACCCTTAGTATTTAAAGTTAGCTACTCATGCTAAAATACAATTGAAGAGAATATTTAATGTCATAAAGCTTACAAAGTGAAAGTTACTTCAACCAAAAGCTTCCAAAAGCGAAGAATATTAATGCCTTCTATTGTAGCTTCAAAATCAGAAAAGATGAGCCCACAAAATCACAATAAATTTATTTGTAGAGGGATGACGATCGAGACAGAAAAAAAAATACCCTTTCAAGTCAGATATGCGACTGTATTTTTGTCGCAATTCAGACATGCGGTCCGCATTTTGACATTTCCATCATAAATTGAAACCCTAGTTTCTAGGCCTTCGCCGAATTTATATTTTGCGGTCCGTATTGTAGAAATGCGACCGCGTTGTAGAAATGTGACCGCATTTTGCATCGTATTTTCTCCCTTCAGCAGCCTTCATGGTTGGTTTGCGGTCTATTTTGCGGCTCGCAAACAGGTTATGTGATCACAGAATGGACCGCATTAGTGACGTTAAATATTGCTTAGGAATCTATCTTGATTTGCGATCTCAGTGTAAATTATACAGCTCGCATGTGCATTTTGCAACCGCATATCCTCCTTTGCGATGGCTTTTGGCTCTTTTCTTGTCTTTTTGTAACTTTTTGCTTTCATTTCCATGATCTTGGGTCCTTAAACCTCATGTACTGCAAAAAACTAAAATTACATAAGTAAAAGAGATAATTACCACTACAACATTTTATGCCTACTGCCACACTAATTTAGGCAACGCTCAAAAAGTGTTGCCAAAAGTATTTGTAGGAACACTTTTTAGGCGTGGCCTTTGAATATAGTCTTCGGCCACAGATTTTAAGGCAACACTTATAAAGTGTTCCTTTTAAATATAAAGACAACATTTTTTACGTGTTGCCTAAATATAACATTTTTGGCCACGCTTCTTAGGTGTATTGCTACGTTTTTAAAGAGTTGTTATATTATCATATCAAATGCAACACTTTTCAAGAGTACCCTGAAATTTCCTTATAAAATATTTTTCCAAAATTTCCCACCAAAATTGCACTTAATAAAATATTTCCCCCCAATTCTCATAAGGCCCAAAGACCACCGTTTAGTTCTAGGAAACCCTATTAGGAAAAAGTTGAAATTATTTTCATATCTCTTTGGCCACTCTATCGCTTACTGCTTCTACTGCCTCTCTTCTTTCACCCTTTCTTACTGTTGCGCGCTTCCGTTGCTTTTACAATGGTAAGTTCTTAACTTTTGTAAATATTTTTATAATAGGCATCATACAATACTCATCTCAGAAAGTACTATTTTGTTTTCTTTAATTTGAAAATCTTAAGAAAGAAACATGATTTATTTAGTAAAACCCATCTCATGAAAATTATCTCAAGGGTATTCTTTATTTTTTCCAGATATGATCTTTAACTTTTGACTATCATTGTTCATTTGGGTAGGTATAATTTTTTTTTATTATATATGATTGCTACATTATTTTGTAAATTCTGGACCTTTTGGTATAATTATGCAGTTTATTCTTTATTTGAAGTTATGATATTGTATTTTGTTTAATATTTTCATTCATATTTACTTGTTAATTTGATTTTACCAAGTTATTCGGATTATAATATGACGGGTATATTCTTTATGGATTGTCTTTGCCTTTAATACTTTCTATGTGTATTTTGTATTTTTGAATTTTATATTTTGCACATCTTTTCAAATTTTGTACAGTTATGTAGTTGATTGTTTGTTTAAAGCTGCCGGGTTTTAGCTCTTTTAATATCTTTTTTCATGTATATTTCTGTTGTTCCAAGGGCTAAAAACATAGAAGTCCTCCTAATTAAAAATTTTCTGGTGAAAGTTAATGTTTTTGCTTCTTACTGTATGAAGCTAGTGATTGTCGCTCGACGGATCATTATTGAAAGTAATGCCAACTTGACTCCAATAATTAACAGCAACAGTGCAATGCATAAAACTATGTTCACTAGTTTCACTGTTGCCTCTGCAAATTATGCAAATAGGATCGTATTCATACAAATATGATGTATATAGGATCAAGTGGGGAGTCTATTATGAGAACTTTGCCATAAAAAATATTTCATCGGGCACAAACAGCTTCCAAATACATTGAAACTAGTATTAGATGAAGCAACCTCATTTGTGATTTTATAGAACAAACTTAGTACAAACATATACCATAGTTATTCATATATAGACCAAAATGGGATATGCTTATAATCGGGACATAAAGGAGGGGTTAGTTGTCCGATGCTCTTAGTAAGGCATTACCAATTTATTTTATCCATCACGAAATAAATATCTTAATGAATATTATGTACAATGTTCTTTGACTATACCCTCTGAAATTATTACGTATTTTTTAGGTTATGAGTCAAAATAATCAAATTCTTCAGTGATCTTAGAAGACACGCATTAGCTTATTAATATACTTATTTTGTTGTTAGGCTAAGTGCCAACTAAATTCTGAAAACAGAAAAAAAATAAAAGTGGAGGCATCGAATGGAACCTATTAATTTTGCAAGAGTGCGTGCGACATTGGTAATATTTACTCGACACTTTGTAATCTGTCTTCCATTTCTTTCTGTACTTTGTCAGAATATGGTGATGTTTTTCTTTATTTTCTTTGATGTAATTTGTAGCACGCAACCAAAGAGAACAATGAGGAACCGTCAAAGTCTGAAATATTTATTACAACTCGTACAAAGAAAGGGAAGGAAGTTCATGCGGATACTTAAGTTGCAATCGTAAGTCATGTTGCAAGTTAAGATCTTGTTATTATATTTTTTTCTCTTTAACTGAAAGTGTTTCTTGTAAAGTTTTAGCTTTATTAATTAAAGACAATATATCTATAAAAAAAATTACAAGGTTACAAAAATTGAAAAGTTAAAATGGTACTTTCTATTAACTAGTCTCTAGTATGATAATTGTTTCATTTCAAAACCTTTTCTGTTCTCACAGTAAAAAACTTGCTTCAACTTGGAATAAAAAGGTGCAATATTTGATTATACAATTTCAAGGGTAGGAAAAATATTATCGATTAGTTGCTCTTCTGATAACATACCTAACATATATGTTTAAGATGACATAAAACAATGGCTCTGCCTCTACTACCCATAAAAAAACAGTTCTGCCTCTACTTCAGCTCACCTTTGTTCTAATAGAAAAGTTTATCTCAAGTAAATGTCACTATCTTTTACGCAGGAAAGTAAAAGAGAGATCTTTCATTGATATTGTAATCTGAAGCTGAAAGTCCTCCCAAATCTCCTGATTAGACAATGGATAAAATACAAACCATGTCTCTTTTACTTTTTTTTCCAAAATCACGTAGTCGTGCCGTTTCAGGCACCACTCGCATACAGGCGGGGACATTCACATTCTTTAGCTGCAGGAATGAAAAAAATGTAAGTCAAGAACCGATGGACAATGTAACTACATATTGACAAGAACAAGTGCCTTCAATTTTCGACTGATTGAGAGAACGGGAAGGCAACTTACAAAATTCAGTTCTGTTTGTTTGAAACTTCATATTAAAATGGTTATGATCCTTGTTGTTGAAAATCTATTGATATTCTTGGCTAAATTTTGAGTTCTGTTAAACGTTTTGTTAATTGTTCTTGTTATCCATTTCTATCTTAAGGTCAAGAGTTGAAATAAAATAGTGAGTTGTTAGAAAAGCAACAAACAAAAGTCTGCTAAGAAATTAAATTTCCTAGTATATTTAACAATTTTCTAGTGTTTGGTATATCTTGACTTGAAAGTGATGTGTAGTAATATTTTTTTTGGACAGTCTGCACTACAAAATTGTCAAAGTTACGGAGAAACAACAGACGATGCATTTAGGGATGTATTTGGAAAGGATCAGCTTGGTCGGGTTAGATGCTATAGTAGATCGGTGACGACAAGCTCTCTGAAAAAAGATGAAGAAATCACCATGCTTAAACAAAAGCATGCCAATAAAATAACTTCTCTGAAACAAGAAATGAAGGAAATGATGAAACAAGAAATGCGATTATTTTTTAGTCAATTGGTGCAGAACAACCCTGGACTGAATTTTCATGATATACAAGGATGAGTTAGATCTAATATTCCTTCACCGGTTGATGCGAGTAGTGCACGAGCTATGAGAGGTCAAAATCTACCACATTCTTCTAGCTCAAATCATGCTCCATATCTTGAAAAGGTATTTATATTTTACAATTCCAAAAACTATCTCAATTTTAACTTACAAAATCATGCTTAAGTGTGTGATAGAAAATTGAGTTTATTGCCATGATTAAGATTCTAGGGGTCATAATATTGAACTAGCTGATCTAATAAGATCTACAGGTCATAATGTTGAACTAGCTGATGTGATAAGATTATACGGCTCATAATGTTGAACTGGAAGATGTAAGCCTTCTAATTAGCTCGCGATGGTGCACAGTCAAGCTATAAATCAACTGAAGTGTGTTTGACTTAGTTTTAGTTTATAGTAATTTATACTAAAATAAGGTATTTGTCGAGTAAGTTGTTCTTGGTAAAATTTTCTAGAAAGTAAAAATAACTTTCTAGCCACATAAAGCTACTAACTGCCTTCCTCATCAATAATAGATGAAAATGGTGTCATGTTCTAAGTTTATTGCAGTTTTCTTGAGCTGTCCTTATAAATTAATACGAGCTATTTATTGATTTGTACTTAAGTGGATTGATTTTGAGCAAGTAGTTGATTGGACATGAATAAGATTGGAAATGGCAAGTACATGAATTGGTATATATTGTAATCATATGAAAGAGGGAATGGTTACTTCTCCAGGAATACACCGAAATACATAATGATCTAACCATTCAGATATATAATATGGTCGTTGTATTCTCTGTACCTCCATTACAAACTAGACTTAGAGAAGCTTGTTGAGATGTCACATTTAGTATATTTTTACCTGTCTTCTTTACTGATAGTGGATGAATGAGAAGAAGAAATGCTTTACATAAAAGAAACTTGAGGGATTATGGGTTTTTGTTAGGACTTAGGATAATTTTTAAAAGTTTTCAAGCAGTGAGGGTAAATTTCACCGAATAGTATAACGTTAGGGGTAAATTTGACCAGATAGTTTAATGAAGGTTAATTATAGACGATATATGAACGTAGAGGAGTAGATTCAGCCTTTTCCCTTGTTATTAAATTAAGTGATTGTTGCGATTGTAGAAGGAGATAGGTAAAATATATGTTAATTCATATTTTTGCTTCTCTTTCACTTGTACATCTATTTTGTGTTTGGCTTAGTTATGCTATAGTAGTGAAAATAAATCTCGTTAGTTCTTAGTTAGATGTAACTAGCTAGTGCATACTATATATATGTTTCTTTCTAATTTTGAATTTCACTTTGAATGTGTAGGAAAATACAGGTGATGCAATTGAAAATGGTGGCCACAAATCAATTTTATCTATTAAAGTGAATGGTGAAGATCTTTTGAACAATTGTGATATTTATTTTTATTGATAGTATAAATATGAATACATTCGATTTTGTAGAGCTCTTTGCTAGTGAACTTTTTTAACTAGTGCTTTATTACAATAGATAGTACGCAAATTATATTTCTTTGTTGAAATTTATTTTAAGTATATGCATTTGAGTTATTTAGTTTGTTATTTATTATCTTATTTAATGCTTGAGATCATAATATATATATTTGAAATAAATGTGAACGAAATTTAAGATAAACAAATATAATTTTTAACCATAAAATTGTGGCTAATATAAATATTTGAAAAATGACTTCATAGTGTCGAAAATATTGCCACGCTTAGAAAGTGTAGCCAAAACAATTGTCAATCTGCATTGTTAATGATAAATATTTCTTTAAAAGCCACATTTTAAAAGGGTGGCCTATAAAGTGACAAAGATCACACTTTAAATGTGTAGCCTTATGCCGTAAAAGCGTGGTTATATGAGAAAATATAAGTGTGGCCTTTGTACGGTATCGGCCACACTTTTAAAGCGTGGCTTCTAAGGCAACACCTACAAAGTGTGGCCAATAGTCAAAGGTTACGGTACTTTAGGCCACCCCCCAAAAGCGTTGCCTAAAGCCGTAAAGTGTTGCCTTTGACCAAATACAACACTTCTTGGTATCTTAGACCACACTTCTCAGAGGTGGCTAGAGGCCTAAAATGTTGTAGTGTACATCTAAAACAAGCTAAAATCTAAGCAAATTGTATTGAAATGTGCCACAATTCTCCGGCACATCAATACCCCCAACTTAAACTCTTGCTTGTCCGCAAGAAACTTAAATAACATTATCCTATTTTAGATTCCTTCTGCAAAACACGAAACAATAATGACCATGGATGGTGTTCGTTGTTAGTACTTCAAGCATCTATTTTCGATTATTTTACCCTTCCTGAACCTTCAATGTATACAAGGAAAAATGCTCAGCTTGTGAACTTTTAGCCTTAGACAACGTGACAAAACGCTACCCTCAGTTGAGTGCACTTGAACTTGCATCGTCATTTCAACAATGGTGGGCCTATTTCTTTCTACAAATTACCCCAGATGTATTTCCTACCCAGAAACAACTATTATATGGAAAAATAACTACAAAAAACAACGCACAACCAAAATGTGTAGAATGAAAATAAAGAAGAACAAAGAAGAGATAAACATGAACATTGAATTGGAAAATTAGGTCAAAGGCACATACCAGTAAGGATGAGTATAGAAACTATAGAGATTGCGTTTGATGGATTCGATCACTTAGCCGTGCTTGCCCCCATTTTTTCATTCTTTGTTTTCTTCTCTGTTCTTTTCTCTTTTGTTTCTTTTGTTTTTAGTTTAATTTTTTTTGTTTTATTTTGAATGTGAGAGGGATGAGAGAATGCGACTGATAGCATCCTAGGAAGCTCAAGTCTATTTAAGAATAAGTATGAAGCTTTGGAATTGCAAAGAGGGCCTTTAACAAGATCTCAAGTTAAAAGGTTGAAAAACAAGGTCATTTGACCAATTTCGCACCTAAATGTGCTCAAAACTTGCAGCCCGTGAAGTCATACATAAAACCACATTTTAATAGCATAAAAAGGACTTACTTGATATCCAAGAAAGGTATAATAGGCGTGCTAGAGGTTGAGTACAAGTTGGTGCCAAGTTGCTTGCAAATTACAAATTCAAGATTTTCAAGATTTTCAAGATTTTCAAGGAATATCAAAGATTGGTTTTGGACTTATTTCCATATATTATGGGACTATATTTATTGCTTTCCTAGTTAGTTAAGGTTAATATTTTCTTTTTCCTAAGATTGGTAGAATTACTTTCCAAGATTGACTTGGTTTTGGTTTCCTAGAGTTTTACCTTTTCCTATTTTAGTTGGACTTGTTGTCCAAAGTAGTTTATGACTTTATTTCCTAATATTTAAGAATAATTTTGTGATCACCCTCAATAAAACATGTGAGATTTTCTTGCACTCTTGTGTGGCTACTCTTGGTTTTACTCTTCAACCATCAACACTCAACTTAAGGTGGTAAGAATTAACCCTTTTTAAAATCTTAGATCACTTCTAGGTATTCAAGAAAGGTGATAATTTTAGGCTTATTGTTGTTCTTGTTATTCTAAAGGTTCGGGTTTCACAATCTATTTCTTATTATTAATTTCTACCAAAGGCGATTAGTTCATTTTTAGCTAATTGTTGTTGTTAGGATTCAACTTCAAGAATAGACTTCTTGAATTCAAGAAACTCTTTCTTGAATTCAATCTATCTTTAAGTTTTGTCTTTTATTCGTTTCTTTATTTTCTTTTAGCTTCCGCACGTTTCTTTTTTTTTCTTTAGTAATTCGTGAATCCCTATCGTGTTGCTATCAGCGGCCACTTACCTGTCATTTTTGGGATTGCAAGGGCACCACATAACACATTATGTGACCGCATAAGTGTTATACGGTGGGTTCAATTGGCTTGCTGAAAGATAACAAATGCGGTGCACAGTGCGATCGCCTAAGTGAAATATGGTACGCATTGTGCACCACCTTGTCGCATCCTTACCAACAACTTTAGCCAAAATCCCTGCTTTGGTTTGTGACTAAAATGTAGTCTACATAGTGAAAATGCGACCGCATCTTTGTAGCAAACTTCACAAGGTGGATTTTCTTCCCTTTATTATGCATTCCTACCAAGTGTTGTGATCTTTTGAACCCCCTGCACTCTAACACACACTTTAAATTGCTCGAGTAAATCTATCTATCAATAGTTAAAAATTCAAAGAACAAAAGAGTACCACACATGGGTTGCCTCCAATAAGCGCTTGATTTAACGTCGCGACACGACGAAGTTGATGTTCCTTTGGATTCACTCAATAGTCGGACACAGACCATCTATTAAAGCCAGCTGCTCCACCAAATGTTTTTCTCCATATGTCCCCAGTAGTGCTTGATGCATTGGCCATTTACCTTGCATGTATGAGACCCATCTTCCAATGCTAGTTCCACAGCTCCATAAGGAGAGACATTGACCACTTTGAATGGATCGGACCATTTTGATTTGAGCTTGCCCTGAAACAATTTTAGCCTTGAGTTAAAGAGCAAGACAAAGTCACCCGACTTGAACTCTCTTTTCAATATCTTCTTGCCATGGACGGAATTCATCCGTTCTTTGTACACAACTGCACTTTCATAAGCATGGAACTGCAATTCCTCCATTTAATTAAGTTGTGTTAACCTCAAATTTGCAGCTACGACCCAGTCCAAGTTCAACCTTTTCAACGCCCACATAGCCGTGTGTTCCAATTCCATGGGTAGATGATAAGCTTTTCCAAATACTAACTGATACGGAGAAGTACCAATAGAGGTCTTTTACGCCGTGAGGTGTGCCCATAGCATCATCTAGCTTTCTTGACCATTCGGTCATGTTTGCATTAACCGTTATTGCTAGAATGCTCTTGATCTCCCTGTTGGAAACCAAAACTTGACCACTTGATTGCGTAGCCACCTTGTGCTTGATGCCATAGTTCTCAAGCAGCCTCGAGAAAACCTTGTTACAGAAATGTGATCCACCGTCACAAGAATGGCTCTAGCAGTGCCAAACCGAGTGAATATATTTTTCTTCAAGAAGGTGGTCACACTCCTTGCCTCGCTGTTTGGTAAGGCAATTGCTTTAACCCATTTGGACACATAGTCCAAAGCTACCATGATATATTCATCCTGCAAAAGCTTACAAAGGGACCCATAAAATCAATTCCCCACACGTCGAAGATTTCTTTCTCCATCACAAAGTGCATTGGCGTTTCATGCCTCTTGGAGATTGATCCCTGCCTTTAACATTGGTCACACTCTTTGACCATTTGATTGGTCTCATGATAGATTGATGACCAATAATATCCACATTCAAGTACCTTAGGCACCATACGATTTTCTCTGTGATGACCCCCAACCGGTGAGTCATGGAATGCCTTAAGAATAGGCATAATCTCTTCTTTTGGAATTCACCTACTAATCATATTGTCAGCAGACACACAGAACAAGAATGGCTCTTCCTAATAATATTGTCGATAATCACTCAAAAACTTCTTCTTTTGATAGGATTCAAATCCCTCCGAAATAAGCTCACTCACCAAGTAGTTAGCAATATCTGCATACCACGAAGCAAAAGTGCTAGATAATGCCAATATTTGCTCATCCGGAAAGGTGTCATTGATTTCAAGATCTCCCTTTGGTCTCCCACTTCTTCAAGCCTTGATAAATGATCCGCCACTTGATTTTGAGTTCGCTTTCATTCCTTGACCTCGAAGTTAAATTCTTACAACAATAAGACCCATTGTATCAATCGAGGCTTTGCATCCTTCCTTTCTATTATGTAGTGAAGAGCTGCATGATACGTGTTCACTATAACCATGAAAAGAAGGTAGAGAAGAGCTGCATGATACGTGTTCACTATAATCATTGATCCCAACAAATAAGATCAAAATTTTCCAAAGGCATAGACAATGGCAAGAAGTTCTTGAGCAGTTACCGTGTAATTCATTTGCGCTCCAATGAGTGTCTTGCTTGCATAATATACCAGGTGAAGAACCTTGTTGTGATGTTGGCCAAGCATTTCCATAATAGCTACACCACTGGCATCACACATGAGCTCGAAAGGAAGAGACCGATCGGGTATGATAATAATAGGTGTCGTGGTGAGCCTTTGCTTCAATTCCTCAAAAGATTTGAGGCTTTTCTCATCAAATGCAAACTTAGCATCTTTATCAAGGAGTTTGCACATAGGATTAACAATCTTTGAAAAGACCTTGATGAATCGCCGATAGAATCTGGCATGCCCTAAGAAACATCGAACACCTTTTATGTAAGAAGGTGGAGGAAACTTTGAAATAATATCGATCTTAGTCCGGTTAACCTCTATGCCATGTTTTGAAATTGTATGCCCCAATACGATGCTTTTATCCACCATAAAGTGGCATTTCTCCCAATTGGGAACAAGGTTGGTTTCCTCACATCTCTTAAGCACTTGTCTAGGATTATGAAGACAATGCTCAAAAGAATCACCTACTATCGAGAAGTCATCCATGAAAACCTCTAGAAAATCCTCCATCATGTCGGAGAAAACAGACATCATGTATCTTTGAAAAGTAGCTGGAGCATTGCAAAACCAAATGGCATCCGGCTAAAGGAAAAAGTTTCGTAGGGACAAGTGAAGGTCATCTTCTCGTGATCCTCCAATGTTATGTTGATTTGGTTGTACCCGAAATATCCGTCAAGGAAGCAATAGAAAGATCTTCCCGCTAGACGATCAATCGTTTGATTAAAAAAAGGCATAGAAAAATGGTTTGTGCATGTGGCACTGTTGAGCGTCTGATAATCCATACACACCCTTCAACCGGCCACCATTCTTGTTGGGATGAGCTCATTTTTATCATTTTCAATTATGGTCATGCCTCCCTTTTTCGGCAGACATTGCATCAGGCTCACCCAAGAACTATCGGCAATAGGGTAGACTACCCGGGTGTCCAACCACATGATAATTTATTTATTTACCATCTCTTGCATTGACGGGTTCAACCGTCGTTGATGTTCCACACTTGGTTTTGTTTTACTCTCTAATTGGATCATGTGTTCACAAATTCCCGTGGGAATCCCTTAGATATCCACAATTGTCCATCCAATGGATTGCCTATGCTCCTTCAAGACTTCCAACAATTGTTCAACCTACATATCATTTAACAAAGAATAAATGATTACAAACATATCATTGGAGCCACGAAATTTATACCTCAAGTATGGTGGAATCGGTTTGAGCTCTAATTGTGGTGGCTCAATAATAGAAGGCTTTGCGAGTGGAGTGGCTCTATTCTCCAAGTTGAGCGAGAGCTTAGCCGGAGCATAAGTGTAAGATCAAATCTCCTCCAATGCATTTAGCAGTTCCATATATCCTTCCATATCTTCACCATCAAAGTTCACCAAAATAGAGCAATTGCCTCGCTGAGACATTGTTGTTCCATTTTTATCTCCACCGCATCCTCTACTTCATCAACAACATCTATCACCGAGATGTTTTCATACTCATGGGGTAGTTTCATGCCCTTGCTTGCTTGGAACATAACTTCCTCATCATTCTCGCAGAATTTGATTTCATTTCATTCCGAGTCCATGAGTGCTCCACCCGTAGCAAGGAATAGTCTCCCCAAAATGATCGAGATATCTTTATCGACAACACAATCAAGGATTACAACATCAGTGGGCAAATGAAACTTTCCAACTTTTACGGGTACATCATTAACAATTCGCACCAGGAGTTTGATTGACCGATCGGCCATTCGCAATCTCATACTAGTGGGCCTTGGCATATCTAACCCCGCTTTCTTATAGATGGAAAGAGGCATTAAGTGGATGCTAGCCCCATTATCACAAGTCTCTTGCAAAGTCACTGGCCCCGATGGTAGAAGGAATGCTGAAAGCTCCCGGATCTTCTTTCTTTGAACTGGAGATGTTGCAATGATAGAACTAATCCAGCGAGTCACATTCACAACTTCATTCTTTGTAGTCTTCTTTTTGATGATCAAATCTTTTAAATAATTAGCAAACCCCAGCATCTCTTAAAAAGCTTCCACAAATAGAATAGTCAATTATAACTGCTTGAGAATGTCGCAAAATTTTTCAAGCTTGCTATCGTCAACCTTCCTTGCGAGCCTTTGAGGAAATGGAGGAGGAGGCCTAGGAATATGTGTAAGAGTTTTTGGTGTCTCTTTTACCTTTTCCTTTACCTCTTCCCGGTTCCCTTTTTGCACTTGCAACCCCTTTAGAATCTTTTCAACCGCGACAATATTTGGCTCTTCAACTTCAACTCCTTGTTTGGACTCTTCTACTTCAAACGTTTGTTCAACCTCTCCATGTAGCACCTTCCCTATCCTAGTAGCGATTTCCATGATGTAAGAAGTTTGTCCACTCCCACTGCCCCCTGGGTTTGCAATTGTGTCACTAGGGAGTGTTCCCTTTTGTTTTGGATTTTGCTCTCTAGATAGTCTCTCATTTGCATCTCCAATTTTTTGATGGAGGCGGTATGAGATCCAACAATCTCGGTCATGTTCTCAAAGAAGTATCAGATTTTTTTTTTTTTTTTTTGCAACACTAGCTCATGTATACCTTCCAACTTAGATTCACTAGAAGATCATTAAGTTGAATATTGACCCTTGGGAGGAACACAAGGGTTTGAACTCCATTTAGAAAAGTTGTTGTTGTTGTTCCAGTTGCCTTGGTTTGAGACACCATGGTCATTTATCTATTGTTGGTTTCCTTGCCCTTGCGGGTTAGGTCTTGTAAGGCCCCAGAAAATTTCGCTAAGTAATATAGGATTCTGTGGTGCCACGTAGGCTAATTATTATATTTTATGTGCTATGAACATTATGGACATCAATTAGACTTGCTAAATATGAGTATGAGTCTTATGGTAAGTGATATGAGGTCCAAATGAAAGCCCAAGTGTAAGCCAAATAGGAAAGTTTTCGAAATAGGCCAAAATTCCAAATGGATTCACACAAGGCTCCACTTTAAGCGACCATAGATAATTATGTATAAGGTTTTATGTGGTGAATATCATATCAAATGAAAGCTCTTTGAGTCTAGTTTCCAACTCTTCAAACCGTTCGTCATTTGGACATTCCTACACAAAGTTATGATCAAATTACCAAAGGCTGGAAAATAAAATCCTGTGTCAATTCTGCGACCGCATAATGCATCGCATTTCTCACTTTGCGGTCGCATTCTTGTCGCAAAATGAACCCGAGAAGCCCAGTTAATTCTTCTAATTTTTATAACCCGACCCACCCATTTCAATATATAGGCTTTGGGGTTCATTTTGGGGTCATTTCTTACTGATTTTAGAGAGAGGTGAGAGTATTTTAGAGAGAGAAGGAGGAACCCAACATCTAAATCATCCAAATCTTGTATCAATCTTCAAGAATCAAGAACCCAATAGCAAGTTATTCATCTAAGAGGTAAGATTCTATACCCTAGGGTTTAATTTCGAGTTTGGTGTATAAGATGAGTTATTGAGGTATGATTTTTGGGTTTATTAGTATTGTGTATACATGCATGTACAACTTAGGTTTATGGGAAGATTGTTTAACTTAAATAACTAAAGATTGGGTTAGGGAATGAAGGAAGTCTTAAAAGGGGATTCGAAATCAAGATGCTCAACTAGTGTTTGATAAATTGTTCAAATGAGCTAGTTTCATGAATATCTTTCTAATATGTGTTTAATTTTGTTATGTTTCATAGTAGATTGGAGTTGCTAGAGTTTTTGGAGTGTTGTAGTAACTTAAGGAAAGCTCAATCGAGGTATGTATGACTAATTTTGATTCTTGTAAAATCGCTCATATGTGTGAAATTGTTTGGCATGTGTTAATTTGAGAAATTGTATGTGATTCTTTGATGTCATTGTTGGGTATTCTATTGATGATTGAACTACATGTGGTATGGTATGAAATATGAATTGAAAGATGACAAGGGAATTGGAATTGGTAAAGAACGGAGAACAATTGTTGTGGTGGCATATATGGTTTCTTGTTGAAAGAGATGAAACACTTGAATTGTGGTAAATTATTGAACATACTTGTGTGTGTATTCTTGATTATGGAAACATTGTAATTTGGTTGTGATATTGGCTTGAAAAATAATTGTGAACATGAACCAACTTGTAAGTTGCTTATTCGAACTTGTTGAAATTGTGTGTAGTGCCTTATCTGCTGTTTGAAATTGTTGTGTTCTAAACTGTAAGGTGGGATCGGGTTGCGCGACGCAACATGGGGAAATAAGGTGTGGGTTGGGGTGATAAGGGTGGCCGAGGTAATAAGGGTGGTCAGGGGTAATAAGGATGGAAAGCGATCGAAATCGCTATTGAAATATGATATAAAATCATTGATGTGAAATTGTGAAAGGAGACAACAGGAGAGTTTGCAACCTGTGGGGCACTGATTGCCCCTTTGTTTGACTACTTGTGTTTTACGTTATTGATTTGTGGTTGTTCTACTTGTTGATCTTAAACGTGCTTTGTGTTGAGAATTATCTGAAAAAATGAGGAAAAATGTGGAAAACATGGTTGGCTGGCTTAATTGATTCTTGATGTAATTCATTGGCCGTATTATCATCGTGATTTCTTGTTAATGGCTTGAGTTTACTTGGGACAAAGTTTGTCCATACATACCAGTACAATTCCAGTGTACTGACGTCCCTTTTTGCCGGGGACGCTACATTCGTATTATGATTGTAGGTGAATCAATAGCAGGTACTTCAACAATTCGGCAGTAGCATCCTTCATTATGCCCGTTTTGGTGAGCCCCTTTCCTTTCAGGGCCCTACGTGGCTCATGCCACTCTTGTGTAGACTTTATTTTGATTTGTGTAAGGTATGGCTGGAGCCTTGTTACCGGCAAATATTGTATCCTCCTTTGTAATCATAGAGGCTCCATAGACAGTAAACTGTGGGACTATGGCCTATGTATGTATATGTATATGTCGGGCGTTGTAAATTGTAACTTGTTAGTAATGTTAATAATGTGATTATGTTTGTACAATGTGAATTCAGTTATAATTGGTAAGATCTTTGGCTTATGAGTAATAAACAACACGGGGGTATCGCGTGGGATAGAAAGGCACCCAGGTCCGCTTGACTGGGTCTACCCGGTCAGGCGCCGGTCATGTCCCTCGATTTGGGGCGTGACAAACTTGGTATCAGAGCCTAAGGTTTTAAAGTGTCCTAGGATGTCTCGGAGCCGTGTCTAGTAGTGCCCTTTTTATCGGTGTGTTGTCGACCACATCCTATAAGTTGGGGGCTGCACGGACATTTAGGAATTTACCATTTTCTTTGATATTCTAGATCGTGCGATATGGCTCAAGATAGGGAGCTAATTTCCTCTCTAAGTATTACTCTCAAGATTGGTAATTTTGATACCATAATCTGTGAATTCGAAGCATGTAAGGTGGGATTTATCCCGCCATTGAGTCCAAGTGGATTACCCAAGGACTTGTTAGGAGAATGTGTTGAGTCATGGAGTGATTGGTAGAAGTTGTTGTTAAGGAGAGTACCCTCGTTCTTACTAATGTCATTGTACCACTAGATCATGTAGTATTTCATCAGTATGTACGGCTAAAATCCCTTCTCTTAGAAAATAAGCTTCCATGGTGCCCACATAAATGTTGTAGGTTCAAAATATAATTGATGCAGTACCCGTTTTGTTATGTTAAGCGAATTATTGCTGTGAAAATATATGTTGGAGGTACTTCTTCATTTGTTTAATATATTATTCTTGGTAGATGAGGATATGTAAAGAATGTGAACTATGTGCTAAAATGTCTAGACTTCAAGTCAAGTTTGAATTGATATTTTGATGCCAAATTTTGTGAGAAAACTTGTTATGGTTGATTCTTCCAAAATGTTCTTACGTGTACCAAAGGTATTTGATTGATTGCGTCTTGTTGTTGGTAATGTATAAAGATGTTTGGACATGAAGTAAGTGACTGTGTAAATGTGGTAAGACTAAATGTTGGACTCTAGCTGTGATTGATACTTTACATGAATTGTTGTTGTGACCCGATATTTGTGAAAGATGCATTCCAATATGATCAATGTGCTATTATTGACAACTTAAAATAGGTTTTAGAAGTATGAATCATGTATTCAAATGTGAAGTCCTCTATGCATAGAGATGTTGAAATAAGTCAAATGCTTTTGAGAAATAAAGTATAGACAATGTGTCGAGAACTCAAAATGAAATTGTACCTGGTGATACTTGTGACATGAGGGAATATGAAACAGATTATGATGTTGATGTGAAATATGAGAAAATGATGTGAAATGCGAGGAAGAAGAGATTGTGTTATGAAATGTGGCCTAGTGCCAAGTCTGATGTGATAATTATGGTCCCAAGAGTCGATGGACTGATATACGTAAAAATGGCATGATTCTTTTATTCGATAATGTGGTAAATGTTTAAAGTGTTTGATTTGTACTTGTGATTTCCTTATTATTGTATGAAGCGCATAGGTGAATAATTTTATATGTGAACCCTATGGAAGGGCTATGAAATGCAGCCTAGAGGTATGGTAATTATGTAAAAAGCTATGTGATCCATTTTATTTGGTAATGTGGTGATTGTTTAAACTTTTTGTTAAACCCTTATGATTTCCTTGTCCTTGCATAGATATATTCTTAAAAAGAATCCAAATTACAAAATAGTTCATGCACATGCTCTTTTAATGAGACGTATTATTTACAAATTCTCCCCATCACAGTTCTAGTATGTACAACCTCCTATGGAATTGACCTCAATAATTATGTTCCTGAATTGAGTTATAACACTATTGATATTTCCTACTTGATTTTCCTAAATTCTCAACAAAGGACTATTCCCGATGAATTTCTTACAGAAACGTCTCATTTAAATTGACAACATCTGCTCACTTGTGCCTATACATGCACCATTGTAAAGTTTGTACATGTGGTGTCAAGTTCCATGCAAAGTATCCAAGATTTGTGATTCTTCTCGAGTCAATCTTTTACTTAGTTATGTGTGTCTTATATGGCTTGATCAACCAATCTACCCTCTTACGAGTAACATCATGAAACCTTTCACTGTCTAGTAACATATATGCATATCTCAGTGGCTATCATATGAGTGCATATCAATTGAAATGGTCACCGTGTGCATAAGTTCTCTCTAAAAGAATAAAAAACAAAATTTGAGATCCTCACATCCCCATCATAGATATCTTGTGTTGCCATGGTTTTCGTGGGACAATACTTAAGGAGCTTGGGCTACTCAACCGATAGGAATAGGGGCTTGTTTCCACAACTGAAAGAGAATCTGAAGCAGGATCGGAAACAGAATAAGATTGAGGAGCGGGGTAAAACCATTCTCAGAAGGAGCTGCACACTTGGGACATCTCGCAGTAAGTAGCTCACTCTGTCCTAGTATTGTGGTTGCTCCTGGCATGGTCATATATTGCAGTGGGGAGTTAATATAGTAGAAGTGTGTCTAGCTTATAACCAATGATTATTTTCTCATTATGTCTCCACAATGTTTTAATCGTATTCCTTATTTAGTGAATTCATTGTGCTAGTTCCCTACACTTGTACGACAACCATAAGAGAACATTCCCTTCTATGTATCACTATGACACATCCTTTTTTTTCAAGTCAAAACCTATGGAGATCTCATCATGAACATCAGCAAACCTTCAGTGATTATTGTGCACTGTCTCATTGAGTTTGGTTTTTTTCACACCCTCAACTTCTAGAATCATGGAATATGTCGTTGTCATGTGTGGAGAGTTTTACTACTCTTGGTATATCACCTTTTTAGCTAGATATGAGTATTATTTGCCTTCTCCCTGGAGCGTCGTGTTAACTATTAGAACCATCTAACCAATTCATGATTTTGTCCCAATATCAAGATTTCCTATCTATTGAGTTTCACTCATGAAAGGTTGAGATTAGATGACTTCGGATTTTTGTACATATCATGAACATGTTGATTTGAATGACAAATGGTCGTAATTTTTAGTTCCCTCATATATGTTCAATTACCAAGAAGTGTTAAGTTGTCTAGAATATGGTAATCTCATAAGCGTCCAATTATTTTCACCCTTATAGGCTTGTGGCATAGATTCTGTGCGTCAAGTAATGTTAAGAGTGTAATTGAACTTCGTGTTATTTTGAATCCCATATCACATTCAAGGTGCTAGAGTATTCTTATTCGAGGTCGATGGATTTTCCCTACACTCTAGAAAATGAGTGGTTCACGTACTTGAGTATTCCTCCTTAATGATTCCTATTTCCATGTACTACTTACTCCTATTCCTCATTTATGTATTAATTGAGGTAGTCACAATGATTAACCATGTCAGTATTATTAGTAGTAACATTTTGTGTCTCTTAGTATACGACCTCATATAGTACTCTACCCACTGCATTAATGGATTCTTGAAGAACTCCAGCCCGATCTTGAACTCTGTTGTTCCTCGTTGTATTAGATCCATTGGGTATTGTAAGTTCAGACAAGTCAAATATAAAGCTTCATAGTGTGATCACATATATATTGGATAGATAAAGTTATGGTCAGTTTATGGTATCACATCTTAGGGTAACTATTAAGGGTTATCAAGGGTTTAGTGTGAGTGTACCCCTAAAAATGTTATGTGAGTTGATAATAAAAAGTAACATGACTGTATTACACATTAGGTTGCAATAGGTGTATGATATTCCCCGTAACTGTTCCTCATGTACTTTGTGTTTCCATATTCTTATGTCTAAGAAGATAGTGATAAAAAATGTGGGTACGAATTGACTCGATTGCACTATATGATCATGATGCACTACTAGCAAGACTCGTGATGTCTTGATTTCATATGGACTGTTGATTGAAAGGAAATTATATTCTTGTTGATGAACACCTTTGCGATTACATTAATGGCTGGTAAGGACTATTATGAACACATGATTATTTGTTTACTATGAACTGACATCCTTGATGATATGATGCCAAGTTATGGAATTGTGGGTTATTGTTGTTATCATGAATTGTAATATCCAGTGGAGTGTAAATTGTACAGTGGAAGTTATAATAAGGTAAAGTCAATGGATAGTTATCTCATGCAAGATGTTTATATGTCATCCTTGTTATGTACGTTTGGGAGTTGATATTATTTTTGAGAAGGTGTTATGACAATGTTTGTAAGTCTATAATGTCGTGTGGAAGGATAAATGTGTCGTGGAAGGAAAGTACTTTCGTTTGATTGAATACCAGTTAGTTTTGACTTGGAATGTACCATATAGGTATTTTGATGTAAAACTGTGCAGTCCATGTTCTAGTATCCATATGTTAATGTAGTTCTTGTAATATTGGGACTAGGATTGTGGATATATACATTGTGGTTCTATGTACAGTTGTGGATGTGTGGATAAGAAGATTTTAGTGATTCTCTGGCAGGTGGATAGGCCTAGTTACAAAGGAAACTCTGCCGAAATTTTTGAAAATTTATGAGTTAGTGAAAATTTTGAGACTGAAGGTAGGTTAGAAAAGAGATGTATGATGTTAAAGTGTTTGGGAAAGACTATACTCCTCATTCGAGGACGAATGATCCTAACGGGGGGAGAATGTAAGGCCCCAGAAAATTTCGCTAAGTAATATAGGATTCTATGGTGCCACGTAGGCTAATTATTATATTTTATGTACTATGAACATTATGGACATCAATTAGACTTGCTAAATATGAGTATGAGTCTTATGGTAAGTGATATGAGGTCCAAATGAAAGCCCAAGTGTAAGCCAAATAGGAAAAGTTTTGAAATAGGCCAAAATTCCAAATGGATTCACACAAGGCTCCACTTTAAACGACCATAGATAATTATGTATAAGGTTTTATGTGGTGAATAGCATATCACATGAAAGCCCTTTGAGTCTAGTTTCCAACGCTTCAAACCGTTCGTCATTTGGACATTCCTACACAAAGTTATGATCAAATTACCAAAGGTTGGAAAATAAAATCCTGTGTCAATTCTGTGACCGCATAATGCATCGCATTTCTCACTTTGCGGTTGCATTCTTGTCGCAAACTGAACCCGAGAAGCCCAGTTAATTCTTCTAATTTTTATAACCCGACCCACCCATTTCAATATATAGGCTTTGGGGTTCATTTTGGGGTCATTTCTTACTGATTTTAGAGAGAGGTGAGAGTATTTTAGAGAGAGAAGGAGGAACCCAACATCTAAATCATCCAAATCTTGCATCAATCTTCAAGAATCAAGAACCCAATAGCAAGTTCTTCATCTAAGAGGTAAGACTCTATACCCTAGGGTTTAATTTCGAGTTTGGTGTATAAGATGAGTTATGAGGTATGATTTTTGGGTTTATTAGTATTGTGTATACATGCATGTACAACTTAGGTTTATGGGAAGATTGTTTAACTTAAATAACTAAAGATTGGGTTAGAGAATGAAGGAAGTCTTAAAAAGGGGATTCGAAATCAAGATGCTCAACTAGTGTTTGATAAATTGTTCAAATGAGCTAGTTTCATGAATATCTTTCTAATATGTGTTTAATTTTGTTATGTTTCATAGTAGATTGGAGTTGCTAGAGTTTTTGGAGTGTTGTAGTAACTTAAGGAAAGCTCAATCGAGGTATGTATGGCTAATTTTGATTCTTGTAAAATCGCCCATATGTGTGAAATTGTTTGGCATGTGTTAATTTGAGAAATTGTATGTGATTCTTTGATGTCATTGTTGGGTATTCTATTGATGATTGAACTACATGTGGTATGGTATGAAATATGAATTGAAAGATGACAAGGGAATTGGAATTGGTAAAGAACTGAAAACAATTGTTGTGGTGGCATATATGGTTTCTTGTTGAAAGAGATGAAACACTTGAATTGTGGTAAATTATTGAACATACTTGTGTATGTATTCTTGATTAGGGAAACATTGTAATTTGGTTGTGATATTGGCTTGAGAAATAATTGTGAACATGAACCAACTTGTAAGTTGCTTATTTGAACTTGTTGAAATTGTGTGTAGTGCCTTATCTGCTGTTTGAAATTGTTTCTAAACTGTAAGGTCGGATCGGGTTGCGCGAAGACAACATGGGGAAATAAGGTGTGGGTTGGGGTGATAAGGGTGGCCGAGGTAATAAGGGTGGTCAGGGGTAATAAGGATGGAAAGCGATCGAAATCGCTATTGAAATATGATATAAAATCATTGATGTGAAATTGTGAAAGGAGACTGCAGGAGAGTTTGCAACCTGTGGGGCACCGATTGCCCCTTTGTTTGACTACTTGTGTTTTACGTTATTGATTTGTGGTTGTTCTACTTGTTGATCTTAAACGTGCATTGTGTTGAGAATTATCTGAAATGAGGAAAAATGTGGAAAACATGGTTGGCCGGCTTAATTGATTCTTGATGTAATTCATTGGCTGTATTATCATCGTGATTTCTTGTTAATGGCTTGAGTTTACTTGGGACAAAGTTTGTCCATACATACCAGTACAATTCCAGTGTACTAATGTCCCTTTTGCCGGGGACGCTACATTCTTATTATGATTGTAGGTGAATCAATAGCAGGTACTTCAGCTCATCGGCAGTAGCATCCTTCATTATGCCCGTTTTGGTGAGCCCCTTTCCTTTCAGGGCCCTACGTGGCTCATGCCACTCTTGTTTAGACTTTATTTTGATTTGTGTAAGGTATAGCCGGAGCCTTGTTACCGGCAAATATTGTATCCTCCTTTGTAATCCTAGAGGCTCCGTAGACAGTAAATTGTGGGACTATGGCCTATGTATGTATATGTATATGTCGGACGTTGTAAATTGTAACTTGTTAGTAATGTTAATAATGTGGTTATGTTTGTACAATGTGAATTTAGTTATAATTGGTAAGATCTTTGGCTTATGAGTAATAAACAACACAGGGGTATCGCGTGGGATAGAAAGGCACCCAGGTCCGCTTGACTGGGGCTACCTAGTCAGGCGCTGGTCATGTCCCTCGATTTGGGGCGTGACAGGTCTCCATTGGCTCTATTGTCCCTGACCCTAGTAATGTTGTCTCTGATACCCTCTTTGAGGGTTGTTGATGTATTTCGCTTCTTCAAACTCTTCATTGGAGATCTGTTGCATATCTTCCACCACATTCACCTTCTTTGTGAGGCTTTCCATGGGCATTTTTGTCAACACATTTACATTTGTGGCAAGCCCTGCAATCAGTTGATCTTTCTCTTGATTTTTCTTAATTAGGTTGGTCAAGGAAGGAGACCCATATGCAATCCCAACTGAGGTATCCTCGGAATTCCACGCTTGATTGTGTTATGCCATCTTGTCAAGGATTTGGGTGATCCTCGTGAAGGTCTTGTCCATAAAAAATCCATCGGTGGCATTCTTGGCTATTGATTGATTCATCATATCAAAGCCCATGTAAAGTTTTTCCAGCAATCTGGAATCCGGAATACCATGATTTGGAGATCTCACCAAGTATAATTTAAACCGATCCAATGCCTCATGTAAGTGCTCTCCAGGTGCCTGCTTGAAGAAGAAAATTTTATCTCGTAGCTCAGACTTCTTACTCTGCATGAACCATTTTTCCAAGAATGCTCGAACTAGTTCGAGCCAAGAATGAATAGAGTTTGGGGGAAAATTCTGAAGCCATTTCCTTGTGTCTCTAGCTAGTGAGTATTTCAAACACCTCAACCCTAAGGGATTGGCAGTGACATTGTTCTGCTTGTGCATCGCACACACACCCAAGAAGTTTCTAAGATGTTATGTTGGATCATCATCGGTAGAACACTTGAAAAACCCCTCTGCTTTTAGCATAAGGTTAGACCATATTTCATCTTAAATGTTGCAGTGCCAACAACCAGAGGTACAATAGAATTTGTGTCCTCAATATACTGCTCTATGTCCAAAAAAGGATTTTCGTCATCAATTTCTTCCTCAATGTATTCTTCATATTCAGCCATCTTTTCCTATCAACACCAAGAAAAACAAGAAAAGTGTGATGGAATAGAATAAGACGTAAAGTAAAGCACATACTAATTAGTAATTTCAAAATCGTATTTCTCAGCAACGGCACCAAAATTTGATACACTTTAATAAATCGTGTAAGGCGGTTGATGTCAAATATAGTAACCCAACAAGGTTGGGGTCGAATTCTATAGGAAATAGGTGTGAAAAGTTACTTGATCAGTGTATCACTTGACTTAAATCTTAATCCAATCCGGTTAATTATAACAACAGTATGGTGTAATTGTGATTTGAAGAAACAAGTAATGTTAAGATTTAGAATGTAATTAATTTGGATTTAAAAAACCAAGGTTGTGTCCCTTTCATTCAAATGTAATGCTACCGATGTTAGTGTGATATATTTCTAATGGAAGGTCATTTATGATGTGCTAATGATTTCTAATTGGCTATCCAATATTCAATAGTTGAGTAGTATTTCCTCTTTATGATTTTTTTCAAATATATAAGAGTTGCAATTAATAACAATCAGTATATGCCAAATATAACCCACTTATTCCTAAGCGATTCTATTAGGCAAGGGTTAACGCCTTGAGTCTTTGATATTTATTCCTACCAAATTCTAACCCACTTTCCCAAGCAAAGCAAGAATTTAATGGCATTTATTAATGTTTGCAACCACCAACAATAAATGAAGAATGAGGAGTAAATAAACATCAACCAACCATTATATATATATATATATCCAATGGTAAACATCCATTAACATTACACCCATTTAGGGTCCACAACCTTAGTATTTAAAGTAGCTATTCATGCTAAAATACAAAATGAAGAGAATATTTAATGTCATAAAGCTTACAAAGTAAAGGATTCTTCAACCAAAAGCTTCAAAAAGTGAAGAAAGATAATGCCTTGTATTGTAGCTTCAAAGTCAGACAAGATGAGCCCACAAAATCACCATAAATCTATTTATACAAGGCTGAAAATTGAAATAGAAAACAGACAAAAAATACCCTTTCAGGTTAGATATGCGATCACATTTTTGTCACAATTCAGACATGCGGTCTGCATTTTTGACATTCCCATCGCAGATTGAAACCCTAGTTTCCAGGCCTTCACCACATTTATGTTTTGCAGTCCGCATTGTACAAATGCGACCGTATTTTGCATTGCATTTTCTTCTTCATGGTTGGTCTGCGGTCTATTTCACGGCTGGAAAACATGTGTGATTGCAGAATGGACCGCATTCATGATGTTAATTTTGGCTCAGGAATCTATTTTGATTTGCAATATCAGTGTAAATTATGCCGCTCGCTTGCACATTTTGTGACCGCATATCCCCCTGTGCGATGCCTTTTTGCTCTTTTCTTGTTTTGTTGTAACTTTTTGCTTTCATTTCTATGCTCCTGGGTCATTAAACCTCATGTACTGCAAAACACTAAAATTACATAAGTAAAAGAGATAATTGTAAACAAGCTAAAATCTAAGCAAATAGTATTGAAATGTGCCGGAGAATATGCCAAAATTTTCCGTCACATCTGTAACAACAACTAGAGCTCAAACCACTTGCACCACAGATGAGGTATAAATTTTATTGGCTCAAATGATACTTTATTGGTAATCCTTTCTTCTTTGTTGAACCATATAAGGATAGAACAATTGTTGGATGTCTTCAAGGCGCATACGCAAGCTATTGGATGGACAATTGCGGACATTCGAGGGATTCCCGCCGGAATTTGTGAACACAAGATCAAATTGGAGAATGAAACTAAACCAAGTGTAGAGCACCAACGACGCATGAACCCGTCCATGCAAAAGGTGGTAAATAACCAATCATCAAGTGGTTGGATGCCGGGGTAGTATACCCCATTGGCGATAGTTCTTGGGTAAGCCTGGTGCAATGTGTGCCAAAAAAGAGAGGCATGACCGTAATTGAAAATGATAAAAATGAGCTTATCCCAACAAGAACGGTGAACAGATGGAGGGTGTGTATGGATTTTGGGAAGCTCAATAGTGCCGCATGCAAGGACCATTTCTCTATCCCTTTTATTGATCAAATGCTTGATCGGCTTGCGGGAAGGTCTTTCTATTGCATTCTTGATGGATATTGTGGTGACAACCAAATCAACATATCATTAGAGTACCAAGAAAAGACAACATTCACTTTCCCTTATGGAACTTTGGCCTTTAGCCGAATTCTGTTTGGTTTGTGCAAAGCTCCGGCTACTTTTAAAAGATTCATGGTGTCTATCTTCTCCGACATGGTGGAGGATTTTTTAGAGGTTTTCATGGATGATATTTCAGTGGCATGTGACTCTTTTGAGCATCATCTTAACAATCTTAGACAAGTGCTCAAGAGATGTGAGGAGACCAACCCTGTGCTTAACTGAGAGAAATGCCATTTCTTAGTGGATGAAGGCATTGTATTAGGGCATAAAATTTCGAAACATGGAATAGAGGTTGACCGGGAAAAGGTCGAGATCATTTCCAAGATTCCTCTACCTACCTCAATTAAAGGTGTGTGAAGTTTCTTGGGGCATGCTGGATTTTATAGGCGTTCCATCAAGGATTTTTCCAGGATTGCAAATCCTATATGCAAACTCCTTGAGAAAGATGCAAAATTTATGTTTGGCGAGAAAAGCCTCAAAGCCTTTTAGGAGTTGAAGCAAAAGCTCATCACGGTACCTATTATTGTTACACCCGATTGGTCTCTTCCGTTCGAACTCATATGTGATGCCACGGTTGTTGCTGTTGGAGTAGTGCTTGGCTAACATCACAATAAGGTTCTTTACCCGGTCTATTACCCAAGCAAGACACTCAATGGAGCGTAAATGAATTACACAGTGACCCAGCAAGAACTTCTTGCCATTGTCTATGTCTTTGAGAAATTCTAGGCTTATTTGTTGGGATCCAACATGATAGTGTACGGCGACCATTCTACTCTTCACTATCTCATGGCAAAGAAGGGTGTAATGTCTAGGTTGTTCGGTGGGTCTTGTTGTTGCAAGAATTTGACCTCGAGGTCAAGGATCGCAAGGGAACGGAAAATCAAGTAGCAGATTGTTTATCAAGACTAGAAGAGGCAAGAAGATCAAAGTAATATCTCGATATCATTGATGCTTTTCTAGGCGAACACATATTAGCATTATTTAGCACTTTTGCTCCTTGGTATGCCAATATTGCTAACTACTTGGTTAGTGACCTTATTCCGGATGGATTAGAATCCTATCAAAAGAAGAAGTTTTTGAGAGACTCTTGGAAATACTATTGGGAAGAAAAATCCTTGTTCCGTGTTTATGATGATAACATCATTCGATGGTGTGTTCCAGAAGAGGATATTATGCCAATTCTAAAGGCATGCCATGAATCACCAGTTGGGGGTCACCATGAGGGAAATCGCACAGCGGCTAAGATGCTTGAATGTTGTTATTATTGGTCATCAATTTATCATGATGCCAATCAAATTGTCAAGGCTTGTGACCAATTTCAAAGGCAAGGATCAATCTAGAGGCATGAAATGCCAATGCCCTTTGTGATGGAGATAGAGATCTTCGATATGTGGGGAATTAAGTTTATGGGTCCCTTTGTGAGCTCTTGTGGGATGAAATATATCTTGGTGGCTGAGGATTATGTTTCCAATTGGGTTGAAGTAATTGACTTACCAAACAATTAGGAAAGGAGTGTGATCACATTCTTAAAGAAAACATATTCATGTGGTTAGACACTCCTAGAGCCGTTCTTAGTGATGGTGTGTCTCATTTCTATAACAAGGCTTTCACGGGGCTACTAGCGTCAAGCGTAAGGTGGCTACACCTTATCATCCTAAATTTAAGTGGCCAAGTTAAAGTATTCAACTCGGAGATAAAGAACATTCTAGCAAAGACTGTTAATACAAATAGGACCGATAAGGAAGCTAGATGACGCATTGTGGGCATACCGCATGACGTACAACATTGCTATTGGCACTTCTCCTTATAGGTTAGTCTTGGGCAAGGCTTCTCATCTACCCATAGAACTGGAGCACAAATCCATGTGGGCTTTAAAAAGGTTGAACTTGGATTGGGCTGAAGCTGCAATTTGAGGTTAACACAACTAAATGAAATGGAGGAATTCCATTTCCATGCATATGAAAGTACATTTGTGTACAAATAAAGGATGAAGTTCGTCCACGACAAAAAGATCTTGAAAAGGGATTTCAAGTCAGGTAACTTGGTTATGCTCTTAAACTCAAGGCTTAAATTGTTTCCGAGCAAGCTCAAATCGAAATGGTCTGGCCCGTTCAAGGTGGTCAATGTCTCTCATTTTGGAGCCGTGGAACTAGAATCGGAGGATGGACTCCGAACCTTCAAAGTAAATGGCCAGCGAGTCAAGCACTACGTGGGCACAAATAGAGAAAAACACTTGGTGGAACAATTAGCTCTCAAAGATGGTTCGTCCCCGATAAATGATGTAACCCAAAGAAACGCTAACTTCATCGTGCCGCGACGTTAAATCAAGAGCTTCATGGGAGGTAACCTATGCGTGGTAACACCCTTTTTGTCCTTTAAATTTTAATTTTAGTTAGATAGATATAATGAGAAATTTAAAGTGTGTGTTAGAGTGCAAGGGATTTAAAAGATCATAACATTGTGTAAAATTGCATGTGAAAGGGAAGGAAAGTCGCCATGGGAAGTTTGCTACACATATGTGGTTGCATTATAACTATGCAGCCTGCATTGTGGTCGCGAACCCAGACAATGAGTTTTGCAAAAATTGGTGGTAAGAATGCGGCAAGGAGGTGCACTTTGCGGACCGCATTTCACTTATGTGATCGTATAGTGCACTGCATTTTGTCCTCGAGCAACTCAAGTTGACCCAACCACATAACTGATAGCAACATGATATGGATTCAAGAATTACTAAAGAAAAAATAAGAAATGTGCGGAAGCTAAAAGAAAATAAAGAAACGAATAAAAGACAAAAATTAAAGATAGATTAAATTCAAAAAGAGTTTCTTGGATTCAAGAAGTCTATTCTTGAAGTTCAATCCTAACAACAACAATTAGCTATCAAAGAACTAATCGCCTTTGGTAGAAATTAATAACAAGAAAAAGATTGTGAAACCCGACCCTTTAGAATAACAAGAACAACAATAAGCCTGAACTTATCACCTTTCTTGAATACCTAGAAGTGATCAAAGATTTCGAAAAGGGTATAATTCTTACCACCTTAAGTTGAGTCTTGAAGGTTGAAGAATAAATCCAAGAGTAGCCACACAAGAGTGCAAGAAAAATCTCACAAGTTTTATTGATAATAATCTGAATGATCTACCTAAAAACAAAAAAGATACCCCTTTATATAGATGGTGATCCACGAAATTATCCTTAAATATTAGGAAATAAAGTCCTAAACTACTTTGGAAAACAAGTCCAACTAAAATAGGAAAAGGTAAAACTCCAGGAAACCAAAACCAAGTCAATCTTGGAAAGTAATTCTACCAATCTTAAGAAAAGGAAACTATTAACCTTAACTAACTAGGAAAGCAATAAATATAGTCCCACAATACATGGAAATAAGTCCCAAACCAATCTTGGATAGAATCTTGAAAATTGTGACGACCCAAGGGGTCATCACTTATTTTATTAATCATTTCGAGCTTCTGAGGCCTTGAAAACCTCATTCCATGTTGCCTCGATTTACGTGCACAATCCGAGCATGTAGCCGGAAAGATTTTGTGATAGAAAATATGAAATCTATGAGAAATTTGGATAAAAAATGATATTAATATTGATATGGTTGACTTCGGTCAACATTTTTGGTAAACGGATCCGGACCCGAGATTGAATGGTCCCGAAAGGTCCGTAGGAAAATATGGGACTTGGACATGCGTCCGGAGTCGAATTCCGAGGCCTAGAGCCCAAGTTATGAATTTTTCTATGAAATTGTTTTTGATGTAATTGTTAAAGGAAATGAATTAATTGACCTTGGTATCGCGCACGTATTTTGGTTCCGACGCCCGGTACAAGTCTTAAATATTATATATGTGATTTCTGTAAGGTTTGGTGACATTCGGATGTCGTTTGAGATGTTTTGGACCTTGAGTTCCAAGTTTGAAAGTTTTATGAATTTGAGGCTTGATTTGATGAAAACGATGTGATATTGGCGATGTGATCGCACGAACAAGTTCATAATGTGTTTTTGAGGTTGTGTACACGTTTGGTTTGGAGCCCGAGGGGCTCGTGTAAAGATTTGATAGGCCGTAGGATCAATTTCTGAATTTATGCACTGCTGGTTTTTCACCCAGCTGTTGGCTTCGCATTTGCGAAGAATTTCTCGCAAATGCGAAGAAGGCAGTTCAAGGCTGGGTTCGCAAATGCGAACCCATTATCGCAAATGCGATGCCTGCCAGAACCAGCCAAGTTCGCAAATGCGAACAAAGTATCGCAAATGCGACACTGGTACACCTGGACCAGAGTTCGCAATTGCGAACTTAACCTCGCAAATGCGAGGCCTTCAGTAATTGCCTGTCTTCACAATTGCGAAGAATGTGTCGCAATTGCGAAGAAGCCTAGAACACTGCTGGTTTGCAAATGCGAACCTTATTTCGCAAATGCGAAATCCCCAGTACTGCCTAGACTTCGCAAATGCGAACAAATGTTCGCAAATGCGAACTTCCCATCCTTAGCTTATTTTTCAAACTCCAGAAATTGGTCGGGGTTCGCAATTGCGAACCCATGTTCGCAAATGCGAACACAGAGACCTGTAAAACACGATTTTCAGTTCATTTCTTCACTTTTTACAAACCAAAAACACCCATTTGCGATTCTTCACGGATTCCTTCTTCTTCAAAACAATTGTAAGTCACTTTTTACTTAATTCTTTCAATTCCTAACATCATTAAACATGTTTTTCAATAGAAATCAAAGGTTTTCATGGTAGAATTTCTTGTTTTTGTTAGAATATAGGGTTTTTCATAAATTGGGAAATTGGACCTCGAATTGAGGTCCGATTTTGAAACAAATCACATACATGAACTCGTGGTGGGATGGGTAACCGGATTTTGGTCCGAACCCCCAGTTCCGACCATGTGGGCCCGGGGTCGAAATTTACTATTCCGGGCTGAATGTTGTAAAAGTTGTATTTGGTCTTAGGAATTAGTTTGTTGAGTAGTATTGATTATATTAAATCAATTGTGTATATATACGATTGGATTGGAGCCAAATTTGAAAGAAAAAGACATTTCCACGGATTGAATTGTTCATAAACATTCGAGGAAAGTGTTTGTTCTATCCTAGCTTGAGGGAATAGGATTATGTGCTATGTGTTATGTGATCGAGTGCGGTGTATGGGCTGTGGTGACGAGCATCCATACACTGCCGTCTAGTATGACCGTGAGTCGTTGATAATGCTTATTGTGAGACATATTTGTAGATGAATTGTTGAACCTTTGCGAGGTGGTAGAATTGTTATTGTTCTCCCTTGTTGGGACTTGTTGTGAAGATGATTATTGATTGCCTTGTTGGGACGGTTTATGAATTACTATTTCATTCTTTGCCCTTAACTGTGATTGTTATTTTGGGTGAGGAAGAGTGATAATGCACAAAAGGTGATGACGTGCCTTGATTTATTATTTATGCACGAAAGTTAATGCCGTGCCATGTTTTATTATTTATGCACAAAGGTTAATGTTGTTCCTTGTTTTATTGATTATGCACGGAGGATCATGCCGTGCCCTATTATTGAACCATGTACGAAGGATCATGCCGTACTATGGATGTGAGGATGAGAGTAAAAGCACGAAGGGTGATGTCGTGTACTTTATTTGCTTATTTGGTGAGGATGAGAGTAAAAGCACGAAGGGTGATGCCGTGCAACTGCTTGCTATTTCTTGACTTGATATTACTTGTGTTTCCATTTTAGTTTGTTTTCCTTGTGAATTTATTAACTGTTGTTAATTGTTGAGTTCTTTGAGATATTCCTTATTGTGTTATTACTTGGTTATTTCTTGTTATTCTGTGGTATACATATATATTGAATTGTACAGGTTTATGTGGGTGTCTGGTCCTAGGCTTGTCACTACTTCGCCGGGATAGGCCAGGCACTTACCAGCACATGGGGTCGGTTGTGCTGATACTACACTTCTGTGCGTTTTTGCACAGGTCCAGGTTACGATCAGGAGCAATAGCAGCGGTAAATCGATTACGTGGGAGTTGATCATATTTGAGACCGAGGTAGCTTGCAGACGTCCGTAGGTCCGGCGTCTCTTTCTTTATTTATGTTACTAACTGTAGTCTCCTTGTTCCGAGACAAACAGAATTATGTTATATTTCTTTCAAACTTTTATGTGTAGTATTCAGTAGTAGTTCGTGAGTTGGTAACTCCACGTCTTGGGTAGAGAATTTCAGTATGATTCTTTCCTTGTAACTAGTTATTTCCATTTCGATAAAGTATTCCGCACTTATTTAATTAAGGTTATGGTTTGTTGTTAAATAAATTATGAAATTGTGTTAAAAACAGGATAGTATGAATACAATGGCTTGCCTAGCTACCACGAGTAGGCGCCATCACGATCCCGATGTTGGGGGAAAATCCGGGTCGTGACAAGTTGGTATCGAGCTCTAGGTTACATAGGTCTCACCACTCACGAACAAGCTTAGTAGAGTTTGAGAAGTAGGTACGGAGACATATGTACTTGTCCTACAGAGTCTATTGAGTTAGGAAAGAGTCTCTCATTTGTTCTTTCTTGTCGTGCGACTTGTTCCTCAATTACTGATTGAATTTCTATTCTGTCCTTTCGCAGATGGTGAGGACACGCGCTTCTTCGTCCGCTGACCAGCAGCCCGAGCCCCAGGCAGCTCCTGTGAGGGGCCGAGGCCGCATCAGAGGCCATGGTAGGGGTAGAGCTCAGCCCCAGGCAGCTACTCCAGAGGTGGAGCCTCATATTGAGATTGACGAGGAGGTTCCAGTCCCAGCAGCTCCAGTGTGCCCAGCTCAGGTCCCAGGAGAGGCTTTATTTACCCCGGATCTTAGGGATGCTTTGGTCAGAATAGCGGGTTTTATGTACAGCATTGCCAGAGCGGGCTTATTATCAGTTGCACCAGCCGCTTCTCAGGCTGGAGGAGGGGCCCAGACTCCTATTGCTCGTACTCCGGAGCCGGTAGCTCCTCAGCCTCAGGCACCAGTAGTTCAGCCAGCTGTGGCCACCCAGTCAGGTACCACGGCTCATGCCGGAGATGGAGCGGTTATGACTTCTGATTCTTTTTGGAGACTTGATCGGTTCTCCAAGCTGTTTACCACTACATTCAGCGGTGCCACATCAGAGGATCCTCGGGACTTCTTATTCGGTTGCCATGAGATTCTCAAGACTATGGGGATCGTGGAGACAAACGGAGTTGACTTCTGTACATTCAGGCTTGCAGGATCCGCCAAGACTTGGTGGAGAGATTATTGCTTGACTCGACCAGCGGGGTCCCCAGCTTTATCATGGGATCAGTTTGCGGAACTATTTATGGAGAAGTTTCTCCCTGCTACTCAGCGGGATGTACTTCGGAGGCAGTTTGAGCGCCTCCATCAGGGGCTCTATGACGGTCACACAGTATGAGACGAGATTTGTCGATTTGGCTCGTCATGCAGTGGTGATACTTCCCACGGAGCGGGAGAGGGTCCGCAGGTTTATAGATGGGCTTAATCAGCCAATTAGACTCCAGATGGCTATGGGCGTGGGGAGTGACATATCATTTCAGGAGGCAGCTAATGCAGCACGCCGAGTTGAGATGGCTCTTACTGGGGGAGGCGGATATTCTTCAGACAAGAGGCCTCGTCATTCAGGCAGGTTTAGTGGTTCTTTCTCTAGTGGCAGAGAATCATTTGATAGAGGCCAGTCTTCCAGGCCTTTTCATTCCGCCCTTCAGGCTTCACAGGGTGGACCAGGTGATCGTGGTTTTCGGGGGCATTATTCAGACCAGCCTCCTATTAATTCTCAGCCTCTTCATAGTGTTCGTGGAGGCCATTCGGGTCGTCAGGGCCAGCAGCCCTATCGGTCTAAGAGTTGCTACGGTTGTGGTGACCCAGGTCATTTTATCAGGTATTGCCCTCGAGCAGCGGGCAACTCCCAGCAGCGAGGTCCTCGTCCTATGATTCAGGCCCCAGCTGACCCTCAGCCTGCCCAGCCAGCCAGAGGCGGGGGTAGAGATTATAGAGGTGGAGGTCGAGACCGTAGAGGTGGAGACCGTCCAGCGAGAGGTAGAGGTCAGCCAGTTGATGGTCGTCCTAGAGACGCAGCTCAGAGGGGAGGTGCGGATCCCCGATTCTATGCTTTACCAGCCAGGCCAGAGGCAGAGGCATCAGATGCTGTGATTACAGGTACTATTCTTGTGTGTGGCAGAGGTGCTTCAGTATTATTTGACCCCGGATCTACATATTCCTATGTGTCTTCCTACTTCGCACCGTATTTGGCCGTGCCCAGCTATGCTCTGGATATTCCAGTTTATGTGGCTACACCGGTGGGTGACTCCATTGTAGTCGATCGGGTGCATCGTTCGTGCGTAGTTATATTTGGGGGTCTTGAGACCCGTGTTGATCTGTTGCTTTTGGATATGGTGGATTTTGATGTCATATTGGGGATGGACTGGTTGTCCCCATACCATGCTATTCTAGATTGTCATGCTAAGACTGTGACCTTAGCCTTGCCGGAATCACCCCGACTAGAGTGGAAAGGTACCTCAAGCCACTCCGTTCGCACTGTTATTTCCTATGTTAAGGCTCGATGCATGGTCGAGAAGGGGTGTCTAGCTTATCTGGCTTATGTTCGTGATTCCAGCGCAGAGGTTCCTTCCATTGATTCAGTCCCTATTGCACGGGAGTTTCCTGAGGTTTTTCCTTCAGACCTGCCGAGCATGCCACCCGACAGGGATATTGATTTCTGTATTGATCTGGCACCGGTCACTCAGCCCATCTCTATTCCACCCTATCGTATGGCCCCACCGGAGTTAAAAGAGTTGAAAGATCAGTTGCAGGACCTTCTTGAGAAGGGCTTGATCAGGCCCAGTGTTTCCCCCTGGGGAGCACCCTGTATTATTTGTAAAGAAGAAAGATGGCTCGATGCGGATGTGTATTGATTACCGGCAATTAAACAAAGTGACAATAAAGAATAAGTATCCACTGCCGAGGATTGATGATTTGTTTGACCAGCTCCAGGGAGCGAGGGTATTCTCTAAGATAGACTTGTGGTCAGGCTACCATCAGCTGAAGACCAGGGCGGCTGACATTCCTAAGACAGTCTTTCGCTCTAGATTTGGGCATTATGAGTTCTTGGTCATGTCCTTTGGGTTGACCAATGCCCCAGCAGCATTCATGGAGTTGATGAATCGGGTATTCAAGCCTTACTTAGATCCGTTCGTGATAGTCTTCATAGATGACATCCTGGTGTACTCCCGCAGCCAGGAAGAGCACGAGCAGCACCTCAGAGTGGTTCTTCAGACTCTGAAAGATAACCAGCTATATGCCAAATTTTCTAAATGTGAGTGCTGGCTGAGTTCGGTAGCATTTATGGGTCACATTGTATCAGTGGAAGGTATTCAGGTAGACCCAAAGAAGATTGAGGCAGTCCAGAATTGGCCTCGACCAGCTTCAGTGACTGAGATCCGGAGTTTCTTGGGATTAGCAGGTTACTACCGTCGTTTTGTAGAGGGTTTTCTTCTATTGCAGCCCCGATGACCAGGTTGACCCAGAAGGGTGTCCAGTTTCAGTGGTCAGAGGAGTGTGAGGCGAGCTTTCAGAAGCTCAAGACAGCCTTGACCACCGCACCAGTGTTGATACTACCTACAGGTGCGGGGCCTTATACGATTTATTGTGACGCATCTCGTACAGGGCTTGGAGCGGTATTGATGCAGGATGGTAAGGTTATCGCTTATGCTTCGAGGCAGTTAAAAATACATGAGAAGAATTATCCGGTTCATGATCTTGAGTTAGCAGCAGTGGTTCATGCCTTAAAGATCCTGGAGGCATTATCTATATGGTGTGACATGTGAGGTGTACACTGATCACAAAAGCCTACAGTACTTGTTCAAGCAAAAGGAGTTGAATCTACGACAGCGGAGATAGTTAGAGCTGCTAAAAGACTATGATGTTACTATCTTATATCACCCAGGTAAGGCCGATGTGGTGGCCGATGCATTGAGTAGAAAGTATGCCAGCATGGGTAGTCTTGCATACATTCCGGTCAGTCAGAGACCATTAGCTCTAGATGTCCAGGCCTTAGCCAACCGGTTCGTGAGATTAGACATTTCTGAGCCTAGCAGGGTGTTAGCCCGCACGGTCGCTCGTTCTTCTTTATTAGAGCGTATCCGTGAGAGGCAATTTGATGATCCTCATTTGCGTGAGTTGAGAGATACAGTACAGCGGGGAGGTGCCACACAGGTAAATCTAGATGATGATGGGGTATTGAAATTGCAGGGTTGAGTTTGTGTGCCCAATGTCGAAGGGATTCGAGAGTTAATCTTAGCGGAGGCCCACAGTTCGCGGTAATCTATTCACCCAGGCGCCGCGAAGAAGTACCAGGACTTACAGCAGCACTATTGGTGGCGCGGAATGAAGAAAGATATCGTTGTGTATGTCGCTCGGTGTCTAAATTGTCAGCAGGTGAAATATGAGCACCAGAGACCTGGTGGTGTATTCCAGAGGATTGAAATTCCCGAGAGTGAAAATGGGAGCGGATCACTATGGACTTCGTTACTGGACTTCCTTTGACTCGGAGGAAATTTGATGCTATTTGGGTCGTTGTTGATAGGCTAACCAAGTCAGCACACTTTATTCTAGTATCTATCTCCTACTCGTTGGAGAGGTTAGCGGTGGTTTACATTAGAGAGATTGTTCGTCTCCATGGAGTGCCAGTATCTATTATCTCTGATCGGGGTACGCAGTTTACCTTGCGGTTCTGGAGAGCGGTCCAGCAGGAGTTAGGCACCCAGGTTCAGTTGAGTACAACATTTCATCCTCAGACGGATGGCCAGTCCAAGAAAACTATTCAGATTCTAGAAGACATGCTTCGAGCCTGTGTTATTGATTTCGAAGGCTCGTGGGACCAGTTTCTGCCATTAGCAGAGTTCGCCTACAATAACAGTTACCAATGAGGTGTTGTATGGTAGGCGATGTCGATCACCAGTTGGATGGTTTGAACCGGGAGAGGCTCGGTTGTTGGGTACAGACTTAGTTCAGGAGGCCTTGGATAAGGTCAAGACTATTCAGGAGAGATTGCGTTCAGCTCAGTCCAGGCAGAAGACTTATGCGGATCGTAAGGTTCGAGATGTAGATTTCATGGTTGGTGAACGAGTATTGCTCCGAGTGTTGCCTATGAAGGGCGTGATGAGGTTCGGGAAGAAGGGCAAGCTCAGCCCTAGGTATATTGGTCCATTTGAGATTCTAGACAGAGTGGGAGGGGTGGCTTACAGATTAGCTTTGCCGCCTAGCTTATCATCCGTGCATCCAGTTTTTCACGTATCTATGCTTCGGAGATACCACGGTAATCCCACACATATGTTAGACTTCAGTACTGTCCAATTGGACAATGATCTATCTTACGAGGAGGAGCCGGTGGCCATTCTAGACCGGCAGGTTCGACAGTTGAGGTCGAAGAGTTATCCTTCTGTGCGTGTTCAGTGGAGAGGTCAACCTCCCTGAGGCATCGACCTGGGAGTCCGAGTCTGATATGCGGAGCCGTTACCCACACTTGTTTCCTGACTCGGTACTTCTTTCTTTTGTCCGTTCGAGGACGAACGGTTGTTTTAGAGGTGGAGATTGTGACGACCCAAAGGGTCATCACTTATTTTATTAATTATTTCGAGAATATGAATTCTATGAGAAATTTGGATAAAAATGATATTAATATTGATATGGTTGACTTCGGTCAACATTTTTGGAAAACGGATCCGGACCCGAGATTGGATGGTCCCGAAAGGTCCGTAGGAAAATATGGGACTTGGACATACGTCCAGAGTCGAATTCTGAGGCCTAGAGCCCAAGTTATGAATTTTTCTATGAAATTGTTTTTGATGTAATTATTAAAGGAAATGAATTAATTGACCTTGGTATCGGGCTCGTATTTTGGTTCCGACGCCCGGTACAAGTCTTAAATATTATATATGTGATTTATGTAAAGTTTGGTGACATTCGGATGTCGTTTGAGATGTTTTGGACCTTGAGTTCCATGTTTGAAAGTTTTGAAAACCAAAAGTATGAAAATCATGAATTTAAGGCTTGATTTGACGAAAACAATGTGATATTGGCGATGTGATCGCACGAACAAGTTCATAATGTGTTTTTGAGGTTGTGTACATGTTTGGTTTGGAGCCCGGGGGGCTCGGGTAAAGATTTGATAGGCCATAGGATCAATTTCTGAATTTATGCACTGCTAGTTTTTCACCCAGCTGTTGGCTTCGCATTTGCGAAGAATTTCTCGCAAATGCGAAGAAGGCAGTTCAAGGCTGGGTTCGAAAATGTGAACCCATTATCGCAAATGCGATGCCTGCCAGAACCAGACAAGTTCGCAAATGCGAACAAAGTGTCGCAAATGCGACACTGGTACACCTGGACCAGAGTTCGCAATTGCGAACTTAACCTCGCAAATGCGAGGCCTTCAGTAATTGCCTGTCTTCGCAATTGCGAAGACTGTGTCGCAATTGCGAAGAAGCCCAGAAGCCTGCTAGTTCGCAAATGCGAACCTTATTTCGCAAATGCGAAATCCGCAGTAACTGCCTAGACTTCGCAAATGCGAAATTCCCAGCCTTAGCTTATTTTTCAAACTCTAGAAATTGGTCGGGGTTCGCAATTGCGAACCCATGTTCATAAATGCGAACACAGAGACCTGTAAAACACGATTTTCAGTTCATTTCTTCACTTTTTACAAACCAAAAACACCCATTTGCGATTCTTCACGGATTCCTTCTTCTTCAAAACAATTGTAAGTCACTTTTTACTTAATTCTTTCAATTCCTAACATCATTAAACATGTTTTTCAATAGAAATCAAAGGGTTTCATGGTAGAATTTCTTGTTTTTGTTAGAATATAGGGTTTTTCATAAATTGGGAAATTGGACCTCGAATTGAGGTCCGATTTTGAAACAAATCATATACATGAACTCGTGGGGGATGGGTAACCGGATTTTGGTACGAACCCCGAGTTCCGACCATGTGGGCCCGGGGTCGAAATTCACCATTCCGGGCAGAATGTTGTAAAAGTTGTATTTGGTCTTAGGAATTAGTTTGTTGAGTAGTATTGATGATATTAAATCAATTGTGTATAGATACGATTGGATTGGAGCCAAATTTGAAAGAAAAAGACATTTCCACGGATTGAATTGTTCATAAACATTCGAGGTAAGTGTTTGTTCTATCCTAGCTTGAGGGAATATGATTATGTGCCATGTGTTATGTGATCGAGTGCGGTGTATGGGCTGTGGTGACGAGCATCCATACACTGGCGTCTAGTATGACCGTGAGTCGTTGATAATGCTTATTGTGAGACATGTTTGTAGATGAATTGTTGAACCTTTGCCAGGTGGTAGAATTGTTATTGTTCTCCCTTGTTGGGACTTGTTGTGAAGATGATTATTGATTTCCTTGTTGGGACGGTTTATGAATTACTGTTTCATTCTTTGCCCTTAACTGTGATTTTTATTTGGGTGAGGAAGAGTGATAATGCACGAAGCGTGATGCCGTGCCTTGATTTATTATTTATGCACGAAGGTTAATGTCGTGCCATGTTTTATTATTTATGCACGAAGGTTAATGCCGTGCCATGTTTTATTGATTATGCACGAAGGATCATGCCGTCCCTTGTTATTGAACCATGTACGAAGGATCATGCCGTACTATGGATGTGAGGATGAGAGTAAAAGCACGAAGGGTGATGCCGTGTACTTTATTTGCTTATTTGGTGAGGATGAGAGTAAAAGCACGAAGGGTGATGCCGTGCAACTGCTTGCTATTTCTTGACTTGATATTACTTGTGTTTCCATTTTACTTTGTTTTCCTTGTGAATTTATTAACTGTTGTTAATTGTTGAGTTCTTTGAGATATTCCTTATTGTGTTATTACTTGGTTATTTCTTGATATTTTGTGGTATACATATATATTGAATTGTACAGGTTTATGTGGGTGTCTGGTCCTAGGCTTGTCACTACTTCGCCGGGATAGGCCAGGCACTTACCAGCACATGGGGTCGGTTGTGCTGATACTACACTTCGGTGCGTTTTTGCACAAGTCCAGGTTACGATCAGGAGCAACAGCAGTAAATCGATTGCGTGGGAGTTGATCACATTTGAGACCGGGGTAGCTTGCAGACGTCCGCAGGCCCGGCGTCTCTCTCTTTATTTATGTTACTAACTGTAGTCTCCTTGTTCCGAGACAAACAGAATTATGTTATATTTCTTTCCAACTTTTATGTGTAGTATTCAGTAGTAGTTCGTGAGTTGGTGACTCCACGTCTTGGGTAGAGGATTTCAGTATGATTTTTTCCTTGTAACTAGTTATTTCCATTTCGATAAAGTATTCCGCACTTATTTAATTAAGGTTATGGTTTGTTGTTAAATAAATTATGAAATTGTGTTAAAAATAGGATAGTATGAATACAGTGGCTTGCCTAGCTACCACGAGTAGGCGCCATCACGATCCCGATGTTGGGGGAAAATCCGGGTCGTGACAAAAATCTTGAATTTGTAATTTGCAAGCAACTTGGCACCAACTTGCACTCAATATCTAGCACGCCTATTATACCTTTCTTGGGTATCAAGTAAGTTCTTTTTATGCTATTAAAACGTGATTTTATGTAGGACTTCATGGGCTGCAAGTTTGGGCACATTAATGTGCGAAATTGGTCCAATGACCTTGTTTTGCAACTTTTTAACTTGAGATCTTGTTAAAGGCCCTCTTTGCGATTCCAAAGCTTCATACTTATCCTTAAATAGATTTGAGCTCCCTAGAATGCTATCATTCCCCCTCTTCTTGAAGAAAATTCGTCCTTGAACTTCGACCTTGCAAGAAAACAAAGATAGGCACTAAAAAATGGCATCCACAAAAAATTGGAAAGAATAAAACAAGATAGTGACCATGTGTCCACTTAACCCAATTAAGCCTAATAGGTGTAAATACTCCTTTATACAGCATATGGACATCGTCATCCCAATAAAATTTATACCTGCTTAGATTTGTCCCATAAATGCCTGTCTTAAAGTAGTCAAAAAATGTGCATGATAATGAAATTACAAAAGATTGATCATGTGTCCATTTAAAACAAGTGTCTCTGCTGCATGTATCAAATAAGACACATTTACGATATAGCCAAGTACCAATTACAAATTTCACAGATTCTTCAACATATAAGTTATTCAAAGAAGCACATATATCCTCAAGAAGGTTAGAAGAACCCATAATTCCCAAAATAAAAGTTTCAATACATTCAAACTCATGATTACAACTTTCCCCAATAATATTTGCAACATCAATGGATTCTAAATAATTACTCAAGCTATTACACAAAGAGTCATGCATAGGTTTATGAAAGAGTACCCGATCACAAGCGTCACAATAATCATGCATATCCTCTTTACTAGTAGCAAATACTTGTACAAGCTCACAGTCAACATGGCTTAAAGAATAACTCTCTAGAAATTTATCATATGAAAGCTCACTAGACACTTGAATAAGAGAAGAAGAAATATTTAAATCATTCGCAAGCCTCGTTCTACCAAGTTGGAATTCATAATCATCCACATCGAACTCAATTTCAAAAAGAAGCAAATTACTCTTGAGTTTAAATTGGGTACTACTATTAATGACTTTATATGCATCAAAAGACCATCATCCTTAACCATTATAAAGTCATCAACATAAGAAATTAGAGTATAGTTCATTAACTTCAAGCATACCTTAGGTGTCCTAGAAAGGCCAAGAATTCGAATAAACCAATTATACATACCATACTTGGACTTATTTAATAATGGAACTACATCACCTTGTATTCTTTTTTGCAATGATTCCAGCTTAGCAATGGCTTTAAGGAACTCTGTGTCATAAACCAAAATTTTATCTTCCACCATCGAACAATAATTGATTTCGCCAAATTCATGTTGGAATCCACTAAGGTCCTTTGCCACCATCGCTTTCGCCTCATCTATCCTTTTAGAATATCTTTCAACATGTGGCTGTACAAAAACACAAGAACTAAAACAAGAAAGAGTTAATGTGTTAAGAAGTAAAGAACATATTTTCTTACTTACACTCTCTTTGGCTTTTACCTCAAGACTAACTTTTTCAACACCCTTAGCCTCTTTTCTCTCACTAAAGTTTTCTTCTTTTTCATCTCCCAAACCATCTTTCTCTCTCTCTACCTCAAAGCCTTTTTGTATCTCATGGATTTCTCTCTTTTCTTTCCTCTCCAGCTCACTCTTTTCCTTTCTTGACATCACACTCTCTTTACTCAACATATCCTCTCCTTTTTCCTCTCTTGGGATGTCAATATGCACTCTCTTACTCCTCTCATTCTTTTCTCTCTCGTAGTTTTCAATATTCTCTTTAACAACCTTTTCATCTTCATAAATTTGTGAGAGAGTCAAAGGTCCAAGAATGAGTTTCTTCCCGTTAACGTCAAAAGAGTATCTATTTTTTTCCATGTTAAATGAAGCTCTTCTATAGACATACCATGGTTTTCCCAACAAGGCATGATAATTATTCATGGGAATCACATCTCACCAGAACGGATCCTCATACCTTCCAATCGAGAATAGCAATAAGACTCTCTTATCTACCTTTACTCCTCCAAACATGCAGGGTTCAATATGCTCAACATAATACAAGTTCAATTTCTCAACCATATAAGTGCTAATTGAGTTATAGCCAAACTCTTTGTCAATTCTAAGGGCACAAATATGAGACATCACTTTAGCTCTTACTTGAAAAATAACTTTACCATTGTCTTCCTTAGCTTCAGGATATTGTAAGTTTGACCTTTCAAACTGTTGTGTCATAGCTCGCCTCCTTTCTTCATAACTACCTCTTTGAAATATCTTGAACAAACAAAGAAATAAGTGTATTGAATATTTGGCTTTTTTCTTCTAATGTTTTCACCTCTCTTACCTTTTTCCACTCAAAGCAACTCCTGGTTGTTAATCTTCAGATTTATTAATCAATCTAACAAGTCACAACCCATAGTGACAATAAGGAGTTAGTAAAAGAAAAACAAAAGTGGCAGACCAAACCTAGAAATAATAGGAATTGGTTGGTGAAAAAAAAGGAAAGAATTTAAGAAATCCCAAACACACAAGAAGAAGGAAAGATGTTTCCATAGTCTTCAAGAACTTGGATGTCCTCTTCTTATTTCCTTTCTTGACTTGGAAACCAAATAATTCTTGAATTATAAAATTAATAATGAACAAGAACACTTTTTTGGGGGCTGAATTTCTTTTTTTTTTTTAATTTTGTTTTTCTATAATCAAGAACCTCCCAAGATTATCAATATTGAAATCTTGATTAGCCTAAGCTCTGATATCACTTGATAGCAACATAATAGGGATTCAACAGTTACTAAAGAAAAAACAAGAAACATGTGGAAACTAAAAGAAAATAAAGAAACAAATGAAAGACAAAAATTAAAGATAGATTGAATTCAAGAAAGAGTTTCTTGAATTCAAGAAGTCTATTCTTGAAGTTGAATCCTAACAACAACAATTAGCTAACAAAGAACTAATCGCCTTTGATAGAAATTAATAACAAGAAATAGATTGTGAAACCCGACCCTTTAGAATAACAAGAACAACAATAAGTCTAAACTTATCACCTTTCTTGAATACCTAGAAGTGATCTAAGATTTCGAAAAGGGTTTAACTCTTACCACCTTAAGTTGAGTCTTGAAGGTTGAAGAGTAAATCCAAGAGTAGCCACACAAGAATGCAAGAAAAATCTCACAAGTTTTATTGGTAATAATCTGAATGATCTACCTAAAAAAAAAAAGAAGATACCCCTTTATATAGAGCGTGATCCACGAAATTATCCTTAAATATTAGGAAATAAAGTCCTAAACTACTTTGGACAACAAGTCCAACTAAAATAGGAAAAGGTAAAACTCTAGGAAACCAAAACCAAGTCAATAGTGGAAAGTAATTCTACCAATATAAGAAAAGGAAATTATTAACCTTAACTAACTAGGAAAACAATAAATATAGTCCCATAATACATGGAAATAAGTCCCAAACCAATCTTGGATAGAATCTTGAAAATCTTGAATTTGTAATTTGCAAGCAACTTGGCACCCAACTTGCACTCAACATCTAGCACGCCTATTATACCTTTCTTGGACATCAAGTAAGTCCTTTTTTATGCTATTAAAATGTGATTTATGTAGGACTTCATTAGCTACAAGTTTGGGCACATTTGGGTGCGAAATTGGTCCAATGACCTTGTTTTGCAACTTTTTAACTTAAGATCTTGTTAAAGGCCCTCTTTGCGATTCCAAAGCTTCATACTTATCCTTAAATAGATTAGAGCTTCCTAGGATGCTATCAATAACACATATACGATCCCATAATGTGTTATGCGGTGACTTACCCACCGAAAACCTCACAGGTAAGTACCGTCACATATCTTCAGCATTCGAACATTTTCAAAATAAAAGAAAAGAAATATTTTTTAGCAGAAAGAAAACAAACCAAAACGAAAAAATGAAGAGAGGAAGGATAAGGCAAAACGACTAGTGAATCAAAACGTAAGACAACGCCTGTGAAATCATCTCCCAAATGTGCTCAGTAATCCATCACTGGTATGTTTTTCCTTTCCTGAATTCAGCCTTGTAAATTTTAGTTTCAATTTTGTTGTGTTTCTCCTATTTTTGTTTCCTGTCATTTTTGTTTTTTTCCTCTTTGTATGTGGGTATCTGTTCATACTATGAGGGAGTTCTTGGATAGGTAGATATGTTTGGGGTGCTGGGTAGTGAAACTAGGTTCGCCGTTGTTGAGGGTTGAGTTCAAAAGTTGAGAACTATGACTTTTGCGGACCACATAATCGATTTGCGGTACGTATCATTGCCGCAAAAACAACCCCTAGGTGACCTTAAGTAGATAACAAAATGCGGCGACTTTGTGATTGCATAAACAATATGTGGACCATAAAATCAGCACATACTAAAACTTCCCCAGCCTTTGGTTATGCGAACGACATAATGGTTATGTGATTGCATAATACACCGCATAACTACATCCCTACAGTAGTCAGAAAGTTTGCGACATGTTTGTGTCCACATAGTGGTTATGCGACCATATAACCTGCAACATACTTGCAATCATTTTCTTTATTTTATTTTTATTTTGGGTACTTTTTTCTACTATTGTCTGTTGTGTTGCTCACATTTCATCTTTTTGCAGTAATGACCCCTAAGAAACATGCATCTTCTGCCTAGGAAAGGGCGTCCACCAGTCATCAAGCACAACAGGAAAAACATTCACGATCGAACCCTCCTGCTGCACGTCCATCCCAGTCTGATAAGGAGGAGACCTTGCCTTCAGTTGACCTATAAGCTGAGGCAAGAAGGAAAATAGGAGATAACTTCCACCTCAGGTTTGGGGGTAAATTTCACAAATGGTCATATAACTATCACATCTTTTCAATAAAATCATATAACTTTCTTTTCTCACACAAAAATCATATAACTTTCACTACTTTACTCAAAAAGTCTTGGTCACCGGCAAAGACTATCTCCCGGTTGTTTTTTAGTATTATGTCATTTTTTTTAAATTCAGTCTAGTTTGTTAGTATTATGTCTTTTTTTTTTTAAATTCAGTCTAATAGCCATGATCCGACCAGATATCCATATCCACAAATTAAAATATTCTCCAAATTCCATACTTCTCATAATTCTACTTACCGACAAACTATACAACTTCATGAATGCAAAAAATATCATGTTATTTTCTTTTCTGTTATTTCAGGACCTCTCTCCTTGGGTAAGCATCTTATTTGTGATAAAGAGTAGGTGCTTAAGAGATCTCATGGCCAATTATTTAATTCTAAAGAAGAACATAACAGTGAACATCTTGAATTAAAATATTCTTGGGAACTAAAAAAACTTTTATAGAAAAATAGAATTGTTTTTGTAGGAGAACAAGCAACGAGCAACACCACTAAACAAAATATTGCTTACTAAGCAATACAGAAAATAAAATGTGCATCAACCAAAAGACAAAAGAAAACCCAATATATTGTGCCAATTTAAGTGTATGCCATTTACAAAAAGACAAGAAATTTCAGACAAACATCCCTATTTTGTCTTTGAGAGTCTACACTTTTTCTTCACCATAACTTGCACATAATCTTGCATAACTTTCTTCTTGACTTCCCTGCCTCTTTTTGATACTTTCACAGCATCAGTGTCACCTTGCACAATTTTTTGACCATATACAACTCTCCCAACAACATCTTGTTGAGCAACATTCTATAAAACAATACAACACCATGAGAAAAAAATAAAACTAGCACATAAAAAGGACAATGAAAGGTTTGAAACTAATTTACCTCTATAGTTGATTGATTTGTTAAGATGAGGTCCACATCTATCCTTTCTTCTTGGTTTGGAGCAAGGTCTTTATTTTGGGTTGGAGCAGGGTCTTGACTTGGATTTGGAGATGGTAGTTGTTGGTTCGGAAAGCTAGATGAAGTTGTTTTTGCATATTTACTATGGCCTCTAGCATTATGCCCAACCACTTTGCAAATAGAACAGCTAACTTGTACAGTTCCCTTCTTAGATATTCGTTGAGGTTTCTTCTTCACATCCCTTTTCTCCTTTGCACTTTGAGTAGCAATTTCTCTTTGTTTTTCTAGTTCTTCAGCCTCCTTTCTCCTAGCTTTGGGCTTCCTCCCTCTCTTTTTCTTGACTACCGTAGGTGGAAGAATGTCACCACCTCCTACAACCTCAGGCCAGTGATCTTCAGGGCCAGGGCCAGTAGGATTTATATAATAAGAGTATACTTTCTTGTAGTTTTCCACTTTGTAATAGTCCATGACATAATCTTCTATTAACTCATTGTTGCCAAGAATACTAACCACACCATGATGACAAGGCAATCCAGTCAAATCCCACCTTCTACAAGTACAAGTCTTGGCAAACATATCAACAATATATGGCCCTCCAGGACCTTCAACTAAGACCTTAGGGCCTCCTGAAAAATCAGGTTGAAACTTTGTTGCCTCCATCCTAATTTTCAACAACTTTTTTTCAATCTTAGGGCATATTGGCCCTTGGTATTTCTCAATCCACTCTTTTTTTTAACAACCTCCTCATCAACTTGTTCTTGATCATTTCTAGCATTGTTATTATGGCCTTGTCCCTAGCATCAAGTATATATCTAAAAAATATATATATAACTTAGTATATTATTAAAATTAAAAAATGCATAAGGAAGTGAGAATTCTTAATTACCTGTTGAAACTTTCACATAAATTGTTCAACAACATGTCACATTTGGTATTACATTTAAATAATGCTCGAGTCCAAGTATTAAATGGCCTCTCAGGGTGATTGAACCATTCTCTGGCTTCTTTATCCTCATTTTCCAGTTCATCTAGAAACTTCTTAAACCAGACTTCTGTTAGCGGAAACGTAAAAGAAAGAACACAAGATTTAACGTGGTTCGGATCAAAATAATCCTACGTCCACCAGAGAACAATTGCCTTACTATTATTTACAAAGGAAGGGGAGATTTCCCAATTACACTTAAGAGAATTTCTCTCTTAACTCTCTACTCACAACAATATATTGTATTGTTTTTGGGATGGTTTCTACAAATGAAAGAGTGCATCTATTTATAGGGGTAAGGAACTCCTCTTGATGTCATTGGTGACATCAAACTACCTCCTCTTGATGTCATGGGTGACATCAAAGGAGGAAGCTTCCTCCTAGCATTCATGCCAACTCTTTCCACCAACTCTTCCAATTGCATGCCATTGTTGACTAAATCTAAACCAACATTTTCAGCATGCCATTGTTGACTAAAACATAAACCAACATTTTCAATCTCCACCTTGGTTTGCGTTTTGAGTGTGCGTGTGAACAACTCTGGCCAAAACTTCTAAGCTTATTGGGCAATCCCGTTGTAAGAAACAAGAAGAATCAAACCATGGTTGAACATACCACTTCCACCTAACAACTGTTCTCTTCGGAGTTGCATCCAGTTGATGCACACCCCCGCCAAGTCTTTGCAGTGTGCAAACTTAGCGAGCGGGACTATCTTGGTCAACATATCTGCGGCATTATCGTCCGTGATAACCTTCACGACCTTGATAGTTCCCTCTTCAACAACATCTCGAAGGAAATGAAATCTGACATCAATGTGTTTAGTGCGCTCATGAAATCTTTGATTTTTCATTAGATGAATAGCACTCTGACTATCACATCTAAGAGTTGATTCCAACTGAACCAAACTCAATTCCGCCACTAAACCTTTTAACCAGATAGCTTCCTTCACCGCCTCCGCTGCTGCCATGTATTCTGCTTCTGTCGTAGACAAAGCGACAATCGATTGCAGAGTCGACTTCCAACTAACGGCACTGCCAACGAGGGTAAAGATGTATCCAGTTGTGGACCTTCTTCGGTCAAGATCTCCTGCATAGTCAGAATCCACATAACCAAGAATTGAAATACCTCCACCACTTTTTCGAAAAGTCAGACCAACACTAGAAGCTCCTTTGAGATATCTCAATATCCACTTGACAGCTTCCCAATGCCTCTTTCCTGGGCTGGACATGTATCTACTTACCACACTTACAGATTGAGCAATATCTGGACGTGTGCATACCATAGCATACATAATGCTACCAACTGCACTGGCATAAGGAATCTTTGACATATGCTCCACCTCATCCTCGGACCGAGGCATTTGTAACTCTGAAAGTTTAAAATGAGGAGCTAATGGTGTACTTACAGGCTTGCACGTATGCATATTGAATCTCTCGAGAATCCTTTCAATATACCTCTTCCGAGAAAGATGTACAACACCGTCTTCTCTTGAAATCTCCATACCAAGGATTTTCTTTGCAGCTCCTAAATCCTTCATGTCAAATTCCTTACTCAATATTTTCTTCAAATGATTTATCTCTGTAATGTTGTTAGCAGCAATAAGCATATCATCAACATACAACAATAAATAAATCATTGAGTTACCGGACATCTTCTTGTGATACACACAGCTATCAAATGCACTCCTTGAGAATTCATGTGTAGTCATGAATGCATCAAACCTTTTGTACCACCGTCTAGGGGATTGCTTCAAACCATACAAAGACTTCTTTAGTTGGCATACATGATTTTCTTTTCCTTCAGCTAGGAAACCTTCAGGCTGATCCATATAGATTGTCTCTTCTAGATCACCGTGTAAGAAAGCAGTTTTGACATCAAGCTGTTGAAGCTCCAAGTCAAATTGTGCAACCAATGCTAGTAGAACGCGAATTGAGCTATGCTTCACGACCGGAGAGAAAATTTCATTGTAGTCAATTCCCTCCTTCTGACTGAAACCTTTTGCAACCAATCTCGCCTTAAACCTAGCATCTTCCACTTCAGGAATTCCCTCTTTCTTTCCGTAGATCCACTTGCATCCAACTGTCCTCTTCCCCTTTTGTCTTTCACTAAGACCCATGTCTGATTCTTGTGAAGTGACTCCATCTCTTCTGTCATGGCTAACCGCCATTGTGCAGCATCCTTGCAAGAAGTTGCTTCAATATACGAGGAGGGCTCCAGATCCTTAATCTCTTCTTGTGCAGCTACGAACGCATATGCAATCAAGTTTGCTTGATTTATTAGGCGTTCCGGTTCTCGTGTCTGCCTCTTCTCCCTCCCCTTCGCAATTGTGTATGGTTCATTGACAGCAAGTTCTTCAAGATCTACATCTTCCGACTCATCTTTAACCCGAGTCTCTTGATCCTTTTCCTTGGCAAGCACCACCGGAGGCTCCACCTGCTCGTTGTTCTTGTTTCCTGAAAACTCCACGGAAACTTTACTGGGATCAAGTATAGAGGATTCATCAAAGGTGACATCTCTACTAACTATAAATTTGAGTAAAGATAAACACCAAAGTTTGTACCCTTTTACTCCATCTACATACCCTACGAATATGGCCTTCTTAGCCCTTGGTTCAAGCTTTCCTTCATTAACGTGATAATAAGTTGGACACCCAAATACTCGTAAGTATGAATAGTTAGAGGGTTCACCTGACCATACCTCATTCGGAGTCTTAAAGTCAATCGCCGATGCTGGAGATCGATTGAAGACGCCGTTGTAACAACATCTTTGTTGTCACTGATCGGTCTTGGTACTGCCCTTCTAGCTTTTTCCATAACTGTTTGGCCGTCTCTTCGGTACTGTACTCACTTCACAAAGCACGTTAGGTGCAAGGGATAGTTGGATTGCACTCAATGCATCCCCTTCAATCTTCTCCATGTCGGGAGCCGATATATCCTTAGGATACTTTCCGTCAATAGCATGGATTGAACCTTCCCTCCGTAGTAACGCCATCATCTGGATCTTCCAGATGTTGAAGTTGTTGCGTCCATTGAATCTATCAATTTCAAACTTCATGGAACTCATCTTTGCTTGTTCTTCCTCCTTGGATCGTTATAGAATCCTGCCGCTTTGATACCAATTGTTAGCGGAAACGTAAAAGAAAGAACACAAGATTTAACGTGGTTCGGATCAAAATAATCCTACGTCCACCAGAGAACAATTGCCTTACTATTATTTACAAAGGAAGGGAGATTTCCCAATTACACTTAAGAGAATTTCTCTCTTAACTCTCTACTCACAACAATATATTGTATTGTTTTTGGGATGGTTTCTACAAATGAAAGAGTGCATCTATTTATAGGGGTAAGGAACTCCTCTTGATGTCATTGGTGACATCAAACTACCTCTCTTGATGTCATGGGTGACATCAAAGGAGGAAGCTTCCTCCTAGCATTCATGCCAACTCTTTCCACCAACTCTTCCAATTGCATGCCATTGTTGACTAAATCTAAACCAACATTTTCAGCATGCCATTGTTGACTAAAACATAAACCAACATTTTCAACTTCATTACTCGCTCTTGCCGCACTCCAAACTAAGTCTTTCAAATTCTTACCTTTGTGTTTTTGTCTGAAATTCTGATACATATGCCTAACACAATTACGGTGTTCAGCATTGGGGTACAAATCCTTCACAGCTCCAATCAGCCCCTTCAAAAGTATTATGAAACATGAATAAAAAAGAACAATGAATAAAATATAAAAAAATAGAGTAAAATACTAAAGAAATAATATTACCTTCTGTCTGACATAAATGAAATGTGATGGCTGTTCTGAATCCCCAAATCCTCTCCCAGGTTAATAAGGAACCAACTCCAAGTTTCTTTACTTTCAGCTTCAGCTATGACTGCATATGCTATTGGAAAAATGCAATCATTTGGGTCAATAGCCACTGCACTCAACAAGTTCCATCCATAATTTCCCTTTAACCAACAACCATCCAAGCTAATGAATGGTCTACATCCTGATTTAAAAGCATTCTTCAGAGCTCCAAGACAAACATAAAACCCAAGAAATCTGCCTTCGTCCCTCCATAAAATTACAGTAGAGCCTGGATTGCTTTTTAATAATTCCTCTCTATATGATAACAACTTTGCATATTGGGTTCCCTCATCTCCATAAACTAATTTTTGTGCCATATTCCTGGCCCTCCAAGCTTTCATATAACTAATATTATAGTTATAGTCATTTCTAACAGTTTCAATTAAACCATTCACGCTCCATGATGGATCAGCTCTGAATGTACTAAAATACCTATTAGCAAGCCACACAGTATTCATATGGAAGTTGTCATACACATTTCCACCTATGTGCTCCAAATTACAAGACTTGATCTGAATAGTTGGATCAGTCTTACTCACAGCAGTAGCATACACTCTAAAAGGACACCCATTATGTTTGCATTTACACACCACTCTCTCCTGGTCGTTATTAGAGAATTTAAGCTGAAACCTGCTTTTAATACCATAATTTCTACAAGCATCTTTAAATTGCTTTAAACTACTAAATTTCATTCCAAGTTCCAAACTTGGATTATATTTATGCTTATGTTCATCATATTCTTCATAGTGAATTGCCTCCTCTTTATCATCTTCCTGATCAGATATCCCCCCGTCTAATAATTCCTCTGATTCAGCAACATCCGAGTTATATTTGTCATTATCCTCTGTTATAAGGATGTTAGAAGTTGATGGAACACTAATTGATCTTTTCTTAGGTCTTCCCCTCCCTTTCTTACTTACTTGCTCGGATGTTACTTGCTCAGCCATTACATCCTCAAAATCATCATCACTATCTTCCAAATTATAGTCGGGGTCACTAAAGTTGTCATCATCACTACCATCCCCAACACTCTTACTATCTTGAATTTTACTCAAAAAATTTTCAAAATTCAACACAATGGCTTCAGAGCTTTCATTGAACGAAAGACCCAAATTAATACTTGAACCCTACACATACATGCAATTTAAAAGAACACAAATTAAAATCGATAATATCAAAAAATCCTAACCCCGTAATTAGTATCCAAATATACAAAATAACACTAAAATAAAGATAAACCCTAACCCACACTCATTGTCGCAATATACAAAAATTCTAAATTAAAGCAAAATCCCTACCCGACAATCAGTGTCCCCAACTAAAATTCAAGCTAACAAAGGCAACACAAACAAATAATAATAATTTTTACTTCTTTTGGAGTCATTCCTAGTGCAGCAAAAGCATTTGTGTGGTCACTTACTGCAGCAAAAGTGTTAATGTTGTCCCTTAAAGTACTCCTCTTAGATGGAGAAGAAGCCATCTTTTCGACTTGAGAGCCGTGAAAGACGGCTGATTGCGATCCTTGAAACGTTGCTTGGGAAGAGAATTGAGATTGTAGTATGTGTTTTGCTGATCCTTGTTTGAGAGCCTTGAAAATTTCTTGAGAAATAAATGAGAAGTATGGAATTTGGGGGATATTTTAATTTGTGGATACGGATATCGGGTGGGTCGGGTCATGGCTACTAGACTGAATTTAAAAAAAATGACATAATACTAAAAAACAACCGGAGATAGTCTTTGCCGGTGACCAAGACTTTTTGAGTAAAGTAGTGAAAGTTATATGATTTTTGTGTGAGAAAAGAAAGTTATATGATTTTATTGAAAAGATGTGATAGTTGTATGACCATTTGTGAAATTTACCCTCCGGTTTGGGGTCAAAGGGTCTAGGGAGCTATATAGAGAAGGACTAACAAAATGAAAAATCCTTGCCGAAAAACAACTAAGTCTGAAGGGGCTAAAGTAGCAGAACCCTCACGTATTGGATAACATCAAAGCTAGATAGTGGGAGGTCTTCACTGATCAGCCTGAGGATTACAACGAAACAATGGTCCGTGAGTTTTATGCCTCCTATGGAGCCTCCATGACCGCTCACCACAAACGCAACAAAATATTTTGCGATACTATCTTGGTTCAGGGGGAAGTAGGTGTTTTGCAGCAATGACACTATAGATAAGTTCTACTTCCCAAACTGCAGTTAGGAAATAGTGGAGTACGATGCCAAATGGGCAAACAGAGATAATGGGTGTGCTTGGATAGCCTGAGTAATAGCCAAGGGGACCCCAACATGGATTGACCCTCTGCATTAAGATATACAAAGAGGATCTCACTTGTGAGGGTCAATTATAGCTCAGCTTTATCACCTCTCACTTGATACCGTTCCATAAAGAAACTGATATTAACATTTAGAAAGCTCTCCTCATTGCCTACATTATGACTAGGATCAATATTGATTTGGGTGACATTATCTCCTGAGAGACAAGTTCCACGCCAACTACATAGCAACGTCACTGTCATTCCTATGCTTTTTTAGAACCCTCTATAAGGCTGTGGACGTGCCTTCAATGCTACATACGGACAAAATGGGGACATCACGAAAGGATATTGATATCACACACATTAATGACGCGGTGCCACAAGTAGTTGTTTCTCCCCCCAGATGTTCAGACCTAAAGTGCTGGGCTATTTGACTCCCAGACTCCTGATACTCCTCAGGATACTGTTTCATCTACCTACACTTCACAGCCCAATTCTCATGCCACCATTGCACAACTTTCCGCTACACTGCCATCAATTTCAAGGCTTGATCACTTAGCTCAGCATGAAAATACTAAGGTGTACCTGATTTTGAAGAACCTCCCCACCCTTATCATGCAGGCATTGACTCCTTTCCAGTCCTCAGTAACGGCCCTCCAATAACAATAAAATTCTTATGGGGATCGCCTGAAGAAGTTCGAGGTACGAAATGAACGATAGAGCGGGGTTAGGTTGGCAACTTGCCAAAGCTCCATGATAATATGGTCATAATGAAGAGTGAACTCCACAAAATGAAGACTTTGGAGTTTGATCTATCCTTCTTCATGTCCAAGGAAGGAGAGCAGGGTACGGACACGACAGTGGCTAGATTTAGATCATGACTTCTCCACGTTGATGACAGCTCCTAAACCTCAGACTGTCGGGGTTTCCCAGCCTCCAGCTGCCCCTGCATATATTGACATCCCCTTTGAGGATGATTTGACACACTCTATGGAGTCCGAAGATGGAGAAACAGATGAAGGGGAGACTGAGGAAGATTTATCATCTGAAGAAGATACGGGTCCTTAGGAGAAAGGCAAGCAGATTTTTGTCCCTAGAGTTGTAGATAAAGAACAAATAGAAATTCAGAAGGAGAGAGCAAATTCGCTAGCAGATATGGTTGTCCCAGTAGATCCATACACCACTCAGCCATCAGTGGGCAAGGCTACTAGCTTACAAGCCCCAGCTCTAGTATTGGGCCAGTTAGCGATTCCACCTCCATCAGTTGAGGTCACTCCTTAGGCCGAGATCTCTTCGATCCCAACTTCAGCATCAGAGGGTAGCCCCACCATAACTCAGCTGGTTTCCGACTCCCATAGTGCTTAGTGCATCTCAGAGAGCCCCTAAACTCTATTTTACATTCTTATTCCTTGGGGAAAATGCATGGTTTTCAGTTGGGGTGGTTAGCCTTATTTTGTGAACTACTGTACATGTTTTTGTGTATATAAGCAAATCTCTATCCTTTTGTATAAACTTGTGTTGTGTTCATACATGTGTTATCATTGGATATATCTGTGTTGTTTTGTACATATGTTATCCTTGTATATTAAAAAAAAGTAGATTGTGGATGCATGTTCATCTTTAGTAATTAGCAAACGAATTTCCCTTTGGTTTTCTTTGCCAGGTTCTTTTCCAAGGGTGTAATAGTATAAATGGGGCAGTTGGATGAAACATTTTAACCGATTTGGTGTAAGTGTCTAGTCTCAAACATGTATGCCTGTAAATAACCTATACCTTCCATTAATATAAAAAAAGTGTGAAATCAACTATGTGAAATTGAGGCTCGCTCTTTGACTCTATGTTTACTTAGAGACATACATGTAAATATGATAAAAGCTTCGAGTTTCCAAGTGTTGACTCGACGGCTAAAGCTACTTTGAGTCACACAGTTCATATGCCATGTGTGTGAGTCTTTGTATAAATAATTCTTATGCTTACTTCTGCTATCTAGAACTTGTCCGATTGGTCTTTCGATGCTTATGATAATTACATTTGGTTGGAGAAATGACTTTAGGTAGACTTTATGATTTTGGAAAACTAGTTAGCCTTTCAAGCTACACATTTTACACATAGTATCACTAGTTACCCCACTTGAGCCTTTAACCTTTTCCTTGACCACCTCATTACAAACCTTTCACATTAACCTGTCCTCCTTGAACATTGAGAATAAGGCTAAAAGCATAAGTTGGGGATGTGGTGTCAAGCAGGAAATTGGCATGGTTGTACAGTGAGTGTAGGAGAGTATACCTCAAGGTGTGAAGCTACTCAAGCTCCAAAAGCAAAAAAAAATTAGAAAAAAAGGGAAGAAAAAAAAAGATTTTTGGTTGATTTAAAAAGAAAAGAAAGGAAAAAGCGTTGTATGTAAATATAAATATGGAGTGTTGAAGAAAATTAGAGAGGTATTTAAGGTGGGTCAATGTTAGAAATTAGGGGCTAATGAGGGCTATGTAGTTTTAAAAAGAAGCAAAGAGCAACAATAAACAAAAATGGTAGTCGTGTTCAAGGAGGGTGTAGTCACTTGTACACAAATGTTTATCCGACTCTTGCCTAAAAATGCCTTATGGGATCTCCAACCGAACGTTCTTAGAATAAAAGTGATGAATTAAAATAAGGACAAGCCTATGGCATGGTATGTAGTAACACTTAAAACGTTTTTTGAGAGTGATTGTCTTTGTTAATCCGTCCCTTTTGTTGTCATTATAAATATTTGGAGTTGGGGGCTTTCTTTCTAGTGAGGGCACATGAATTATGAGGTTGGATAGAAGTTGAGTTTTTGAAGTAGAATGCAAATGCACTCAGCTGAGACTAACATTTTGTCAAATTGGTAGAGGCTCAAAACATTCACAAATTGATTAGTTTTCTTTGTAAATAACGATGGTTCAGGAAGGGTAAATAAACGAAAGAGCTTGCTTGTAGTACTGACAACTAACACCGTCTATGGTCACTATTGTTTCATATCGATTAGATGGAGTCTAGAATATGATAGTATCATTTTAGTTGCTTGAGGAAAAACAAGAGTTTAAGTTGGGGGCGTCGATGTGCTGGAGAATTTCGGCACATTTAATACAAATTGCTTACATTTTAGCTTGTTTTAAATGCAATTATCTTCTATACTTATGTAATTTAATATTTTTGTAGTGTATGAGTTTAAGGACCTATGAGCATGGAAATGAAGTCAAAGAGCCACAAAAGGACAAGAAAAGAGCAGAATGCGATCACAGATATGGAAATGCGGATAGCAAGTGCAACAAGCGGGCTGCATAATGCTCAAAGGAATCGCAGACCCCAACAGTTTGCTGGCCAAAGTCCAATGCAAAAAATGTGATCCATTATGCGACCGCATACCGGGTTTGCGGGCCGCATAATGGACCACAAACTCATTGTGAAAGCTGCTGAAGGCGAACAATCCGATTACAATATGATCGCTATCTACAATGCGGACTGCAGAACTTGAATGCTGCGAATGCCTGGAAACTGGGGTTCAAAGATACGTTGGCCATGAAGAGAATGCGGACATCATATCAGTTATGTGACAGATATGCAGGGGCATTAGTGACCTTGAAGGGTATTTTTGTCTGATTTTGGTCCCGATTTTTGACCTATTATAAATGATTTATTGGGGTTTTGTGGAGGCATCATGTCTTGTTTTTGAGCTAAATCCTAAGTCTTTAATATTCCTTTCTTTTGGAAGTGTTTGGGTGAAGGATCATGCACTTTGTAAGCTTTATGGCATTTAATATTCTTATATTTTTGTATTTTAGCATCTGCAAACTTTAAATACTAAGGTTGTGGAACCTAAATGAGTGTTATGTTAATATGTGTTTAACATTAAATATATGTATAATGGTTGGATGATGTCACGACCCCAGTTCGCCTTCCGTGAACTTTTGTGACGGCACCTAGTCCCTACGACTAGGTAAGCCTAACAAGTGGGGAAAACAATCGAAACCTTGCTAAAATTATCACTTAAACCAAGATTTAACAAAAAGAAGTGAAATGAAAAATTGCCACTTGGCAGATACAGCAGAATATCTCAAACTTCTACAAATACTATCCCAAAACCCGAAAATATACGGGAACACAAGCTGAGAGAAATATAGAAAAATGCTCTAACTCCGGAATGTCTACCTCAACAGTATGATAGGAGGGCTAATACTACAAGATAGAATAAAGATGGAGGCTTTTCGATCTGCACACGTGGTAGATGTACCTCGAAGTCTTCAAAGCGCTCCCTGCCTCAAGGATGGTAAGCCTGTGCAGTAGTACAATGATCTGCACATGAAAACATGTGCAAAAAGGGCATGACTACTCCACAGCGGTACTTAGTTAGTGCCAAGCCTAACCTTGATTGGGTAGTGACAAGGAAAGTCAAGGCCCTACTGAGGTACATATATATATATATATATATATATATATATATATATATATATATATATATATATATATACTCCCTCCGTTTCAATTTATGTGAACCCATTTGACTAGGCATGGAGTTTAAGAAAAGAGAGAAGACTTTTGAACTTATGGTGTAAAATGAAGCACATATATTTTCTGTGGCTATAAATCATTGCATAAAAGTAAATTGGTTCCAAATAGGGAAATATGTCATTCTTTTTGGCATGAACTAAAAAGGAAATAGGTTCACATAAATGGAAATGGACGAAGTATATATATTATGAAATGATAGAGCAATAAGCAGTAAAACTAAGAATGGATAATAAGGATCTACATACTAATAAGAGTGCAATACCGAAAATAGAGAATAAGGGAAACTACAAGGAAATACCCCTCACAACAAGATAAATAACGGGGTATCTTGGTATCCTCAATATACACACTATGGATCTCTTGGTAACCCGAGGATCTCTTGGTATCCTCAATACATATGCCAGGGATCTCTTGGTAACCCGAGGATCTCTTGGTATCCTCAATACACGTGCCAGGGATCGCTTGGTATCATGTGCCAAAATCTAGATCATATTTACGCATAGAGGATCTCTCGGGATGTCGTCCCGTAGTCCCAATATAAACATACAGCAGTAGCTTAAGGATATCAAAATAAATAATAAGTCCGTAATAAGTAAACAGTAAATTCTAGCCTAACATGGTTCACGTAATGCAATTAAGGCATTTTAAGCAAATAGGCAATTGATTCAACTAAGCATACTCATCTAACTAACACAGGCTATGTTTGCAAGTAGAATAAAGCAAGTAAGAAAAGAACTCAGTTAAAATACTTAAAGTAAAACAGGATTTCCAACAATTAGCTGAAGTGCGCGTTCATCACCTCACGTACAGGTCATTCAATTACAAAATGTCATATCCTAAGGGGATAGGTCCTCCACACAAGGTTAGATAAGCCACTTACCTCGAACCGACTCCAAAATAAACTAGAAACCACACTTTTCCCACGAGTATCCGACTCCAAATGGCCCAAATTTATTCAATTCAATTACATATTGTAAATAACATCTCATCTAACCAATTTTACGATTTAATTCAAAGCTAAGACGTGATGTTTATGCAAAATGACCAAAATGCCTCTCAAGCCAACATCTCTAAATCGGGTGAAATTTATATTTTTAGAATACTCATCCTCTGGTCTCAAAACTAGGGAGAGTTACCAAACACAACTGATAAATGCGGTCCACAACAAGTTAATCTCCCACAGGAGTAGAAACATAAACAAGGGAACTCAAAGAATCCCGAGGTACACCCAAATGGGGTGCAAAATAAGAAAACACATAAGACTAAGTAGAGCCTAGATCGAATAGAAGTGATGCATCTCTGTGACAAACTAATATAATACTTGTGATGACAGAATCAGAGTCAACAACCTTAGTATGGGCATGCATGGCATAATATCTGGCTAGGACTCCCGCTCTAGGGCGACCTCTACCTCCCTGACCTCCACTCCTAGCTAGCTGGGCGAATAGGATAGCAAATGGAGCCGTAATCATGACCTGAGAGCTCTGTGGGGCACGCTGTGGCTGAGAAGTCTGTGGAGGTGCACTCTTCCCAAGTCTAGGGCAATCCTTCACCATATGGTGGGTGTCACCATACTCAAAAAAAGTTGTGAGGATGTGGTGGCTGTGACTGGCTCGAGCCAGGTCTACTGGACTGACCTCTGAAAGCACCCCGCACAGGAGGCGCGCTAGAAATCAAAGGTGCATAATAAGGCTCATATGGCCTAGGAGGAGCTAGAGCACTGCTGGCTGCTGGAAGAGCTGAGTGAATGGGGAAACTCATTTAACCCCTACCATGACGACATGAAGTTGGGGCACGGGCACCTGAGAAATGGGCCGACTCTCGAGACCTCTTGGCCTCCCTATCCTCTCTCTCTCTCCCTAGCTGTGACGACCCGGCCCATTATCACGGGAATTACCACCCAGTTACCTTTCATTTATATGTTTCATGTTTCTATATCGGTGTTAGAGTCTATCGGGTGAGTTAGGAGTGATTCTGGTTGAAAACGAGGCAAATAGCCTTTTGAAATGAAACTTGATTATGAAAAGTCCACCTGGAGTTGACTATGTGGTTAGACGGCTCGAAATTGAATTTTGATGATTCAGGTAGTTCCGGGAGGTGATTTGTGACTTAGAGGAGCGATCTGAATTAAAATTGGAGGTCAGGTGTAGAAATAGGCTTGAATTGGCTAAGGTTGAATTTTGGCGAAATCCGAACGGCAAGTGAGATTTTTATCTGGGAGTCAGAATGGAATTCTGACACTTGCTGTAGCTTCGTTAGGTGATTTTAGATATGTCTGCAAATTTTCAGGTCTTTCGGACGTCGTTTGGTCGGGTTTTTGATTAAATGTTGGTTTCGGAAGTTCTAGAGGAAACTTAGGCTTGAATTTGCCTTGATTCGATGATTTTCGTGTTTAAGGGTGTGTTTTTATGATTGGAACAAGTTTGTATCGTGTTTTGGAGTAGGTTGGTGGTTTTCGTTGGGGTCCCGGGGGCCTTGGGATGAATCCGGGGGTCCAAATAGACCATTTTTTATGAAAGGAACCAGCAGATTTGCTGTCATAACAGTAGAGTAATTTTGTTCTCTGCGATCGCATGAAGAGCCATGCGATCGCATAGAAGGATTGGTGAGGCAGTGGAATTGTTCGCTGCGATCTCATAGTAAGGGAAAGTGAGGCACTGCGATCGCGGGGCCAAGTATGCGATCGCATAGATGTTCTTGAGGGCGTACAGATTTTATACTACGTGACCGCATAGTATTAACTACGATCGCATGGTGTTAACTGTCTGTCAGAAATATTAAAAACCAGAATAGTGTATTCGCGACCCGTTCACCCAAAACCTCCATTTTTGAGTTCTTAGAGAGCAAGTTGACGGGAATTAAAGGGGATTTCACCAGGTAATCATCGGAGGTAAGTTCTATGGCCTAAATACGTGATATTATCGTAGAATCTTCGATTATTTCACTGTTAATGGGAGGATTAATTGGGGATTTTAGCCCTAAGCCTGGGTTTTGGAAAGTCATTGATTTGAATGGGCAAACGGAGTCCGATTTTGATAAGCTTTATATGTATGGAGTCGTGTTGAGATAAGGAATCCGAATATGTAACTTTTGTAATTTTTCGAGAAGCGTACCAAAAGTCGGGTTTTGGCAACTTTGTAGTTTTTGGTGTAATTCGAGTTGTTTCGACTAGGTAATGTCCCTTTTGGCATATTTTGATGTATTTCTATTGCTTTTGATCAGATTCTACACCTGTGGAGGCCGATTCTCGCTGCAAGGGCATTGCGGACTAGTCGTCGAGCCGAGTCGAGGTGAGTAATGGGTGTGGGTGATGACCACTGGGTTCAAAACCCCGGTATATCACTTTGTGACGATGTATTGAGGTGAGACACATACTCTCCTATGAGTGCGGGGTCGAATGTGATTGGGGACTATGGTTTAGTCCGACCTGTTGATACTATACTGTGTTGTTGGCTATTATTGAGCCCATGAACCTTCTACTTGGATGGTTGTGTATATCCTTGGGCTGTGAGCTAGTTATTGGGATCTCGCGAGGATCGTTATTATTGTTTCACTGATATTGACATGCTGTTTTAATACCAGTCCTGAGCTATTACTGTCATAATGGTTTTCCAAACTCTGAAATTTCTGATATACTATTTTCTACTGAAAAATGATAAAAAGAGTTTTCAAATACTACTTTTGAGCCTGTGAGGCTGCATTGCATTTTAGCTAACTAGTAGTGGATCGGGCTGCACGCTGCAGTGTATCGTGATATTGTGCTTGGGCTGTAGGATCCCCTCCGGAGTCTGAACCCCCACAGTGAGCACGGGTACCCAAATGGATTAGCGGCCATATTCATACATTGCATTGCATTTAGCTATGTTGTTACCTGTTATGATGTTAGTTGTTATGCTGTTAGCTGTTATGCTGTTAGGTGATATTGTTGGTTCGGATATTGTTCATATTGATACTGATGCAGGGTATTGTGTATAGCTTTACTCAGTGTTATATTGGGTATTTTTACCTTCGCTGCCTTACCCCTGCTTATTACCACTAAGTCTGGAAGTACTCAGTAAATACCGTTCCAATGTATATATTTTAGGGAAAAGGGTTAAAATTGTCCCTCTACTGTCACACCTCCTTTTGGCGCGTCCTCTACCCGGGGGTAGAAGCGCAAAGGAGTTTTTCCAATTTAAGTGACAATATTCGAAACGAGATTATTCTATTTATTTCAGAGTCGCCACTTGGAATAAATTAAGGTGTCCCAAGTCACCGATTTTATTTAAATCCCGAATCGAGGAAATTTTCGACTTTCCAAATGAAGTCTGCGAACCAGAAATTCTAAGTAAGGAATTCTGTTGACCCGAGGGAAGGTGTTAGGCACCCCCGGATCCCGTGGTTCTAGCACGGTCGCTTCAATTATTATAAATGGCTAAAAAATATCTGATTTTTATACATGCTATCCTATATGCTTTTAATAGACTGAAATGCTTTTATTAAACTATACATTCAAAACTTTAAAAGAGAGGTTAATTCTAAGTAAGGCGAAAAATATTAACTTTGATGATGCTTTGGTTGGTGTACATGTTGATTCAAGTTATTTCTCGATTAAATCATGCAAAATCGTCGATGCGTGACATGATTCCGTTTTTAGCTAAGATTCGCTACTAAGTAATCGAGAATGTATTTAATTCGAATAAGACTTTTAACAAGGATATGAGCACATATTTCTTAATTTTAATATCTCACTTATCAATTATATCGAAAACGTCTGTTCTCCCGTTACTGGCTAAAATAGAATAATTGACTAGTGAAAGTTGCGAACTAAGTAAAGCAAACTAATTACTGAATTTCAAAGCTGATTCTAATGACTTATTGCTATATATACTCGAAAATCAACTTATTTTATCTAAACCATATTTAATGCCGACTCGAACAAGATTCGAACTTTATACTAGTTTCAACAAAAGGTTCATATATTAACGAGACGTGTTGAATTAATCTAAGACAAACCTTGACTTAAACATGAAATAGTTCAGTTATACAAATACACTCTTATACTAAAAAATATGTATAGAAAACTTCATCTAATTCTAAAAAAAAAATGAATAGGCGGTGATCCACATGCTTGGTTTAGATCCATATGCTTGAAACCAACAGACATTCTTATTTCAGATTTTCCATTAAAAGCTTATACCAACAGAGAATTTTGTAGCCGTGTACCTGGATAATGGAAATAGAAGGAGAAGGAAGAGTAATCAGCAACAGCAAGTAAACAAGCAGCAGTTGGCAGCAGCAACAAACACCAGCAGTAATAACTTGAAACCCCAGTACAACTCAAAACCCAAACTTTAGACAGAAACAGAATTTAGCTGCAACCCAAAACCAATTTGTAAACCAGCAGAAGACACAAATGATCTCCACAGAAACTTTCAAATAGCTTGAACACTCAAAATTCAAAATAGAACAAAAGAACAGAGAATCACTCGAATGTTCTGATTTCTTTTAAAATGTAACTGTGTTCTCCTCAAAGCTGAAAAATGATATCAAAACACTCCTCTTTAGAACTTTTCGAATCTGTTTCTATACCCTTCAATTCTTAAGCTCTCAATATGTCTTTCTATCTATTAGACTTTCTCCCAGATAGTATATCTCTCTGTATGTGTTCTCTTTTTTTACTCTTCTCCCCAACTCTTATCTCTGTTTTTCTCTCTGTTTTTTTTAGTCAGAATTCTCTCTTGTTCTCCATGTGTCTCTGTTCCAGCATTGATCCCTCTCTTTATAGCCAAAGAAGAAACATGCAGCCCCCCTTAAACTAAAGTAAAACCCATCTCTAATCTCCCTGTCAGTACCACTAAGTCCTGTCTAAGTATGGGTTATTGGTATAAAAATGCTAAATACAGGGAGCTAATGGGATACCCTGCTGTACAGCAGGTTCCACTAGGTTGTACCATGTGCATTGCATCATAACTGTTAGCTTTCTGATTTTCTTAAATAAACTGACAGCTATACCCAATTCCACTCAGATTTTAAAGTCACAGATAAGTTGAAATCTTTAATCTAACAGTGGTTCAAGGCTTAAACAGGCAAATTCTAATTCACTGCCACATTGTTCTAAACACATTCTCATACGACTAATCGAGGATACTTTAAAACAATCAATTATCAGCTATAACAAACAACCATAAACAGACAGGCCACCAAATGACCTTGGCGGCTTCAGGCAAAACAAAGGATCAAAGTGAATTAACATGTTTCAACGATGTTAATCGAATTGAAATCATGGTTTAACGCAATACAATTGACGAACATAAAAAGGAATTGACCAAATAAAAGGCCATTTAGAGACGGGCAGAATAGATTTGAAAGATGAAAAAAAAAAAGAAAATCCAAAGAGACAGATTATACATGTAGCCAAATATTACTAAAACATAACTAGAACAAAAATAAAAGGAAAATTACCTCTGGGACCAAAATGAACCAGGTTCGAACTTGGTTTGGAACTATTGAGGCCAAACGGGCTTTAATTGAGATGTTCTCGATTGAGAACACCTAGACTAAAGTCCCTTGGACCTCAATTGATGATTAAATTGGCTCGAATTGGGCTTCTTGAAAATTAGGGTTCTTGGGGCTTCAGATTTGGGGCTTGAGTGGTTCGGGCTTGATTCGAACCAGGCTAGGGTTGGTAGGGGTATGGGGGAGGTCTAGGGATGCTATGGTGTGAGTTTGGAATGATTTGGCATAGGTTTGGTTTTAGCTCGAATCTTCAAATGAAGATTCGAGAAGACAGGGAATGATTCGAGGGGAAAGGGTTATAGATTCGTATAGAGGGGGAAAAGGGGAAGCTATGGTGTTTATTTTGGGAGGTTTGGCCTACCGGAACCGCCGTGAGGCGATTTTCGGTAGGCGGCGGAGATGGGCGGGGCTGGTTGGTCTCTGTGGGAGACGAAGGAGATGAGCGGGGTGCTTTGGGAGGGGGTTGGGTCGTGTGGAATAAACATATACTGGGCGTGGGATTTAATCCAAGCCGTTGGATCGATTAAGATCGACGGCTTGGATCAATCTACTTAACCAAACGAGGTCGTTTGAGTAGATTCGAGACCGGACGGGTTTTTATGTGGATATGGGTCGGGGTGCAGGGGAGATTGGCGACCGTTGGATCAAAACGATCGAAGGGATTTGGTAATCTGGACAATCTACGGCATCGTTTGGGGGTTAAATGGGGCTGGGCGGATCCGGGTGGTTTGGGCTAGTTTGGTGTTTGGTTGGCCTCAAATGGCCCAAATCCGATTTTGCTTCAATTTCTTTTTTTTCTTCATTTAAAATCCTAAATAATTAAAACAAAAAAGATCTAAACTAAATAATTCCTGATTGTAAAATTGAGTCCTAATATTTTTTGTGTTTTTTAATTAATTCAACAATGACACGCATAGACAAAGGATACAAATCAGTAATTAAGACATGGCACAAAATTTACGGAAAATCCTACGCAATGCAAAAACTATTTTATTTTTGAATTTGGGAGTAATTCTCACGTAGGGCAAAAATCACGTGCTCACAGCAGCTGCTTGGAGTTGCTTCTGGACAGTCGAGGTAGCTGCTAGCGTCTGTAGGACATGACTCTCCAGCTTATCTTTACTTCTGTTTTGTCTATTCCGCACTTATGCATAGTTGTATACACAATCACACTTTATATATTCTGGTAGAGGCTCATGACTTGTGACTCCTGGTCTATTGGGAGGTTTACTGGCTCGGGATGTCTAATCCTAGTGTTTGCATACGTTCATTGTTATACTATCGTCGTTTATGCCTAAAAAAGATTTATTGTGAGCTGATAGTTCTGTGTTTCTGTTGTTTGGTCGGGCTGGCCTAGAAGTATGCTGGGCGCCATCACGACCGGGTTTGGAGGTCATGACAAGTTGGCATCAGAGCCTAGGTTACTAGGCCTCATGAGTCTTGAGCCGGTTGGTAGAGTCTCGTGGATCGGTACGGGGACGCCTATACTTATCCTCGGGAGGCTGCAAACCTTTAGGAAACACTTCACATTTCTTGAACTCTGTCGTGCAATCTTGTTGTTCTGAGATATTCTATTCTCTCGCAGATGGTGAGAACTCGAGCTTCAAGACGAGGTGGACAACCACCATTGCCACCAGCTAGAGGCCGTGGGTGCGGCCGTGGCCGAGGTAGAGGTAGGGCAGCTGAGGCAGTGCCAGCTAACCCGCCCGTTGTACCTATTCAGGGGCAGCCCCTACTGGTTGATACTTCAGCAGCCCCAGCTCAGGCCTAGACAGTATCTATTGCCATTCCTGGTCTTCAGGAGACTCTGGCCTAGATATTATCAGTATGTTCTGGATTGGCTCAGGTAGTATCAGTTACCGCTACAGCAGCGACATCCCAGACAGGGAGTGGTTAGCAGAACCCTGCAGCTCGCACACCCGAGCAGGTGGTACAGGGACTTCAGACGCCAGAGGCGGTCCCAGCTCAGGCAGTTGCTCTAGTTATTCCAGCTGCACCAGCCCAGAGCATGTGGTACAAGTTATGCCCGACGACGAGCAGCGTCACCTAGAGAGATTTGGTAGACACCATCCACCCCATTTCAGTGGTACGGGAGCGAGGATGCCCAGGGTTTCTTAGATAAGTGCCAGAGGATGCTACGTACAGCTGGTATTCTTGAGTCCAGCGGGGTTTCATTTAGTACTTTTCAGTTTACTGGTCCAGCGTTCGATTGGTCGGAGGAGTTTGAGAGGCGTAGGCCTGCAGGAGCAACACCTCTTACCTGGCAGCAGTTTTCTACTCTCTTCTTAGAGAAGTATGTACCTCAGTCCCGTCGTGAGGAGCTTCGTCGCCAGTTTGAGTGGTTGGTACAAGGCGACATGTCAGTGACACAGTATGAGCTGAGATATTCCCAGTTGGCTAGGCATGCCACATGAATGATCCCGACTGATCGGGAGAGGATTAGGAGGTTCATTGATGGCCTCAACTACTCCATTCGCATTCTGATGACCATAGAGAGAGTACTATCATCATCGTTTGAGCAGGTTGTGGATATGGAATGCTCTATTAAGGCGGATCGTCACCGGGAGCGGGATGAGTGGGAGGCCAAGAGGCCTCGTGGTTCTGGTAGCTTCAGCGGTGCTCCATCTAGAGGGCAGTTTCAGTAGGGCACAGGTCGCTCATCTAGACCTTCTCATTCAGGCCGCCCAGAGCAGAGCGGAGCTTCTTCTTCGGGTCATGGCCGCCAGGGATTCCAGCAGGGCCAGTCTTCACTTGCTGCCCTCCTAGCTCAGAGTGTAGCACCTACTACTTCTTCAGCCCAAGGTTCGTCTGCGGCGAGGGTTTCCCTTCAGTCCCCGTCTCCAGCACCAGGTAGCTGTTTTGAGTGTGGTGAGTTTGGCCACATGAGGAGGCAGTGCCCTCGACTTCGTAGGGACAGGTCTCAACAGAGGGATCAACCTTCCTCTTCAACACCATCTTAGGCTAGCAGAGGTAGAGGTTAGTCTTCTCGTAGTCGCCCCAGAGGTGAGGAGAGATCTAGTAGGGGCTAGGCACTATTCTATGCACTCCCTAATAGGTGTGATGCAGTTGCCTCCGATGTAGTGATTACATGTATCATTTCTGTCTGTCACATTGATACCTCTATTCTATTTGATCCCGAGTCCACATATTCGTACGTGTCTTCTTATTTTGCACACCATTTGGGTGAGACCCGTGGTAGTCTTTATTTGCCTGTTCATGTATACACCCCTGTGGGTGATACTATTATTGTAGATCATGTTTATAGATCATGTGTTATTTCTATTGGGGGGTCTGGAGACCCAGGTGGATCTGCTATTATTAGGGATGGTGGAATTAGATGTGATATTGGGCATGGACTGGTTGTCTCCATGCCATGCTATACTGGACTGTCATCCTAAGACAGTTACATTGGCTATTCCTGGTATTCCTCAGATTGAGTGGTGGGGTTCGACTGATTTCGTCCCTAGCCGTGTTATTTCAATCTTCAAGGCTCAGAGAATAGTTGAAAAAGGGTTTTTGTCGTATTTAGCATTTGTGAGGGATGTGGGAACTGAGTTTCCTAGCATTGATTCTGTACCTGTTGTGAGGTTCTTTCCAAATGTATTTCCCTCAGACCTGCCGGGTATGCCACCGGACAGGGACATTGATTTTGGCATTGACTTGTTGCCGGACACTCAGCCCATTTCTATTCCTCCTTATCGGATGGCACTAGCTGAGCTGAAGGAATTGAAAGAACAGCTTCAGGAGCTTTTGGATAAGGAATTCATTCGCCCTAGTGTGTCTCTGTGGGATGCACCAGTGTTATTTGTTAATAAGAAATATGGTTCCACGCGGATGTGTATTGATTATAGACAATTGAACAAGGTAACAGTGAAGAACAAGTACCCTTTACCGCGCATTGATGATTTATTTGATTAGTTACATGGTGCGAGGGTGTTTTCTAAGATTGATCTTCGTTCAGGCTATCACCAGCTGAAGATCAGGGACTCGGATATTATGAAGATTGCATTCAGGACTAGATATGGCCACTATGAGTTCTTTGTGATGTCTTTTGGGCTGACCAACACCCCAGCAGCATTCATGCACCTGATGAACATTGTGTTCAGGTCGTATTTGGATTCATTCGTGATTGTGTTCATTGATTGCATTCTAGCCTACTCCCGCAGCCAGGAGGAGCACACTCAACATTTGAGCATTGTATTGCAGAGGTTGAGGGAGGAGAAGTTGTATTCTAAATTCTCCAAGTGCGAGTTTTGGCTCGAGTTAGTAGTATTTCTGGGTCATGTGGTGTCACGTGATGGTATTCAGGTTGATCCGAAGAAGATAGAGGCGGTGCAGAGTTGGCCTAGACCGTCCTCAACTACAGAGATCAGGAGTTTTCTTGGATTGGCAGGATATTATCGCCGGTTTGTTCAGGGATTTTCATCCATTGCTTCTTCTTTGACTAAGTTGACACAAAAGGGTGCACCATTCGTGTGGTCGGATGAGTGCGAGGAGAGCTTTCAGAAGCTCAAGACAGCTTTGACCTCAGCTCCAGTATTAGTGTTTCCATCAGCTTTAGGTTCATATACTGTATATTGTGATGCCTCGAGAGTGGTGATAGGTTGTATATTGATGCGAGAGGGTAGAGTGATTGCTTATGCTTCTCGGCAATTGAAGCCTCATGAGAAGAACAACCCTATTCATGATTTAGAGCTAGCTGCCATAGTTCATGCCTTGAAGATTTAGAGGCACTATTTGTATGGTGTGTCCTGTGAGGTGTATACCGATCATCGTAGTCTCCAGCATTTGTTCAAATAGAAGGGTCTTAATTTGAGGCAGCGGAGTGTTGGCTTGTGTTGTATCTCGGTGTTCTTTACATGATCGTATTCTTAAGCGCCAGTATGATTATCCACACTTGCTTGTCCTTAAGGACATAGTTCAGCATGATGATGCTAGAAATGTCGCTATTGATAGCGATGGTGTATTGAGGATGCAGGGCCGGATATGTGTGCCTACTATTGATGGCCTTCGTGAGTTGATATTGGAGGAGGCCCGTAGCTCGCGGTATTCTATCCATCCAGGTGCCGCGAAGATGTACCAAGACTTGAAACATCATTATTGGTGGAGAAAGATGAAGATGTACATTGTTAGACATGTAGTACGGTGCCTCAACTGTCAGCAGGTCAAATGTGAGCATCAGAGGCCCGGTGGCGTGTTTCAGCGTATGGATATACCCTAGTGGAAGTGGGAAAGGATCACTATTAACTTTGTTACTGGACGCCCTCGGACAGCGAGGAAGTTTGATTCAGTTTGGGTGATTGTGGATAGGCTGACCAAGTTAGCTCACTTTATTCCTGTGTGTACTACGTACTCCTCGGAGAGGTTAGCTGCGATATTCATTCGGGATATCGTGAGATTGAGCGGAGTCCCAGTTTCTATCATATCAGACATAGGTACTCAGTTTACTTTGAAGTTCTGGAGGACATTTCAGCGTGAGTTGGGCTCTCAGGTTGTCTTGAGTATTGCATTCCATCCTTAGACGGACGGACGGTCCGAGCGTACTATTCAGATCTGTGAGGATATGTTGAGAGCTTGTGTTATTGACTTTGATGGTTCATGGGTTGATTACCTACCTCTCGCAAAGTTTGCCTATAACAACAACTATCAATCTAGTATTTAGATGGCGCCGTATGAGGCCTTATATGGGAGATGGTGTAGATCTCTAGTTGGTTGGTTTGAGCCCGGTGAGGCAAGGTTATTGGGGACAGAGTTAGTCCAGGATGCTTTGGACAGGGTGAAGGTGATTCAGGAGAGACTTCGCACATCTCAGTCATGCCAGAAGAGTTATACGGACCGGAATATTCGGGATGTGTCTTATTCTGTGGGTAAGAAGGTCTTACTGAAAGTTTCGCCAATGAAAGGCATCATGAGATTTGGGAAGAAAGGAAAGCTCGGTCCGAGATTCATTGGCCCTTTTGAGATCCTCGGGAGGATTGGAGAGGTGGCATATATGCTTGCTTTGCCACCCAGTCTATCGGGAGTTCATTCAGTGTTCCACGTATCCATGCTCCGGAAATATGTTGGCGACCCATCGCAGGTGTTGGACTTTAGCACTATTCAGCTTGATGATAACTTGACCTATGATGTGGAGCTTATAGCTATATTGGGTCGTCAGGTGAGGAGATTGAGGTCCAAGGACATTGCATCAGTAAAGGTTCAGTGGAGAGGTCGACCCATGGAGGAGGACACTTGGGAGATCGAGCGGGAGATGCGGAGCAGATATCCTCACTTATTTGAGTCTTTAGGTATGTTTCTTGACCCGCTCGAGGACGAGCGTTTGCTTAAGTAGGGGAGAATGTGGAGACCCAGCCCTTCGTCACGCGAATTACCACCCCGTTATCTTTCATTTATATGTTTCATGTTTCTATATCGGTGTTAGAGTCTATCGGTTGAGTTAGGAGTGATTCTGGTTGAAAACGAGGCAAATAGCCTTTTGAAATGAAACTTGATTATGAAAAGTCAACCTGGAGTTGACTATGTGGTTAGATGGCTCGGAATAGAATTTGATGATTCGGTTAGTTCTGGGAGGTGATTTGTGACTTAGAGGAGCGATCGGAATTGAAATTTGAGGTCCGGTGTAGAAATAGGCTTGAATTGGCTAAGGTTGAATTTTGGTAAAATCCGAATGGTAGGTGAGATTTTGATCCGGGAGTCGGAATAGAATTCCGACAGTTGCTGTAGCTTTGTTAGGTGATTTTGGATACGTCTGCAAATTTTCAGGTCATTCGGACGTCGTTTGGTCGGGTTTTTGATTGAATGTTGGTTTCGGAAGTTCTAGAGGAAACTTAGGCTAGAATTCGCCTTGATTCGATGATTTTCGTGTTTAAGGGTGTGTTTTATGATTGGAACAAGTTTGTATTGTGTTTTGGAGTAGGTTGGTGGTTTTCGTTAGGGTCCCGGGGGCCTCGGGATGAATTCGGGGGTCCAAACGGACCATTTTATTTATGAAAGGAACCAGCAGATTTACTGTCATAAGAGCAGAGTAATTTTGTTCTCTATGAACGCATGAGGAGCCATGCGATCGCATATAAGGATTGGTGAGGTAGTGGAATTGTTCGCTGCGATTTCATAGTAAGGGAAAGTGCGGCACTGTGATCGCGGGGCCCAGTACGCGATCGCATAGAGGTTCTTGAGGGCGTACAGATTTTATACTACGCGATCACATAATAATTACGGTGATCTTATAGAGCATTTTGGAGCCCAGGAAATTTAATTCACTGCGATCGCATAGTACTAACTGTGATCGCATAGTGTTAACTGTCTGTCAGAAATATTAAAAACCAGAACAGTGTATTCGCGACCCATTCACCCAAAACCTCCATTTTTGAGTTCTTAGAGAGCAAGTTGATGGGAATTGAAGGGGATTTCACCGGGTAATCATCGGAGGTAAGTTCTATGGACTAAATACGTGATTTTATCATAGAATCTTCGATTATTTCACTGTTAATGGGAGGATTAATGGGGGATTTTAGCCCTAAACCTCGGTTATGAAAAATCATTGATTTTAATAGGCTAACGGAGTCCGATTTTGATAAACTTTATATGTATGGACTCGTGTTGAGATAAAGAATCCGAATATGTAACTTTTTAATTTTTTGAGAAGCGTACCAAAAGTTGGGTTTTGGAAACTTTGTAGTTTTTGTTGTAATTCGAGTTGTTTCGACTGGGTAATGTCCTTTTTGGCCTATTTTGATGTATTTCTATTGATTTTGATCAGATTCTACATTTGTTGAGGCCGATTCTCGTGGCAAAGGCATTGCAGACTAGCCGTCAAGGTGAATAATGAGTGTGGATGATGACCAGCGGGTTCGCAACCTCGGTATATCACTTTGTGATGATGTATTGAGGCGAGACACGTACTCTCCTGTTAGTGCGGGGTCGAATGTGATTAGGGACTATGGCTTAGTCCGACCTGTTGATACCATACTGTGTTGTTGGCTATTATTGAGCCGGTGAACCTCCTACTTGGATGGTTGTGTATATCTTTGGGTTGTGAGCTAGTTATTGGCATCCCGGGAGGATCGTTATTATTGTTTCACTGATATTGACATGCTATTTTGATACCAGTCCTGAGCTATTACCGTAATAATGGTTTTCCAAACTCTGGAATTTCTGATATATTGTTTTCTACTGAAAAATGATAAAAAGAGTTTTCAAATACTACTTTTGAGCCCGTGAGGCCGCATTGCATTTTAGCTGACTGGTAGTGGATCGGGCTGTGCGCCGCAGCGTATCATGATATTGTGCTTGGGCTGTAGGAGCCCCTCCGAAGTCTGAACCCCCACAGTGAACATGGGTACCCAAATGGATCGGGCTATGGGCCGTAGCAGTGATATTCATGCATTGCATTGCATTTAGCTATACTGTTAGCTGTTATGCTGTTAGCTGATATTGTTGGTTCGGATATTATTCATGTTGATACTGATGTAGGGTATTGTGTATAGCTTTACTCAGTGTTATATTGGGTATTTTTACCTTCGCTGTCTTACCCCTGCTTATTACCACTGAGTCTGGAAGTACCCACTTTACTCCCTACACCTTATGTGCAGATCCATGTACATCGCAGCAGACTTGATTCTGTAGCTGTTTGGAGTTGCTTCTGCACAGTCGAGGCAGCTGCCAGCATCCGCAGGACCTGTCTCTCCATCTTATCTTTACTTCTGTTTTGTCTATTCCGCACTTATGCACAGTTGTATACACTATCACACTTTATATATTCTGGTAGAGGCTCATGACTTGTGACTCTTGATTTATTGGGAAGTTTTACTGGTTCGGGGTGTCTGATCCCGGTGTTTGGATATGTTCATTATTATACTATCATTGTTTATGCCTAAAAGGGATTTATTGTGGGCTGATAGTTCCGTGTTTCTGTTGTTTGGTCGGGCTGGCCTAGTAGTGTGCTTGGTGCCATCACGACTGGGTTTTGGGGTCTTGACACTAGCATGCATACCCTCAATCCTCCTAGCAATGCTCACCACCTACTGATAAGAAATATGCATCTCCAACTCACAAGCCATGCTAGATCTGATAGCCAAGGCAGGTGCATGCCTAGCCAAACTGGTGTAACAGACAGCATACTCTCAAACAATCATAGTACACTGGCGCAAAAGATCAAACTTTGTACGCCATGCGTCTTTGATGCTCTAAGGAACATACTGTCGTAAGAGCCGATCCGAAAATTGAGCCCAAGTCAGTGAAGCGGCCGCATCTGGACTGTATAACTCATAGGTGTGCCACCAATCATAGGCGGCTCCTTGAAGCTTGAAGGTAGTGAAAGAAACCCCGTCATTCGAGAAATACCCGTAGTACGGAGAATGCGGTAACACTCATCAAGAAATCCCAAAGCATCCTCTGATGCTAGACCACTAAACTCAGGAGGCATACACCTCTTGAACCTCTCAAGCCTCAACTGCTCCTACTCGGAAGCTGTTGCCATGCTCTTAGGCTGAATTGGCGCTGCAGGCGGTGCAAGAATAATCTCGAGAGCCTGCTCAACCTGCAATCGCTGCTCAGGAGTGCGGAGGGCAGAAGTCTGTGCTCCTCCAACAGCCTGGGATGTGGCTGCAGCAAAGGGAAGCAACCCTGCCTAAGCCAAGGTGGTGTACATGCTCATGAACTGTGCCAAAGTCTCCTGAAGAGCTGGAGTAGTAGTAGTAGTAGTAGTAGTAGTAGTAGTAGTAGTAGTAGTAGGCATGCCATGTGCTTGGAATCTAGCTGGATCTACTGGTGGTACCTTGGTGGTAGCTCGCGCTGGTGCTCTAGCTGCACCCCCTATGCGTTTTCGTCCTCTACCTCGGTCATGGCCTCTGACTACTACAGTAAGGGGCGCGGGTGCCTGATCATCTCGAGTAGCACATGTCCTCACCATCTGTGAGAGGATAGAAAGACATATGTTTAGTTGTGATATCAAAATCTCGCACGACAAGGAAATTGAATGAAGTGGAATTTTCCTAACAGTTACATAGCCTCTCGTAGATAAGTACAGTTGTCTCCCTACTGATCAGCGAGACTTTAATAAATCGGCATGTGTTCCATGACTCCTATGAACCTAGAGCTCTGATACCAACTTTTCACGACCCCAGTTCACCCTCTATGAACTGTCATGATGGCCCCTAGTTCCTAAGACTACGTAAGCCTAACAAGTTCTGAAAAACAATTGAATCCTTACAAAATTATAGCTTAAACAATGATTCATCAAAAGGAAACAAAACGAAAAAGTGCCACTCGACAAATACATCACAATATCTCAAACTTCTACAAATACTATACAAAAAACACACAAGAACACAAGCTAAGAGAAATATAGTAGAATCTTCTAACTCCGGAATGTCTACATAATATAATAAAGGGCTAATACTACAAGATAGAATATAGAAGGGCTAATACTACAAGATATAATAAAGATGGAGACTCTTCGGTCTGCAGATGCAATAGATGTACCTCGAAGTCTCCAAAGTTCTCCCTTCTTCAAGAATGGTAAGCATGTGCAGTAGTACATGGATCTGCACATGAAAAACATGTGCAAAAAGGGCATGAGTACACCACAACTGTACTCGATAAGTGCCAAGCCTAACCTCGGTTGTGTATTCACAAGGAAGGTCAGAGCCCAACTGAGATAAATATATAATGAAATGATAGGGAAATAAGCAGTAAAACTAATAATCGATAATAAGGATCTACCCAGTATCCGAATCCACGAGTGTCCGACTCCAAATGTCCCAAATCTATTCAATTCACGAGTGTCCGAATCCAAATGTCACAAATCTATCCAATTCAATTGCATATTGTAAATAACATCTCAAGCAACTAATTTTATGATTTAATTCAAAGGCAATACGCGATTTTTATGCAAAATGATCAAAATGCCCCTCAAGCCAATGTCTCGGAATGTGGTGAAATTTTGTATTTTCAAACTTCTCACACTCACATGAGTCTAACATATAAATATCTCTCAAATCAGAGATCCAAATCCCTATCAACACTCAATAATTCATCCTATAAAGTTTTATCAAATTTTCTTTCAAAATCCAAAATTAAAGGTGGAATTCATGCTTAGATTACTGGGTTACTAGCATAAAGAAGTTTAGAATCGCGACCCAATCGATATCTCTAAAAACCCCTCAAATTGTCGCTAAAATTCGAGCACCCAAGCTTATGTTTTGGTAAAAATGGATAAACACTTTTTTTTTTGAAATTTTATATCTGCCCATGCATTTAATGCATTGTGAATGCGGAGGAAGTCTAGCGTTCGCAAAGAAGAAAAAGGAAGGCTACTCAAATGTGTTTCGCAAATGCGGAAGCAAGCTCGCGAACGCGTTTGAGAAAAATATTGGCCTAGAAATAGCTCTTCATGAATGAGCGAGCCAATACGCGAACGCAAAGAGTGAAATTGCTAAGCTACGCGAACGCGATGAGGAAACTAGCCACAGCCCCTCACCGCCAAATTATACTATGCGAACGCGAAGGCTTGGATGCGAACAGAAGAAGGAAAAAGGCAAAGCTTCGCGAACGCGGGAGGTTTTTAACGCGAACACAAAGGGTAACAAGTCCTCCTCCAAGATTACTCCTCACAAACACGAAGAAGGAGATGCGAACGCGAAAAAGGATATCAGATAATAGATTTTTGCAATTTTTTAAGTACTAAAACTGACCCGTTGAGCATCCGAAACACATCCAAAGCCCATGGGAGCTCAAACAAATCTACGGACATATCCCATAACATCATTCAAACTTGTTCCAACCTTCAGAACACCATAAACAAGATCAAAACACTTACTTTTCATCGAGTTCAAGCCTAAAATTTCCAAAAACTTTAAAAACACATTTTCGATCAAAAAGTCTACCAAACCCCGTCCGAATGACCTGAAATTTTAGACACACATCTCAAATGATATGACGGAACTACTACAACTTCCGAATTTTCATTCCGACTCTCAGATCAAAATCTCACTATCGAACCAGAAATTTCTAAAATTCAAACTTCGGCATTTCATGCCTAAATCAGGTATGTGCCTAAAAACACAATCCGAATACGCTCCTAACCCCAAAATCTCCCAACGGAGCTAATGGAACCGTCGAATTTCCATTCCGAAGCCGTCTTCACACTGTTCCAACTACGAACCACTTTCCAATACTTAAGTTGTCATTTAGGGACAAAGTATCCCAAAACTCTCCGAAACGCAAAACCGAACGTCCGGGCAAACCAAAATAGTAGAAATAAACTTAGGGATAACATTTTATAGGGGATCAGGGCGTTAATTCTTAAGATGACCGGCCGGGTCATCACAGTTGATAGATTTTTATTTCTCATGCTTCATTTATTGTTGGTGTTTGCAAAGATTAAAAAATGCCATTAAATTCTTTCTTTACTTGGAAAAGTGAGTTAGAATTTGGAAGAAGTAAATGTCAAAGACAAGGCTTTATACATTGTTTAATAAAATCGCTTAGGAATATGTGGTTTTTATTTGACATTTATTGATTGTTATTAATTGCAACTCTTTCGTATTTGGAAAAATCATAACGGGGAAATACTACCCAGCTATTGGAAAATATTGGGTAGTCATTCAGAAATCATTTTCATATAAAGAACCTTCCATTAGAAATATATAATATTAACACCGAAAAAATTATATTTTATAAAACGGGTTACAATCTTGTTTTTCTTAATCAAATTAATTACATTCTCAAAATTACGATTAGTTATTTAAATAATTTAGAAATCATTTCCATATCTAAAGTACCTTCCATTAGAAATATATCATAGTAACACCGATAGAATTATGTTTATATAAAACGGGACACAATCTTGTATTTCTTAATCAAATTAATTACATTCTCAACATCACGATTAGTTATTTATTTAAATCACAATCCTACCATACTCTTGTCACAGTTAACCGAATAGAATTATGACTTAACTCAAGTAACACATTACTCAAGTAAAATTTTCATGCCTATTTCTTATGGGATTCGACCCCAACCTTTTTGGGTTATTATAATTGACACCGACCGCCTTACACTGTTTGATCAATGTGTAATTTGAACGTATCAATTATGTAGTTTTTCATTTTTAATACAACATACTAAATAATTGATAATAAATAATACTAAGATATTTAATCCCAGCATATCTTATCCCAGTATAACTTATCCAGGTATAAGTCGTATTTAAACCAAACGACCCCTAAGAATTTAAACGAATCCCAATACAAATTTTGAACCCAACAAAGGACTCTAGACAAGTGGAGTACAGAATATCATACACTAGATCTAAAAAAGGGACATGCATAAGATATTCACAATTCCATATAGAGACCTCTATTTAAAAAAAAAACAAAATTGAGGCTCGCTCAGGGCTCGCCCGGGGACGGAGCACTAGTTAACTGCCCCTAGGCTTATGCGTGAGGCTTTGTTCCATGAGACTACGCTTCGGCTGGCGGAGCTTACACCCCGAAGACACCCAACGCCCCAACGTACTGGGCTCGCCTAATAGAACTTTATGCAATTCTGTGTAACTACCCTTATAAATTCCCATATTTTCTTAATAAATCGTTTACTAATCAAAATTACTTTTTTATATTGATAAGCATTAAGTTGAGAGTATTTTATGTCATAATTAAAATAAAATTATTTAATGTCGTCCACTAAGGATGCTAAGATAGTAAATTTTAATTAAATATTTCATTTAAAATTATTCATTTATTAAATTTTGTATGTCTTTATTATATTAGTCCATAGTTCTTTTTATAATTATTTTGCTAAATATTTTTTTTCATGTTTATGAGATACAATACTTATTAATTTAATAGCTCGGTATTAGCTAGTAACTATTTAGTTACAAATAATTAATTATCATGATATAGTATGATGAATATTGTGTCACTTTATTAACTTGGTGAAATGTAAAATAAATAATGCTGGAGAATCATATTTAAATTGTAAATTATATTTTTATATAAATTTTCTTTCAATTAGAAAGCATATTAAGTGAAAGGAGTATTTTAAAAAATATCAATTATAATATCGAAATTCTTTCAAGATTCATTACTCCTTAAGAGATATGTGACGACCTAAACTATCATGTCGTGATGGCGCCTATCGTGGTACTAAGCAAGCCGACACTTTATCAAGAACAAATTTTATTTCAAAGATAAATTTAAGCGATTTAATAATGAATCTTCATAGAGAATTTCTAAATCACAAAAAGTGCAGAAAGAAAAGCCCAACAGCGGGGTGTCACTAGTAATGAGCTTCTACTATAATGGTCCAAAAATATTGAGACTAACACAGTCTGGAAAATAACTACAAACAACTATATGAAGATATGCGGGATAAAAGCAGGGCTACGATCGCTAGCATGTACGTTACTAACTCCGAGCAGATCTATAACTGAAATAGTCAACAGCCGCTACCGGTCGTTATATGCCTGGATCTGCATACTAGGTGCAGGTAGTAATGTGAGTATGCCAACTCAATTAGTAACAACAGTAAATAAAGGTTGAGAAGTAGTGACGAGCAATGAAGCATTTAAAGTTCATATCATGAAAGCTCAATAAAATACAACATGCTTTTAAATCAGAGTTTGAATCAAATCATCACATTTAAACACAGTTTTGGTGAAAATCATTTAAAGATGTTTTTCAACAGTATTCAAACAAAGGCTCAATGCAATGGTGAGCAAAAACGATGAAAATTCATAAACTGGCCCTCAGTCATACCTCACCATCACTCAGTAGTTACCTGGGTTTACTGGGGATGTTCAGAGTCCGGAGGGGCTCCTTCAGCCCAAGCGCTATAACAAGCCAACTAATAACTATGAATTTTAGCAGTTTCTTATGTTCTTTTTTGCTTAGGTTATGGATAAAAAATCTGCAAAAGTATTCCCAAAAACTAACTTATTGTGCTTTTTTGCAGGGTTTAGTCAAAATAAGGCAAGAAAGACACAATTAACTCATGAAGAAGTTAACACTTCACAAGTTCAAAGCTGAGATAAAAGCACCGACCGCTAAGGAAAAGAGCGACCGCGGAAGATCCATCGCTGAAGTGGCCACAATTATACGGTCTGTGGAATTGAGATTTAGAAAAGGTGCTTTGACTGCAACAAAAACCATTGATCGTAATGAAAATGTACGACCGCGGAATACCTAACGTAGCGGCGGTGGTATTTCTCCTAAGAGCGGTGATCATGGTTCAGAGACCTTTCCAAGTGAGCCTAACTGAGGAGCGCGGTCCGCATTCAAATTGTGCAACCGTAGTTGAGGCTAACGCTGGGGCGGTAGCTTTTACACTATCCACGAAATCAAGACCAAACAAATCATAAAAGTAAAGAAAAGCGGCCCGTGAATGTTTTGCATGGCCGTGGAAGTCCTTACGTTGAGCTCATTATTTCGCTGACAATGGAACCTCCGTAGGGGAAGTTTTGTCCTGTAATTTTAGTTGTGTATAAATAGATCTTTTTCATATTTTTAGGTAATGTTTTTTAGGAGCTCGTGAACAGTCGTATTTTACTACATAGAGTAATTTTAGAGCAGATTTAGCTATTAATCTTAGATTTTATTCTTGTAATCAACTTTTATGGCTTATATTGCATCTCCATCATTGATTTCTACCTTGATTATGAGTAGCTAAACCCATCAGCTGGGGTTGTGACCCAGCCCTAGTGTGGGTATTTAAGGTCTTCAATTTGAAGACTTAATTATTTATGGGTTAATGGTATTTCGCTTGATTCATGGTTTAATTGTGGAATTGGTGTTGTAAACACTTATTCGGGCCTTTATGACTTAGACCCTTCTTGAGAAAGACGGACTAAGTCTAGGATATTTAGGCTAACATTGAATTGGGGTGCATTCAATAGATTGATAGCCTCAATTAAAGAGTTAAACTGACTTAAGCCAATTTTACTTGCATTGTTTGAACACCCAATTCCCAATTAGGGCAAAGTCACTCAAACTACCGAGAGGTATAGAGTGAATACTTTTGCGTAAGGTTATATTATGACCCTAAATAAAACAAGTTTGTCCTAAACTCTAGACCCCACTATATACTCTCCATTGTGTAAGTCACTTCCCTAGTGCTTTTTGTCAATTGAGAAAAAATCTACAAAAATATTGTACTTAGATTACTTTCAGCAATCAGTAGCATTAAAGGTAGAATAGAAACAAATCCGAACATTGTTTGTAGTGCAATTAAGAGAATCACGCATAGACAGATTGGATAGAAACCCAACTCCCAACCAATATTAGCTCCTTATGGATATCAACCCTGGCCTTTCAGGTAAAAGCTGCATCGACCACTATTTTCCATTTTATAGTGATATAGGTTGGTGTTAATCACTTTTTGGCGTTGTTGCCGCGGAGCTAAACGATTTTGTCTATCTATCGGACTAGTTGTGTGTCTTGTTATTCTTTCTTTCTATTTTACTAACTTGTGTGAGTTGATTGATTCAAGTACAACATGGAAAATAATGATCCAATTGGAAATGTTCTCTTGTGGGAGAAGGCCAATAATAATGCTCAAGATGAGGTACCTCTATTACCTCAAGCTCAAAGAAGAGGTCGTCAAGCCAATGATAACATTCCAGACCCCCCCCCCTTCCCAGATCCTCCGCGAGTAGCTCCTCGGATGCTTCCAAATAAAGGTTACACAAGTGCAATTGTCCCACCCCAGACACGGGAGGGAAATTTCCAAATTACAAATATTATGTTGACTTTATTGGTGCAAAGAGGGTACTTCACAAGCGCTCCCCATCAAAATGCATATAAACGTCTAAATGGCTTTCTAGATACCTGTTAGGGAAGTAAACAAACAAATGTTTCGGATGATGCATTAAGACTGAGATTGTTCCATTTGTCACTTAGAGCGAAAGCTTTGGATTGGCTCGAAAGACTTCCCAACCATTCCATCACTACGTGGAATGAGTTGGCCGAGACGTTTATAGCCAAGTTTTTCTCTCTGGGTATATGGAAATATTCAGATATGAGATCTTGGCCTTCAAATAGGAACCTAATAAACCAATGCATGAGATCTGGGAAAGGTATCATATGATGGTGAAAGAAGGGATTACCAATATGTTAATGCGATGCCGAGGTGGAATCGCGACGTCGTTTTCCTCGAGCAAGAGGGTGTCCTTTGGGAGCATTTTCTGGGATCGTCCCTTTCTAGTGATGGACAATTGCATTCTATGTTCTATAGATTTTCATGGGGTGCCACACATCCTCGCCGGCTTTATTTTGTCCGATCTTCTTTCGTCCGTAGAGTTAGATCTAGGTTTTCTCATTTGGTGGCACTTTTTGGCGACCCTTATTGAATGACGTAGTTGCTACTCTTTTGGGTCTGTAACTCCAAGCATCTCGTGATTCCCGAGGTGGGCTATGGTTTCCCTGGAAGGATTTTGGTTGAATAGATCTGAGCGACCTAGAGCTCCCGACTTTGCTTATGCGACCATTATGCTTGGAACTGCAACACTGAGGTCGAGCTCTATCCGACGAGGTTTCTTTACAGGCTGTGTCTTGTTGAATCTTGAACCATTGGAGTTTCCTCGAGGGTATTGTTCTCGGGCTGCTGCCTTGTTGCGAGAAATGCTATATCTCGAATCATCTCTTCCGTTCGCTCCTTATGGACGATGGCTCCATTCATTCAGTGTCAGCTCCTCTGTTGGGAATCTACCTAGATATGCCAAACCCAATGAGGTTCCTCGAGGGTCATCAACAACCCTGATTTGGGTCTGGTGTCAGTTGCTAGCATCTGACCAGGCCTCGACTTGACATTCGGCCAGGCTTTGCTTAATCTACTTTGGAGTCGCCAGGTATGATTTTTTTGGGTTTTGGGTGGAGGCCTATGCCACCTCGCTACTCGGGACCGAGAGTGGTCTCGCTTACCCTGTTGGAAAGCGGGGTGTGGCTTCCCATGATGCTTTATTTCTTCTTCTTCCGGCCTTCAGTGCACAGGGCCCTTATGGCATTGCTATGATGGCAGCGGCATATGATTCCATGGGGCACACTGGGACGATGAGCGGGTCCTCAAGATTAGGTGCTGAATAGTGGCGCTGCATCATGGTTTCTTGCGAGAGAGTTTCTTCAAATATCCTTATCGGGACGGACCCGAGTTCTCTATTTTGGAGGTCGCTTCTCCTGGATGGGTGTGCGTAAGTGGTGATACACCCGTGAGGACTTGAGCTCCTGTCACTCCTAGGGGATTTCACTATTTCTGACTTTCGTGAAATGAGTTCCAAGATAGTATCTTTGGGAGATGGTTGTTGTAGGAGTTTTCGTGGGCATGATTTGATCCTTACAATTAGGTCTTCCTGCATCCTTACTGCTATAGGATAGGTTGTCGGTTCGTCGTCGCCCGATACCTCTGGTGATGGCTTGAAATGATGAGATATTTTGGGTGTTGTGGCACTGAGAGTCTAAGGGTAGCTTTGTAGTTGAGATATAGCCAAATGTTGTTCCTGCAACATTTCAAAAATAATGCAGAGATTAACTTCCCGCTCTACCGGGCTGGGTTTTTTTGAGCTTTCTATTGGTTAACATATTGCGTGCCGCCATCGATGCTCGAGTATTTGTTACCCCGCTGCGTGGCATGCAGATCCGTATCCTCTCAAACCAATCTAGACACTCAATCAATGTCCTATGGTTTCGTGCCAACCGTTAGAATAGCCATACTATTCGTTTTGCGATTTTTGGGGTTATCGTCCTTGATTTCCCATATCGTGCTGATCATTAACCTGAAAGTGAAAGAACTTGGGCAAGAAAAAGTGTGCAAGATATCGTGTGTTTAACTGACGAAACTTACAAGAGAATAATCACTATTATTTTTAGCCCTACATTGGGCACCAAGCTGTTTACCGTGAAAATGGTAACAATAATTAAATTTGTAAATGGGATTCTAAAAATATGTGATCTATTCCCGAGCTTGTTTTTAAGGGTGTTTAGTGCTAAAATGTGAAGTAAAATGATAAAGATCGAGTTAACCAAAGCAATGATCGAACCAGTAAGGGAATGTTTCCCGGGCGCAAAGTAGGCCAGTAGATACCTCGGGGTCGAGCCTCAGCCTATCTCGGGCTTATTGAGGGTAGCTGGGAAGGGGATAGCAAGTAAATATATAGATAAGTAAGGCTCTATAATATCAATATTGAGCCAAATAATGAAGAACAAATGGAGAAACAATAAAGTGCAAAGGCGACCTCGAGGTCGATGAAGACAGATAACTTAGAAGAAAGAGAGAGATATTATTGCATTGTGGAGAAGTTGAGCAACATCAATCATTTACAAGGTAGGGTGAGTCCCCCTTATATAGGCGAGGGGACTCAATATTGTATAGGGTGCATTAAATGTAAAGATACATGGATGGGACGTCTAGACAAGACACTAGAATCTGTAGGCTCAGTTTATCCCCTCTAGAGCTTATCATCTGCATGACTTCTGCTAGGTTGCGAACAAATCCTCTGACCTTCGAGCCACTACAGAGCCACGAATTATACTCGAGATAAGGAGCTTGACATGCTGTTAGGGTACTCCAAACGTTCCTCGATGGCGGGAAATAGATTCCTCCGATTATACCGCACACAGATAGTCTCTGTGTTTCATATATCGAAGTGATAGGAAATGATACTAAATTGTACCCTTGAGGCCATTACTACCATGACATCAATCCATATAAGAGCATTAAATTCTATAGTCCCGAGAATTGTGCAGGGCTACCATCATATAGGGCAATCAAGGAGTTCACGAACTGCTGCAGGTTCGTCACTTCCACTTTCCCAATGGATTCTTGTAAAACTCTTTGATCGCCAGATGCTCCTCAACCTCTCCATTCCTCTAGGCTTGTCAACCGGAATTTCAACTTGTTCGACATATTTTCATCTTTCTTTCTTTTTTTCGGAAAGGCTTCACCATTATTCATGGCAAGGACTTCCAGGACGGTACCCTATCAGAACGACACCACATCATTGTCCCCGTCATCTAGGGGGAGAATAAATCGGTTCCTTATTTTGAGATGTGGACCACTCTAGAGCTTGATACGTCGAAGGATTTTGACACTAAGACTCCCGCGTCTATGTCGGGATGATGCGAGCATGTATCCCAATACATTAGATTCGTGACTAGTGTTAAAAATATGAGGACTGACTGTTGACGGAGTGAAGCACTACCAATGGAAAATCCTACCTCTGGTGACGATATTACTAGTTTCAAGGAGGGCTTTCTTTACGTGTATACCTATCCGTTCACCATGGGTCTAAGCGAATTCGTAGAATCTCCTCCTTTGGAAATTGATCTGGTGATCCTCGACTTCTGCATTCGGTATCGAGTGACCCTTATCTAGATCTCCCCATCTTTTTGGAGGATTGTGGTGATGCTCAGGCACTTCACTGAGGAGATCGCAGGTGAAGTTTTCACCCTCAACCGTTTGGTCGGATTATACCGTCCTCGACTATGATGAGGCTTGATCAAGCTTCGAAAATGGTCCAAAAAACCTTTCTTTGCAAGCGTTGATGAAGGAAGGACCGGGGGTGGATGAGCAGGTTTATTCGGGTACAAACCTCAAACATCATCCCGGTCAAATGGATGCCTTTTTCCGAATGGTGGAACAATCAACATAAATATATTTTCTCTCTAATCATTTCTCAATTATTCTTTCAAGCGTCGATAAGCTTTTGGTGGCTTTCTCTAGCTTCTCCTTGGCATCCCAAAGAGATCACAGACTTGGCGAGATGGATCAAGTGCTTGGAAAGGAGGTTCTTATATCATCTTCGGTCCTGGGCCATCCTGGCCAAGAAGCACTGGGTGGCCAAGAACCATGGTGAGGTATCTTTTCTATATGTGATTCGTATTTTGTATTCCCCTTAGGCTCTAATCAATGCCATTGTTCATTCATCATGTTAGCGCGGGACTTGGAGAAATTATGCTGATGAGGCCACCCTCTGGTGGTAAAACGGAGGCATTGGGGCTCGGCACGAAAAAGAAAAGAAAAATAAGAGTGGTCGTTGCCTAACATGGGGAGACAGATGTCCCGACCTCTGATCCGGATCCTTTTGTCAGTGGGGAAGATATTGATTGCACTCCACTGAGGAGGAAGTCGCAGCTAGCGAGAGGGGTTCGCAGGTGCCTCAGTCAGAGGCTGCTGGGTCCAGGACAGCAAGGGCCGGCAAGGCTAAGGAGCCGGAGGTCGTTGATGAGGACACCGATGTGGTTTTAAATTGCATGGCCAGATTTGATGTAGCTTCTGGCAGCAGGGCTACGGGTTCATATGAGACGAAGTTCAAAGCCTTCCAAGGCCATGGGCCACTATTCGATGGAGTTGATGACCCGGACGACTTCATTCGAAACTATCTAGTCTCAGTGGGAAAGTTGAGTGACGCTAGGAGGATGGTTGGTACCACGGCCGGCACTTCCTTCGCAGGGGAAGGCATTATTGCCAGCATTCTTGATGGCATACCTGACAGAGTTGACCTCGATGTATCTGAAGCCGTCAATGTAGCAGACAAATCCATGCGTGTGTGACAATTTTTCTTTGAGTGTTTTTTTTCTCCCCCAAGTGTTATTCATCATTTTTCTTAATTTCTCTATTATGTCATAGTACAAAGAGATATATGAGCGCGTCATCTCTAGGCTCCATGGGGAACTTGCACACGATGATAGGGAGCGTGATGCCGTTGCTTTGAAATTGCAAGACCTGAGTCTCGAAGCGTTCGGGGAGATAAAGAGTTGAAGGAGCTTCGCGCCACTTTAGAGGTGGCACTTCGGGAGAAGATTGCTCTTGTTGCACAGGTATTCTTCTTTTTCTTTTGCCCCTCCGCTCGATATCTATATGTGTTTTATGTTTACATATTCACCATCCTGCTTCGTAGCGAAGGTTGAGTGGGGAAGCTCAAGGATCGCCGAGTTAGAAGCGGACATCTATGGGCTGAGGGAGCTGAATGAGAATGTAACCGGGGAGTTGGTAACATCACGGAGCCTTATTTCATACGCTCGCAAAGAGATTGTTGCTTTGGTCATGGCTATGCTCGATATGGAATAAGGCACTTTTGCTTACAAGGCAGAAGCGGCTACAGCACATGCGATGGCTCGTGACATATCCCTGGCAGATGAGCAGAAACTGGTCCATGTTGTTGATCATGCGAAGGCGAAAGGGAGGAGGGAGGTCCTGAAGAAGTCAAGGACCGGGGCTTTGAGTTATCTGCTGACCTAAATGAGGCACTATCGATAGAAGAGGACTGGAGGATTTAATTATTCCCGACGAGGCAGAAGAGTCTAGCGGCGAGGAGTAGTCTCCGTGCCACCCTTATCTTTGTTGTATGCCTCTTCTTCTTTATTTTTTGTCTCATATGTTTTCCCTTCAGAAAATGAATAATGCAAAGATATATGACTATTTTGTTAACATATGAAAGGAGCCTTTATTCCTGTAGTTTTTCTTGTTTCAGGGCGCCGAGTATGGGGCCGCCGAGGTTGAGTTAGTAGTTTCTGTGAAGCAACATTAGGGATACCCTGAGGCCTCCTGCTTTTGTGAATTACATGAGAGCATGGAGAAATTTTTCCATTGTGTTCCCCAAGGGGAGGGTGATGTTAACGCGGCCAAAGTTAATTGGCCTGTTTGGGAAATTGGTCGGTTATTGCCTGGACCTTATATATTCGTCTATCCCTCACTCAAGCGATGATTCTACAGTTTTATTTTTTTGGATAAGTTCATTTCTTCTGTAGAGCCAGGTGTCCTTTGCGAGATTTTTCACTTCTCTGATTTAGGTGATTTCTGCCAGGATACTCATCTTCTTCCCTTTATTCTGTTGTAGCCATGGTTGTCGCTTCGATGTCTGATGCTTGGATGGAGGGGAATCTTTCTCGTATTTTGCTTTTATCTAGCGATAATGGCCCTCCTCCAATGTTGGGGGAATGGTGTTCAGAGTAAACTGCCTCGAGCAGCATTTCTACGAAGGAAAAACCTCCCAATATTCTAGGGCACCAGGGGCACGTGTCGTGAATTACCTCTTCGGTGGTAGAGAAGGACCTTGGGCGATCAGGAGTAAATGTGGATGGGTGGAAGGCATGGTCCTACAAGCCTCTTACCCCGAGGAGAACGTCAGAACGTATGTTGAAGGTTTATTGAGCATGTATACCAGCCTTATCGCGTCAGGTTCCCCGGATCGGGTCGTGCTTGATTTTTGTAAAAGGTGTCAAGTAACGCTGGCGCATGTTCATCCCTTCTTCTGGAGCATAGTATGGTCGATGAGATACTTTGCCGACAAGGCTGGGATAGATTTTACTCTTAGTCATCTCATACGGTTGCACTGGCCATTACGCTTCTGAGGCCTGGTTGCTCTTCAGTATAGGTCTACTCAAGCTCCTTTTGATTGGCAGTCAATAGGATAAAGACCATGAATGGGCAAGCCAGTTTGTTCGAGTTCGGACGATGGACATTATCTCAGTAGAATTCTTTCCATGCCCCGAGAAATGGAGCTCCACAAATAAGCACTTTGTTCGAGTTGTTTTTTTCTTTATATAAAGTCGGACTCATAGTGATTTCTTCCCGTCGTTTGCTTATAGCAAGTAGTTGGTTACCTGATGAGGTTCCAGATGAGGTAGATCAACTCTGGGTGACCTTAACTGTCGAACCTGCCGATCTAGAATAGCTACCGGCTCCTCCTCATAAGATAGATGCTTGTCCAATTGGACAGTGCTGAAATCTAACAAATGCGATGGATCGCCGTGATATTTTCAGAGCATGGATACATAAAACACTGGATGCACCGCTGACAAGCTAGGTGGCAAGGCAAGCTTATATGCCACCTCCCCCACACGATTAAGAATCTTAAATGGGCCAATAAACCTAGGGCTATGTTTGCCCTTCTTTCCAAATCTCATCACGCCCTTCATAGATGACAGTCGGAGCAATACTCCCTCCCTAACCATGAATGCTATATCTCAAACCTTGCGATCTGCATAGCTCTTTTGCCCGGACTGAGCTGTACGAAGCCTATCTTGAATGATCTTGACCTTATGTAAGGCATCCTGAACTAGATCCGTACCCAACAACCGAGCTTCTCCCGGTTCAAACCATCCAACCGGAAAACGACACCACCTACCACACAAGGCTTCATAAGGAGCCATCTGAATGCTCGATTGATAGGTATTATTATAAGAAAAATATGCCAAAGGTAGGAATTGATCCCACAAACCTCTAAAATCAATAACACACGCTCGAATCATATCTTCCAATATCGGAATAGTCTTCTTGGACTAGCTGTCTATCATGAAAGGTTGTACTTAGCTAGACTTGGGTGCCCAACTCTCATTGAACCGCCTTCCAGAAATGTGAGGTAAACTGCGTACCTCGATCTGAAATAATAGAGATAGGCACACCATGAAGGTGAACAATCTCCCTGATATAAATCCCAGCTAATCTCTTGGATGAATAGGTAGTGGAAACCGGAATAAAATGAGCTGACTTGGTCAGCCTATCAACAATAACCCAAACATCGTCTTCCCTTTATTCTGTTGTAGCCATGGCTGTTGCTTCGATGTCTGATGCTTGGATGGAGGGGACTCTTTCTCGTATTTTGCCTTTAGCTAGAGATAATGGCCCTCCTCCAATGTTGGGGGAACGGTGTTCAGAGTAAACTACCTCGAGCAGCATTTTTACGAAGGAAAAACCTCCTAATATTATAGGCCACCAGGGGCACGTTTCGTGAATTAACTCTTCGGTGGTAGAAAAGGACCTTGGGCGATTAGGAGTAAATGTGGATGGGTGGAAGGCATGGTCCTGCAAGCCCCCTCCCCCGAGGAGAACGTCAGAACATATGTTGAAGGTTTATTGAGCATGTATACCAGCCTTCTCGCGCTAGGTTCCCCAGATCAGGTCGTGCTTGATTTTTGTAAAAGGTGCCAAGTAACGCTGGCGCATGTTCATCCCTTCTTCTGGAGCATAGTATGGTCGATGAGATACTTTGCCGACAAGGCTGGGATAGATTTTACTCTTAGTCATCTCATACGGTTGCACCGGCCATTACGCCTCTGAGGTCTGGTTGCTCTTCAGTATAGGTCTACTCAAGCTCCTTTTGATTGGCAGTCAATAGGATAAAGACCATGAATGGGCAAGCCAGTTTGTTCGAGTTCGGACGACAGACATTATCCTAGTTGAATTCTTACCATGCCCCGAGAAATGGAGCTCCACACATAAGCACTTTATTCGAGTTGTTTTTTTCTTTATATAAAGTCGGACTCATAGTGATTTCTTCCCGTCTTTTGCTTATAGCAAGTGGTTGGTTACTTGATGAGGTTCAAGACATAGCCGAATGGTCTCATAATCTGGAAGCACGCAGGACTCATGATAGGCGCTGGTGGCGAGATCTTTCGAAAGGGAGACGGGAGGTAAATTATCGTGGTAGGTGCGTGGCGTTCTCTTTCCACCCTTCATTTTTCTTTTTCAGGGGAGACCTCCTCTTTGCTGACCTACTTGGTTCTGATACTGTAGGAGACATGAGTTCATTCGAGGCAAGACTGTCGGTTCAAGAATCGAGGAATGCTAGCAAAAGGAAAGATGTTCCATAGTCTAAGAAGGCTTATGGTAAGGCACTATCTCTACTGCGGCTGAGAGGAAATGAGTCGGTTGGTTGACAATCTTCTGGGATTGAACGTTTATTGGACATAGCTTTGGCCCTTGGTGAGGCTCATCGTTTTAGCCTTGTAGTAAGTTTTTGATCGTGATAAGGATGTTCTGGCCCGGTACTTTTTTTTTTTTTTTATACGCTTGGCTCATCATTTTCAGGCTTTTGACAGGCTCAAATTCGAGCTGCTTCGTTGCGAGACCCAACTGCAGGAAGCTCGGGTAAGGAGAAAGTCCCTCTAGCTTCTATGCATGGTAAAGCAAAATAAGCTCATTTCTTTAAGGTGCGCTGCAGATCGAGGCCATGCTCGGGAGGACTTCTGGGAGAAACAGGTATTTCGCTTTTTGTGCTAGCTTGTATTTCCTTCCCATCCCTTTTTTCTATCTTTTCAGGCCTTTGAAGCACTGCTGTTCCAGTTGAAGGGCAAGGCAGATGAGGTGGATCAACTCTGGGCGAGGTTGGTGCTGACAATCGTGAATTTGCTGAGCTACGAGCGTGCGTTAATGCTGATTCGGAGGACAAAATTAAAGCTCAGGCTGTAATATCCATTTTTGAGGCGCAATTTTAGGATGCTCACGCGAATGACTCCGCTCGAGCAAAGATGATCACGAGGCTCTCATCCGAGCTGTCGAGGGCCCAGTCCCGCAGAGAAGAGCTGTACAAGCAATTTAAGTGGCTACGACAAGGAGATATAACTGTGGCTCAGTATAAGATGAGGTTTCCAAAGTTGGATCGTCATGCCATCTAGATGGTTCTGTCGAATCGTGAGCGGATCGGGAGATTTGTTGATGGCCTTAACTACAATCTCCATGTTCTTGTGACTAGAGAGGGACTGTTGGGTGCTTCATTGTAGGAGGTGGTTGATATAGCTTGCAAGATTGAGGCGGTTTTCCATCAAGATCAAGAGGAGAGGAAGGCCAAGAGGCCTCGAGGTTCTGGAAATTTTTGTGACGCTCCTTCGAGGGGCTAGTTCCAGCATGGTAGGGGTCGTTCTTTCAGGCCCGTTCAGCCGGCTTGTCTCGAGTATCGTGGGGCATCTTCAAGTCATGGTTATCATAGTTCTTAGCAGAGTCAGCCTTTACTCAGTGCTCTTCTAGCATAGAGTTAATCTCGAGCCCCATCACTTCAAGGTTCGTATAGGTCGAGTGCATCAGCTGGTCTCTCCAGCGCGAGAGGTTCTCTTCAGTCCCATTCTCCAGCACCTGGGAGTTGTTGTGAGTGTGGAGAGTTTAGGAATATATGGAGGTAGTGTCCTCATTATACTGCTACCTCATCTTAGTAGAGGGGTAAGCCCTGGTCTTCTGGTCCAGTTTCTTCAGCTCTTGCCCGGCCAGCTAGGGGTGAGGGTCATGCATCCATGGGTCGCTCCAGAGGTGGACGTCGATTAGGTGGTGGTTAGGCTCGTTTTTATGCTCTTTAGCGCAGGACATATGCCATTGCTTCAGATTATGTCATTACAGGTATTATTTCAGTCAACCACATAGATTCCTCAATTTTATTTGATCCCGATTCCACATATTCTTATGTGTCCTCATATTTTGCTCAGCATTTGGGTATGTCCCGAGGGTGTCCTACTTTACCTATTTATGTATCTACCCCGGTGGGTGAGACTATCATTATAGACCATGTGTATCGGTCATGTTTGGTGACTATTGGGGGTTTGAAGACCCGAGTTGATCTATTGCTCTTGGGAATGGTGCATTTTGATGTTATTTTGGGCATGGAATGGTTATCTGTGTGTCATGCTATTCTAGACTATCATTCTAAGATAGTCACTTTGGCTATATCGGGTGTACCGAAGATCGAGTGGCGTGGTGTGACTGATTATCTTCCTAGTAGGGTGATTTCATTCATAAAGGCCCAATGTATGGTTGGGAAAGGTTGCCTTTCATATTTGGCATTTGTGAGGGATGTTGGAGCCGAGACTCATAACATTGATTATGTTCCAGTTGTGAGGGAGTTTCCCGATATGTTTCCTGCAGACCTGCCGAGCATACCATCGGATAGGGATATTGATTTTGGTATTGACCAGGTACCGGGCATTCAGCCCATTTCCATTCCTCCATATCGTATGGCACCATCGAAGCTGAATGAATTGAAGGATCAACTTCAGGAGATAAGAGGTTCATTCGGCCTAGTGTGTTACTGTGGGGCATAGCGGTTCTGTTTGTGAAGAAGAAGGATGGCACCCTGAGAATCTGCATTGACTACAGGCAATTGAACAAAGCAACAGTAAAGAATAAGTATCCCCCTCGTCGCATTGTAAGTTTGTTTCACCAGCTTCAGGGAGCGAGGTTATTTTCCAAGATTGATTGCCTTACGGGCTATCACAAGTTGATGATCAGGGATTCAGATATTGTTAAAACTACTTTCAGGACTAGATATGGGCACTATGAATTTCTAGTTATGTCTTTTGGGCTGACTAATACCTCAGCGGTGTTTATGCATTTGATGAACAATATATTTCAACCTTATCTGGATTCGTTCGTTATTGTTTTCATTGATGATATCCTGGTTTACTCACATGGTCAGGGGAAGCACGTGCAGCATAGTATTGTAGAGATTGAGGGAGGAGAAGCTTTATGCAAAGTTCTCCAAGTGTGAATACTGGCTCAGTTCACTGGCTTTCTTAGGGCACATGGTGTCCAACGAGGGTATTTAGGTCGAACCGAAGAAGATAAAGGCGGTTCAGAGTTAGCCTAGACCGACCTCAGCCACAAAGACTCGTAGTTTCCTTGGTTTGGCAGGTTATTATTGCCGGTTTGTTTTGGGATTTTCCTCTATTGCATCTCCCTTGACCAAGTTGACTCAGACAGGTGCCCCATTTGTATGGTCGGACGAGTGCTAGAAGAGCTTTCGAAAGCTCAAGACAGCTTTGACCACGGCTCCAATATTGATTTTGCCCTCAACTTCAGGTTTTTATACTATATATTGTGATGCTTCTAGAGTTGGTATTGGTTGTGTATTATAGAAGGAGGGTAGAGTTATTGCTTATGCTTCTCGTCAGTTGAAGCCCCACGAGAAAAACTACCCTGTACATGATTTGGAGTTGGCTGCGATAGTTCATGCTCTGAAGATTTGGAGGCGTTACTTGTATGTTGTATCTTCTATGGTATTCACCGATCATCGCAGTCTTCAGCATTTGTTCAAGTAAAAGGATCTTAATTTGAGGCAGCTGAGGTGGCTATAGTTACCTAATGATTATGATATTATCATTCTGTATCACCTGGAGAAGGGCAATGTAGTAGTCGATTCTTTGAGGTGAAAGGCCATTAGTATATGGAGTTTGGCATATATTCCAGTTGGGGAGAGGCCATTTGCAGTTGATGTTGAGGCCTTGGCCAATCGGTTTGTGAGACTGGATATTTTACATCCTACTTGGGTGTTGGCATGTGTGGTTTCTTTGTTTTCCTTATATGATCACATCAGAGAGCGCCAGTATGATGACTCGCATTTGTTTGTCCTCAAGGACAGGGTGCAACACGATGATGCCAGAGATATGACCATTGGTGATGATGGTATGTTGAGGATGAAGGGCCAGATTTGGGTGCCCAATGTGGATGGGCTTCGGGAGTTGATATTGGAGGAGGCCCATAGCTCGCGGTATTCCATTCATCCGGGTTTCACGAAGATATATCGGGATTTGAGGCAGCACTAGTGTTGGAGAAGAATGAAGAAAGATATTGTAAGATTTGTGGCTTGGTGTCTCAACTGTCAGCAGGTGAAATATGAGCTTCTGAGACCAAGTAGCGTACTTTCGCGGATCATTATTCCCAAGTGGAAGCGGGAGAGAGTCACTATATATTTTGTGAGTGGTCTTCCTCGGACTTTGAAGAGGTTTAATTCGATTTGGGTGATTTTGGATCCGTTGACCAAGTCTGTGCACTTTATTTCGGTATGTACTACCTATTCTTCGGAGCGGCTGGCATGGATCTTTAGCTGGGAGATTGTTCGATTGCTTGGTGTTCTAGTGTCTATTAACTCAGATAGAGGTATTCAGTTTACTTCTCAGTTCTGGAGGAAATTTCAGCGAGAGTTGGGCACGCAAGTAGAATTGAGCATAACATTTCATCCTTAGACGGACGTGCAGTCCGAGCGTACTATTAGGATATTGGAAGACATGTTTCATGCTTGTGTTATTGATTTTTAAGGTTCTTGGGGTAAGTTTTTGCCACTTGCAGAGTTTTCCTACAACAACAATTATCAGTGGAGCACTCAGATGGATCCGTATAAGGCATTTTATGGGCGGCTGTGTAGATCTCCAGTTGGTAGGTTTGAGCCTGGTGAGGCTAGGCTATTGGGGACAAAGTTGGTTTAGGATGCCTTAGAGAAGGTGAAGCTCATTCAGGAGAGGCTTCGTACCGCACAGTCGCGTCAGAAGAGTTGTGCGAACCGAAAGGTTCGAGATGTGTCTTATATGGTTGGTTAGAAGGTCTTACTGAAGGTTTTGCCCATGAAGGGTGTTATGCGGTTTGGAAAGAAAGGAAAGTTGAGTCCGCGGTTTATTGGGCCTTTTAAGGTACTTAGAATGATTGGGGGGGGCTTATAAGCTTGCCTTGCCACCCAGCTTGTCATGCATGCATCCGGTATTTCATGTTTCTATGCTCCAAAAGTATGTTAGGAACCCGTCCCATGTATTAGACTTCAGCACGGTTCAGTTGGATGAGGATGTGACGACCCGGATTTCCCACCATCGGGTCATGATGGCGTCTACTAGTGGAAGCTAGGTAAGCCAATTCTTATTTACATTTGCATTATTTACAACTCTTTTTTTAAGACTTTAAATAAAATCATGTAATTATAGCAGAATAAATAAATCTAGCGAAAGACTTAGCATATTTTACTAGAAATGATACAGAAAACCCAAACATGATACACTACCCAAGACTGGTGTCACAATACTCACAAACTTCTAGGAATAATACACATACCCGTCTGAAAGAAATATAAACTGTTTATCTCGAATACGTGAGATAACAGAATGAAAAATAAAGATAGAGGAGACAACAGGTCCTGTGGATGCCTGCAAGGCTACCTCGAGGTCTCAGTATTCGAAATACCCACAATCGTGCTACTGCCGCTGCTGCTGTCCGTAACCTGTATCTGCGCAAAAAGAGTGTAGAGTGTAGTATCAGCACAACCGACCCCATATGCTGGTACGTGTCTGGCCTATCCCGGCGAAGTAGTGATGAGGCTAGGACTAGACACCCACATAAACCTGTAAAGTTGAAATATATACATATACAACAGCAGGAAACATTATCGAACATTTATAAGGAAAGAACATGCTCTGAAGTAGCAACCAATAATATATAATATCAGAAATAATCTGAACAATAGAATAAGACTTACCTTCATGTCTCAATTCATTTTCATTTCGTATCTTGTGGTAGGAGTACCACTCGCTCCCAAATTTAATAATAGGCTACCAGCAACAATGGCCAATGCCAACAGTCATATAACTTCATGGTCGGCGTGCCACACGATCTCATTTTTTATTATATAAGTGGTCGACGTGCCACACGATCCCATTTCTTTAATATATAAGTGGTTGACGTGCCACACGATCCCATTTCTTCAATATATAAGTGGTCGGTGTGCCACACGATCCCAATCCTTCAATATATATTACCGACAATGAACCAATAATCTTCAATTCCAACAACATTTATATTACCGGTATAAAACCAATAATCTTGTAATTCAACAACATTTATATTACCAGTATAAAACCAATAATTAATAACTAATCAACAATATATGTATGTTACCAGTGTGGCACCAATAATCTTTAATCAACAATTTATATATTACCGGTATAAAACCAATAATAATTCCTTTCATGTAATCATATAAAATTAATAGAAATTTAATCTATTTAAGACCCACGGTCATGCTCGACCCCCAACATATAGATACTCTTCACCATGCCTGGATAAACCTGTGCAGTTAAAATATATATAGATACAAACAAAAGACAATATACAATAGTGAACATTTACAAGGAAAAAAACATACCTTGGTACAGTAGCATAATATTATATCATAAAAATAATATGGACAATGGAATACAGTTCTGTTTTCAAATTCACATCATTCACTTACAAGGGTACAACCACTCGTTCTCATTTTACTATCAATCCTTTCGTTTATTTAACCAAACCATACATAATATATTACCGGCTATAGTGGCCAATATCAACAATTATTATCCGTTAGTAGTGCGGCGTGCACTCCAACCCTCACGATAAGTCACCGGCATCTATGGCCAATAACAGTACAAATAGGCTACTGGCAACTATGGTCAATGCCAACAATCAATATTTGTTAGTAGTGGGGCGTACACTCCGACCCTTCCGATAAGTCACTGGCGCTATGGTCAATAACAATAATCAATACAATCTGTTACCGGCATTGAACCAATAATCTCTGATCAACAATATATATATGAATGTATTACCGGTATTAAACCAATAATCTTCAATTTCAACAATATTTATATTACCAGTGTAAAACAAATAAATAATAATAAATCAACAATATATGTTTGTTACCGGTGTGACACCAATAGTTTTTAATCAACAATTTATATATATTACCGGTATGAAACCCATAATAATTTCCTTTCATATAAGCACATAGGATTAATAGGAATTTAATCCTTTTAAGACCCATGGTCATGCTCGACCCCCAACGTATAGATACTCGTCACCATGCCTATACTTCAGACTCCACACATAACAATTAACATATAAACTCAATTCTTATTCCCTCAATCTAGGATAGATCAAACACTTACCTCGAAAGTTTACAAACAATTCAATCTGTAGCAATGCCTTTCCTTTCAAATTTGGCTCCAATCCAATCGTATCTATACACAATTGATTTAATATCATCAATTCTGCTTAACAAACTAGTTCATATGGCTAAATGTAATTTTTACAACATCTTGTCCGGAATAGTAAAAATCGACCCCGAGCCCACATGATCGAAACTCGATGTTCGAACCAAAATAAATTTACGCAATCATCCACGAGTTCAAATATACAATTTGTTCTTAAGTTCGACCCCAAAACGAGGTCTAGATCGCAAATTCTTTGAAAACCCTAACTATACTCATTTCTCTAATCTTTCTACCCATTTACACATATTTAGGCCTAGGAATTCAAATAATATTGATGGAAAATGAAAAAAATGAGTTAAGAATCACTTACCCAACAAGTTTGATAAAAATCTCCCAAGAATCTCCCCAACAAGCTGTTTGGAGAAGAGAGAGTTGAGAGAAATGGGATTTTATTCCGTCTGTTCTGTTTTTGTAGAACTTAAAATCACTGGGCGAATTTACTCTATGCGATCGCATGGCCTGTGATGCGATTGCATATAAGAAAATAAGGGGGGAAAAAAATTAATCTATGCGATCGTGGAACAGTAATGCGATCGCATAGAAGAAAAAAATAAGGGGCTGGACTTGCTCTATGCGATCGCATTGACTGCTATGCGATCCCATAGAAGGATTTCTGGGCCCCAAATTTGTACTCTATGCGATCGCGTAGGGATAATGTGATCGCATAGAAGGATTTCCTGGACTTCACATTTACTCTATGCGATCGTGGGGTAGTAATGCGATTGCATAGAACAAACTGGATGGCTACTAAATTAACTCTATGCGATCGCGACGGACCTATGCGATCGCATAGAACAAATTAAAGACTTCCCAATTAACTGTATGCAATCGCAGACATGCCTATGCGATCGCATAGAACAAAAACCTGGACACCAGCAACCAGCAAAAATACCAGACTTTTGTAAGTCCAAAATATCCCGTTTCTTATCTAAAACTCACCCGAGCCATCGGGGCTCCAAACCAAATATGTACACTGACTCAAAAATATCCTACGAACTTGGTCGCGCAATCAAATCGCCAAAATAACAGCAAAATCAATGAATTGAGCCTTAAAACTCAAGAATTCTTTCAAAATTTCATAACTTCCAAAATTTCCAATTTAAGGCCGAAACATGTCAAACGACGCCTGTTTTCAACCAAACTTTACAGGAAGCGCTTAACCACTATATATGACTTGTACCGGGCGTCGGAACCAAAATACGAGTCCGATACCATTACTTTTTAATCAAATTTCAGTTTCATTTTCCTTAAACATTTTTAGAAAATAATTTAACAGAAAAATTCTTTTACCGGGGTTCTAGACCTCGGATTTCGATTCCGGGTATACGCTCGAGTTACATATTTTTTTACGAATTTTCTGTGACTTTCAAATTACGGGTCCGGGTCCGTTTACCAAAAATATTGACCAAAGTCAACCATATCAATATTAATATCAAAATTGTTCAAAGCTTTCACATATTTCAACATAAACATTTTCCAGCTTCGCGCCCGGACATGCCATGCAAATCGAGGCAACTATAAATGAGGTTTTCAAGGCCTCAAAAGCTTAAAATGATTGAGAAAATAAGTGATGACCCTTTGGGTCGCCACATTCTCCACCTATAAAACATCCGTTCGTCCTCGAACGGACAAAAAAAAGAAGTACCTGAGTCAGGGAATAGATGAGGATATCGGCTCCGCATGTCAGACTCGGACTCCCAGGTCGATGCCTCAGGAGGCTGACCCCTCCACTAATCTCGCACAGAAAGAAAACTCTTTGACGTTAACTGTCGAACCTGCCGATCTAGAATAGCTACCGGCTCCTCCTCATAAGATAGATGCTTGTCCAATTGGACAGTGCTGAAATCTAACAAGTGCGATGGATCGCCGTGATATTTTCAGAGCATGGATACATGAAATACTGGATGCACCGCTGACAAGCTAGGCGGCAAGGCAAGCTTATATTCCACCACCCCCACACGATTAAGAATCTTAAATGGGCCAATAAACCTAGGGCTATGTTTGCCCTTCTTTCCAAATCTCATCACGCCCTTCATAGGTGACACTCGGAGCAATACTCGCTCCCCAACCATGAATGCTACATCTCGAACCTTGCGATCTGCATAGCTCTTTTGCCTGGACTGAGCTATACGAAGCCTATCTTGAATGATCTTGACCTTATCTAAGGCATCCAGAACTAGATCTGTACCCAACAACCGAGCTTCTCCCGGTTCAAACCATCCAACCGGAGAACGACACCACCTACCATACAAAGCGTCATAAGGAGCCATCTGAATGCTCGATTGATAGCTATTATTATAAGAAGAATCTGCCAAAGGCAGGAATTGATCCCACAAACCTCTAAAATCAATAACACACGCTCGAAGCATATCTTCCAATATCTGAATAATCTTCTCGGACTAATTGTCCGTCATGAAAGGTTTTACTTAGCTAGACTTGGGTGCCCAACTCTCGTTGAACCGCCTTCCAGAAATGTGAGGTAAATTGCATACCTCTATCTGAAATACTAGAGATAGGCACACCATGAAGGCGAACAATCTCCCTGATATAAATCCCAGCTAATCTCCCGGATGAAATAGGTAGTGGCAACCGGAATAAAATGAGCTGACTTGGTCAGCCGATCAACAATAACCCAAACAACATCAAACTTCTTCCGAGTCATCGGAAGTCCCGAAATGAAGTCCATAGTGATCCGCTCCCACTTCCATTCAGGAAGCTCAATTCTCTGAAATAAACTGCCAGGTCTTTGATGTTCATATTTAACCTGCTGACAATTTAGACACCGTGCCACATATTCCACAATATCCTTTTTCATTCTACGCCACCAATAGTGCTGCCGCAAATCCTGATACATCTTTGCTGCGCTTGGTTGAATAGAATACCGCGAACTGTGAGCTTCTTCTAGAATCAATTCTCTAAGCCTATCAATGTTTGGCACACAAATGCGCACCTTGCATCCTCAGAATCCCATCAGCATCTAAGGTGACATGCTTGGCACCTCCTCGTTGAACTGTGTCTTTAAGGTCACATAAATGAGAATCATTATATTGTTGATCGTGGATACGCTCTAATAGTGAAAAGCGAGAGACCGTGCAAGCTACCACTCGACTAGGCTCAGAAATATCCAACCTCACAAATGGGTTGGCTAAGGACTGGACATCCAATGCAAGCGTCCTCTGAATGACTGGAATATAAGCAAGACTGCCCATACTGGCTGACTTCCTACTCAAAGCGTCGGCTACCACTTTTGCTTTTCCCGGATGATATAAAATGGTGACATCGTAATCTTTCAGCAATTCTAGCCACCTTCTCTGCCTCAAATTTAACTCCTTCTACTTAAACAAATATTGAAGACTCTTATGATCGGTGTATACTTCACATGCCACACCATACAAATAATGCCTCCAGATTTTCAATGCATGAACAATCGCTGCCAATTCTAGATCATGAACTGGATAGTTCTTTTCATGAATTATCAGCTGCCTCGAAGCATAGGCAATAACCTTGCCATCCTGCATCAACACTTCACCAAGCCCGATACAAGAAGCATCACAGTAAACGGTATAAGGTCCCGTACCTATGGGTAAAACCAATACTGGCGTTGTGGTCAAGGCTGTCTTGAGCTTCTGAAAGCTCGCTTCACATTCATCTGACCATTCGAACTGAATACCTTTCTGCATCATTCTGGTTAGTGGGGTTGCAATAGATGAAAACCCTCCACGAATCACCAACGATAACATGCTAATCCCAAGAAACTCCGAATCTCTATGGTTGATGCCGGTCTAGGCCAGTTCTTGACTGCCTCAATCTTCTTTGGATCAACTTGAATGCCTGCTGCCATCATAATATGACCCAGGAATGCAACTGAACTTAGCCAAAATTCACACTTTGAATATTTTGCATATAGTTGGCTATTCTTTAGAGTCTGCAAAGCCACTCTAAGATGTTGCACATGCTCCTCCTGACTGCGGGAATATATTAATATGTCATCAATGAAGACTATTACGAACAAGTATAAATAAGGCCGGAACACCCGATTCATCAATTCCATAAAAGCTGCTGGGGCATTTGTCAACCCAAAAGACAAGACCGGAAATTCATAATGTCTGTACCAAGTGCGGAATGCTGCCTTAGAGACATCAGATGCCCTAATCTTCAGCTGATGATAGCCAAATCTCAAGTCTATCTTTGAAAAGACCTTGGCACCTTGAAGCTGATCAAATAAATCATCAATTCGCGGGAGTGGATATTTATTTTTGATAGTCACTTTGTTAAACTGCCGATAATCAATGCACATTCTCATCGAACCATCTTTCTTCTTTACAAATAATACCGGTACACCCCACGGTGAAACACTGGGTCTAATGAAATCCTTTTCAAGTAAATCCTGTAACTACTCCTTCAATTGTTTTAACTCTGGCGGAGCCATACGATATGGGGGAATAGAAATGGGCTGAGTGCTTGGAGCCAAGGCAATGCAAAAATCAATATCCCTATCGGGTGGCATACCCGGTAGGTCTAAACGAAACACTTTAGGAAATTCGTGAGCCACGGGTACAGAGTAAATAAAAGGAACCTCAGCACTAAAATCACGGACATAGGCCAAATAATCCAAACGCCCTTTTTCAACCATACGCTAAGCCTTAACATAAGAAATAACATTGCGGCTAGTATGACCAGAAATTCCTTTTCACTCTATACGAGACAAATTTGGCAAAGCTAGAGTCACAGTCTTGGCATGGCAATCTAAAATAGCATGATATGGAGATAGCCAGTCCATGCCTAATATAATATCAAAGTCCACCATATTTAAGAGCAATAAATCAGCATGCGTCTCAAGACCCTCAATCACCACAATACATGACCGATGAACTCGATCAACCACAATAGAATCGCCTACTGGTGTAGACACATAAACAGGAACACCCAGTGGATCACTAGGTTGAAATAAGTACAGTGCAAAATAGGAAGACACGTATGAATATGTAGACTTGGGGTCAAATAATGTCGATGCCTCTCTATCACAAACCAAAATAATACCTGTAATGATAGCATCTGAGGACTCAGCCTCTGGTCTGGCAAGAAGTGCATAACATTGGGACTAGGCCCCACCAACCTAAGCAGTATCTCTGGGATGATCAGCTGCTGGCTGGTCTCTACCTTTATCGGTCTGTGCTCCACCTCTATGACCTCTGCCTCCACCTCTATGTCCTCTACCCTCGCCTCTAGCTGGATGGGCAGGTTGTGGGGGAATCGGGGCCTAAACCATAGCACGAGAACCCTGCTACTGTGACTTAGCACCTCTAAATCTCGGGCAATGTCTCCTGATATGACCGAAATCTCCACACTAATAGCACACGTCTGAACGCGAAAGCTGGGAAAACTGGGACTGACCTCGCCGACCCGAATGATTACCTCGGAAACTCTAAAGTGGTTGTGCACTGATAGGTGCTGGTGATGCACTATACAGCTGCGAATCAGAGTAATCTAGCTGAGAATCACAACTACCAGAAGGGTCATGAGAATCCTGCAGGGCTGACTGAAAAGGCCTAGGAGGATGGCCTCTACCATATGAATCTCTAACCTCCAGATGAGGTACCAATGAACTTGCCTGAATTACGTAGTCTCTTATTCGACCCATGACCTGCTCCCTATGACAAAGCCATCTCGATCCGGCGGGCTGCATTTTCCGCCTCCTGAAAAGTGATTTCTGTCCCAACTCTCACAGCCATCTGCAGACGAATTGGCTGATTCAAGACATCAATAAATCTTCTCACCCTTACTCGATCTGTGGGAAGTATGACAATGGCATGACGAGCCAGGTCAATGAACCAAGTCTCGTACTGTGTGACAGACATAGAACCCTGATGAAGACGCTCAAATTGCCTACACAGAGCCTCCCTCTAAGTTGCTGGAAGGAAATTTTTCAAGAACAACTCTGCAAATTGGCCCCAAGTCAAAAATGATGATCCTGCTGGCCTAGATAGATAATAATCTCTCCACAAAGTCTTGGCAGAACTAGAAAACCGAAAAGTGGCAAAATCAACACCATTCGTCTCCACAATGCCCATAGTACAGAGAACCTTATGGCAGCTATATAGGAAGTCCTGGGGATCCTCTGAAGGAGTGCCTCTGTAGGTAGTAGTGAACAGCTTGGTAAACCTGTCCAACCTCCACAACGCATTAGCTGACATAGCTACACCATCACTAGCCTGAGTTACTATGATAGGCTGAACTACCTCAGTTGGCTGAATCACAGGAACCTGAGCCTGGGGAATTACTGGCTCCGGAGTGCGCGTAGCAGGAGTCTGATTACCTCCTCCAGCCTGAGAAGTGGCTGGTGCTACTGGTAGTACACCTGCTCTGGCGATACTGTCCATAAAACCTGTTATCCGGACAAAAGCATCCTGAAGATCCGGTGTAAACATAGCTCCTCCTGGGACCTGAGCTGGGCCCACTGGAACTGCTGAGGCTGGAACCTCCTCCTCGATATGAACGTAAGGTTCTGCCACTTGTGTTGTTGCTCGGGGCTGAGCTCTGCCTCTATCTCGGCCTCTAGGACGACCTCGGCCTCTGCCCCTAGCGGGAGCTGCTGCTGCTGGGGCCTCGGGCTGTTGGTCAGTGGATGAGGAAGTGCGTGTTCTTGCCATCTGCGGAAGAACAGAGTGGAAATTCAATTAGCACTTGAAAGATCAAAGTCGCACGACTGGAAAGAATAAAGGGAATATTTTCCTAACTCTATAGCCTCTAGGGATAAATACATATATCTCCGTACCGATCCCTCAGACCCTACTAAGGTTGTTCGTGAGTTGTGAGATCTGTGCAACCTATAGCTCTGATACCAACTTGTCATGACCCAGATTTTCCACCATCGGGTGTCGTGATGGCGTCTACTAGTGGAAGCTAGGCAAGCCAATTCTTACTTACATTTCCATTAGTTACAACACTCTTTTTAAGACTTTAAATAAAATCATTTAATTACAGCGGAATAAATAAATTTAGCGAAAGACTTAGCAAATTTTACTAGATACGATACAGCAAAACCCAAACATGATACACTACCCAAGACTGGTGTCACAATACTCACAAACTTCTAAGAATAATACACATAACCGTATGAAAGAAATTTAAACGGTTTATCTCGAATACGTGAGATAACAGAATGAAAAATAAAGATAGAGGAGACAGCGGGTGCTGCAGATGCCTACAATGCTACCTCGAAGTCTCAGTAGTCGAAATACCCACAATCGTGCTACTGTCGTTGCTGGTGTCCGTAACCTGTATCTGCGCAAAAAGTGCGCAGAGTGTAGTATCAGCACAACCGACCCCATGTGTTGCTAAGTGCCTGGCCTATCCCGACGAAGTAGTGGCAAGGCTAGGACCAGACACCCACATAAACATGTGCAGTTAAAATATACATAGATACAAACAAACAACAATATACAATAGTGAACATTTACAAGGAAAAGAACATACCTTGGTACAACAGCAAAATATTATATCTTAAAAATAATATGGACAATGGAATACAATTCTATTTCCAAATTCACATCATTCACTTATAGGAGTACAACCACTCGTTCTCATTTTACTATCAGTCCTTTCTTTTATTTAACCAAACCATACATAATATATTACCGGCTATAGTGGCCAATATCAACAATTATTATCTATTAGTAGTGCGGCGTGCACTCCGACCCTCCCGAAAGCCACCGCCATCTATGGCCAATAACAGTACAAATAGGCTACTGGCAACTATGGCCAATACCAACAGTCAATATTTGTTAGTAGAGAGGCGTACACTTCGACCATTCCGATAAGTCACCGGCGCTATGGCCAATAACAATAATCAATACTATATGTTACCGGCATTGAACCAATAATCTCTGATCAACAATATGTATATGAATGTATTATTGGGATTAAACCAATAATCTTCAATTTCAACAATATTTATATTACCGGTGCAAAACTAATAAATAATGATAAATCAACAATATATGTCTGTTACCGGTGTGACACCAATAATCTTAAATCAACAATTTATATATATTATCGGTATGAAACCAATAATAATTTCCTTTCATATAATCACATAGGATAAATAGGAATTTAATCCATTTAAGACCCACTGTCATGCTCGACCCCCAACGTATATATACTCGTCACCATACCTATAAGTCGGACTCCACACATAACAATTAGCATTTTAACTCAATTCATATACCCTTAAGCTAGGATAGATCAAACACTTACCTCGAAAGTTTACGAACAATTCAATCTGTAGCAATGCCTTTTCCTTTCAAATTTGGCTCCAATCCAATCGTATCTATACACAATAGATTTAATATCATCAATTCTACTTAACAAACTAGTTCATATGGCTAAATGTAATTTTTACAACATTTTGCCCGGAATAGTAAAAATCGACCCCGAGCCCACATGAACGAAACTCGAGGTTCCAACCAAAATAAATTCACCCAATCATCCACGAGTTTAAATATACAATTTATTCTTAAGTTTGACCCCAAAACGAGGTCTAGATCGCAAATTCCTTGAAAACCCTAACTTTACTCATTTCTCCAATCTTTCTACCCATTACACATATTTAGGCCTAGGAATTCAAGTAATATTGATGGAAAATGAAGAAAACAAGTTACGAATCACTTACCCAACAAGTTTGATGAAAATCGCCCCAATAAGCTATTTGGAGAAGAGAGAGTTGAGAGAAATGGGATTTTATCCCATCTGTTCTATTTTTGCAGAACTTAAAATCACTTGGCAAATTTACTCTATGCGATCGCAGGGCTTGTGCTGTGATCACATAGAAGAAAATAAGGGGGCAGAAAAATTACTATATGCGATCGTGGAACAGTAATGCGATCACATAGAAGAAAAAATGAGGGGATGGACTTGCTCTATGCGATCGCGGGGACTGCTATGCGATCGCAGGGACTGCTATGCGATCGCATAGAAGGATTTCTTGGCCTCAAATTTTTAATCTATGCGATCGCGTAGGGATAATGCGATCGCGTAGAAGGATTTCCTGGACTTAACATTTACTCTGTGCGATCGCGGGGTAGTAATGTGGTCGCATAGAACAAACTGGATGGCTACTAAATTAACTCTATACGATCGCGAAGGACCTATGTGATCGCATAGAAAAAATTAATGACTTCCCAATTAACTCTATGCGATCGCAGACATGCCTATGCAATCGCATAGAACAAAAAACTGGACACCAGCAACCAGCAAAAATACAAGATTTTTGTTAGTCCAAAACATCCTGTTACCTATCCGAAACTCACCCGAGCCCTCGAGGCTCCAAATCAAATATGTACACTGATTCAAAATCATCCTACGAACTTGCTCACGCGATCAAATCGGCAAAACAACATCAAAATCAATAAATTAATCCTTAAAACTCAAGAATACTTCCAAAATTTCATAACTTCCAAAATTTCCAATTTAAGGCCGAAACATGTCAAACGACGTCCTTTTTCAACTAAACTTTACGGGAAGCGCTTAACCACTATATATGACTTGTACCGGGTGGCGGAACCAAAATACAAGCCCGATATGTGACAACCCAAAGGGTCATCACCTGTTTTCCTTATTTGTTCCACGCTTCCGAGGCCTTGAAAACCTTATTTTATATTGCCTCAATTTACGTGCGTAGTCCGGGCACGTTACCGAAAATTTTTGTGTTAGAATATGTGAATTCTATGGAAAATTTGAAGAAATTTGATATTAATATTGATATAGTCGACTTCGGTCACATTTTTGGTAAATGGACCCGGTCCCGAGATCGGACGGTCCGGGATGGTCCGTTGGAAAATATGGGACTCGGGCATGCGTCCGGAGCCGAATTTTGTGTCCTAGAGCCCAAGATATGAATTTTTCTGTTAAATTGTTTTGCTGAAATTATTAATGAGAATGGAAATAAAAATTTATTAAAAGACCATGGTATCGAGCTCGTATTTTGGTTCCGATGCCCGGTACAAGTCTTATATATTATTTAAGTACCTCCGGCAAAGTTTGATGGAATTTGAACGTCGTTTGATGTGTTTTGAACCATGAGTTCCAAATTTGAAAGTTTATTAAATCATGAATTTGAGGATTGATTCTATGAAAACGATGTTGTTTTGGCGATTTGATCGCACGAGCAAGTTCGTAGTATGTTTTTCAGGTTGTGTGCATCTTTGGTTTGGAGCCCGAGGGCTTGGGTTAAAATTTGATAGTCCGTTAGAGCAAATTTTGAAAATTACACAGCTGGTATTTTTCCCCAGCTGATATCTTCGATATTGCGAAGAAATGCTCGCAATTGCGAGAAATCCCAATAACAGCCGAGGTTCGCAAATGCGAACACAAGGTCACAAAAGTGAAGTGGCCGAGGATTAGGCCTACTTCGCAAATGCGAAGCAGCACAGAAAAGGGTTACGTTCGCAAATGCGAACAAATGTCGCAAATGCGAGTTGGCCAGAATTGGCCTGAGTTTGCAATTGCGAACATATCCTCGAAAATGAGAGATCCGCAGACCAGACCTGTCATGTTCGCAATTGCGAACATATGTTCGCGATTCCCATATCCGCAGCTGTGCAATCTGATACTTAAATGATTTTAAACCCCTTTTTCACCATTCTTTCAAAACCCAAAACACCACACACGATTTTCTAAGAGCAATATCACTCCAAATAACTTGTAAGTCAATTTTTACTCAACTCTTTCAATTCCTAACATCATTAAACATGTTTTCCATGAGAAATCGAAGGTTTTTATGGTTGAAATTGTTGTTTTGGGGTTGAACATAGGTTTTTCATAAATTGGGGAATCAGACGTCGATTTGAGGTCCGATTTCGAAACAAATCATATAATTGAACTCGTGAGGGAATGGGTAACCGGATTTTTGTCCGAACCCCGAGTTTCGACCACATTGGACCGGGGGGCATTTTGGGAAATTTTGGGTAAAACTTTGAGAAAACAATTTTTATGCATCCAAACCAATTTATATAGTATTTAATAAAGTAATTGAACCAATTGTGATTAGATTCGAGCAAGTTGAAGGTTGAACTTCGAGGTAAAGCGATAGTTGAAGGCTAAATGGACTTCAAGTCTTTGAGGTAAGTGTTTGATCTATCCTAGCTTGAGGGAATAGGATTGAGTGTGCTAATTGCTATGTGATCGAGTGCGGTGTATAGGCGTGTCACGACCCCAATCCCGGTCGTGATGGCACCCAACACAACTGCTAGGCAAGCCCGACCATTTACACTCTCATCCTGATCCGGTCAATTAAGTCCAGAGTCGATCTCACAGGGAATACCTGTTACAACCCATATCCACACACGTTAGTTCATGCCATAAGTTAGATAACACAAATCCAAGAAGGAATTATCCTTGAGATGATAAGAAGTTAATCCGATTAATCTTAAGTGATACAAGGGTGTGCATAAGGGTGATTAACAAGTATTAAAACTTAAACGAATCAAGGATGATGTAACTCGTACTTTTGGGTAAACCTATAGATGCTTAGTATACTTAGGAGGTCATGATTTAAGGTATTTGAATCATATAATATCCGTATCATAATTCTTGAAGTCAAACGAGTTATGAAACAAAAGTCGACAAAAGTTGTTGCAACTTAGGTTCATAGTTTTACCTAAACTTTAGGTCAAATGTTATTAAGTCTTTCTCCCAATATACTTGGAATTACGGGGTGATCTACCCACCATATTGAAGATCTATGAGTCTAGTTTCCAACGCATTAAACGGTTTAGCAATACGACATTGGAATAGAGAGATATAGATATTTTCGTGAGACTGCACAAGCTGCTAGGTGCAAGTAAGTGAGTCACCTACTTGGTTAAATGTCGGCCCAAAAGAGGGAATTTCGGGTCAGAAAAGGAGCCCATTAAAAGGCTTATCTTCTGCAATATATCCCTCTTTATATTTCACAAATAACCAGACCTAAAACCCTGCAAACTTCCTCCCAAAAATTATCCACAAACCCTAATTGATTTTCCCTTTCTTTCAAGTTCAAATTGGGGGTAAACACTAGAGTTTGAAGAACCAAGTTAAAGGCTGAGTTATCCAACAACAAAGGTGAGTTTACTGCTATATTTCATACATTTATTCTGCTGTAAATTCATGGTAATTCGTTATATACATGTAAGAACTCACGGGACGGTGATCGGAAGCCGTGAGTTCAAGTTATTCACTTGTAGCGGACTATTTTGTGGACTGTTTTGTGTTGCTGTTGGGCTGCGTTTTTATTATTGTTTTGTGGAGTTTTGGAGGAGGCAGGGTGTGGAGAAACACCATATATATGTTGGATTGTGGTCTTCTAGTTCTTCGTAATATTTTTGGGTCATTTGGTACGACTATAGTGGCCGTCATATGTATGATGTGATTAGGTTGTGTGTGGACTGTTTTGGGAGGCTCAATATGTTTATTATTGATGTTGTTTAGGCTGTTTGGTGATTGTTTTGAATGGTGTGAAGTCATATATATAGGGGAGGTGCTGTCCGTTTCATCACAAAATAGGTTGTGATTGGTACATAATAGTTGCGACGCTTAAACGTTAACGATAGTGTCATTTCTCCTATCGTAGACTAAGGAGTCGTGACGTTTGCATAGCTTGAGGTTGTGGCAGTATATACAAGGTATGTGAGGCTATTCCTTTCCTTCTTTTGCACGACTCCTGTAGATGCGTGATTTTGCCCCTACCCGAGATTTTTTATATTTTTAGCGTAAAATATTTAGTTTAGTTTTAATATAGCTATTTTAGCTAAATTTGACTCTTCTACTTTATTTTTACCTTAAAATGAAAAATAACAAAAATATAGTTTTATTAATGTTTCGTAGTCATTTTAAACTTGAAAAATACAAAAATATTACTTTATATTTTTATCTTTTTATAAAAACGAAAATAATAAAAAATAGTTTCATTAATATTTTGTAGTTATTTTAAACTTGAAAAATGTAAAAAAATAGTTTTATTTTAACTATGAGTATTATAGTTATTTTGATTACCTAAGATTAATTAAATAACACCATTCTCGGTTCCGGGCGAAGAATAATATTCGGGTTCAAACTACCCGATTTTATAATTTTCGGACATAGCCCGTAATAATCCGAGCCTACCACACGTGGGGGACATGGACTGAGCACGAGATATGCCCATAATTCTTGAAACCCACGTGGAGACCCATTACTCTTGGTCTCTCACGTGTGCATCTATGGAAGATGGGCATGAACTATTTGTTTGATTTAAAAAATAAAAAACAATAAGAAAATGAGGAGGGGACCATTGGTTTTGGTCCTCAAATTTTGAAGACAATTGCCGGATCTCTTCTTTTTCTTCAATAAAAATAACACTCCACATTCCATAGAGGGACCACTATTGAATCTTCCTGCAAAAGAACTAAAAACCAAAAAAACCACACCCTAAAAAAGGGGAACCAGCCGTTACACACAACCCTAGCACCCCTAATTCGTTTCTTCTCCATCAACTCCAACAGACCCCTTTCTTTGACCTAGCCGTCGATCTCATTCTCTTTCCTCTTCCATCAATAAATTTCGACCTCACTCACTGCATTCACACACAATAGCAGCATCAAATTCAAAAACAAGAAAATTTTCAAAATCTGAGATAAAAAAAAAGTTCTGAAGAGGAGAAAGAAAAATCAGAGCTGTAGTTGATTTTCATATGTTATTTGGCTATTCTTAAGGGTTTTTCTGCGGCTATTTCCTTCGCCTAGCAGGTAAAATCGAAAACCCTGTAATTACTTGAATTTTGAATGACAAAGAGCATGATTTTTTAAGACAAATTCTGGACGATTCTTGTTTGTGATGAGTTCTCTGTTAAATTTTTATTTCTGTGGAAAACAATTGACATATGTTAGTCCAGTATCTTGAAGCGTGAGAGTAGTTACTGGAATTTTGTTTAATAAATTTAGGAATTCTAGTAGATTCTTGGTAATTTCTAAAATATTGAAGTGATCTCATTATTAATATAGATAAAGGCTAGATCTGATTTGAGTGACACCAGAATGGACGAAATGCAATGATTTACTAAGTTTATTGTGCTTGCAAGTTGAATTGTCTCAACTGTCCCTTTTAAGTTCATATCACATTTTGCTTTCCGCTTCTTTCAGATTTTTCTTAAGTATTGGATACATTGTGATAGCATTTTGAGACTGTGTATGCATTTGTGGGATTGACGACAAAATTTAAGTTATTGACGTGTAAATGATATCAATCCGTTGAAACATAAGCGATAGGAACAAAATATAAGAGATGGTTTCTAGATAAATGCATTGTTTGTTTCATTTATAAGCCACGAGTCGAGACGAGCCAAAGGCAGCATTAAAGAAAATTTTTGACTCGCATTTATAAATATCATAGCTTACTTTAGGCGCGATTAATAAATTATTATAATCATGAATACGGTTCTCATAGCATGATCACGATACATAATTCCCAATTCGAATGTGTTTTAAGTGACTCGACCACAACGTCAAACAATATTAAAATACACAAATGTCGGGTCCTTAATAAAATTTTAGACTCGGAAGGACCGTTTAGCGAATTTTACGGTCTTTCCCGAAGTTAACAAAGACGGAGAATCTTTAGGCACGTTAGTTAATAAAATTACTTTCCTAAATACGGGTTCGCATTTATGTGACCAAAATCTTACTCTCGGCGAAACTAAAATACATTAAAGTCACAGGCGTACCGGTTGCGGTGTGACTCGAAATGTGTTTTCGTGACGTCGCAATTCTTCTAAAATTGAAAAAGCGGAACATAATAGCACATAGTTAAAATATATAAAGAAATCAGATAAAAACAAAAATTGCAGTTGAGCAACCGTGCTAAAACCACGGAATCCGGGAGTGCCTAACACCTTCTCCCGGGTTAACAGAATTCCTTATCCAGGTTTCTAGTTTCGCAGACTGTATTACCGAGTCATAAATTTCCTCGGTTCGGGATTAAACCGGTGACTTGGGACACCATTATTTTTCCAAGTGGCAACTCTGAAAAAATTAAATAAATTGATCCCGTTCCGACTATCCTTTAAGTGGAAAAACTCCTTCCGTGATTATTATTATGTCCCTTTTCGGGGTGTAGTAGTAAACAGTGGCACATTTACGTTTATATGTATATGTGTGAGAAAAGGAGGTGTGACAGCTCTAGCGACTCTGCTGGGGATGGGTAACCCAGAACTTCGGTTCAGGGTTTAAGAATTCGAGCTCAGTTAAATTGTTGTTTTTGTCTATATCTGATTTTATTATATATTTAATTAATGTGCTATATGTCTACCGCTTTGATACTACTTGCACTGTATATACAAACTGCTATATGTTTACCGCTTTGATACTATCTGAACTGTATATACAAACTGTGCCGAAACCCTTCTCTTCTCACCTATGGGGATGTGCTCACTGGATGAGACTCCCTATTCTGTTAGTGTCATACCCCGAAATAATAAAGAGGCTCGGAAAGTTTCTAAGCCGGTTGGCCTTTTGGTTCCTGGAAAGGAGCTCCTTCCTCAGCCCGAGTTGTCCGCTTGGGTACACAGTCTAGATCACATACCGAGGTTCTGAGCTTAGAATAACATGACTTCATGCCGGATCTCTAGTAGGAAACGCTTATTTGCATCACGTTGCATTTGACTTAGGGGACTCAACACAGGGGTTGGGTCCGTCTAGGACAGGTGACCCGGTAATCAAAGACCGAGCATATTATATGTTGCATTTATTTATCATGTATTATTATGATGATTGGTTAAATTCCGAAAAAACAAAAAAAAAGAAATAGAATTTTGGAATAGAAAAATGTCAAAAATATTGACGAAATGCTGTCGAAAATTTGAAAATTTGATAGGAAGAGCAATTTTGTTGAAATAATTGGTCATAAAATAATCTGACCGAACTACGCTGGTTTGATTCTCACATGGTGTGAGATACGTAGGCAACCTTCATCGGGTCCAACCACCCCTTAAAAAAATAAAAAAAAATGTGTCGAAGTTTTAGTTTTCAATAAAATCAAAGTAACGCTGTTTTTGAAAATAGTCGAATGTTCCGAAAAAACACCGGAAGACTGTTTTTGCAAATTGAAGTCTTTTCTTTTTTTTTCGAATAATGGCCTTGAAATATTCCATGTGGAAATGTTGAAAGGCCGTAGCCTCAAAATAAAGTTTGGGTTACCACCCCTTTTAAAAAAAAAGATCAATAAAAAAAATGTGTTTAATTTTGTCAATAAAATCAAAGTGATGCCGTTTTTGAAAATAGCCGAATGTTCCGAAAGGAAGCCGGGAGGCTGTTTTTGCAAAAATAGCCGCTTTGAGTCATTTTAGATAATTTACAAGCATAGCCTTGAAATATTCCTTGTGGAAATGTTGCAAGGCCATAGCCGCAAAATCAAGTTCGGGTTCACACCCCTTTTGCAAAAATAACCAAAAAAAATGTGTCAAATTTTTGAGTTTAATAAATAAATCGGGTGATGCTATTCTTGTTTAAAATAAGCCGAATGTTCCCCAAAAGGACGCCAGAAGGCTATTTTTGCAAGAATAGCCACTTTGAGACTTTGTAAATAATTTTTGGGCACAGCCTTGAAATATTCCCTCGTGGAAATATTGAAAGGCCGTATCCGCAAAATTAAGTTTGAGTCATCACTCAACTTTGCAAAAAAAAAAATATGGTTTTGCTGAAATGGCCACATTTGGCGTTTAAACTTTCTCAGTCTTGTGTTGGCCTGTGTCGGTGCTGAACGATGCCCCATGGGCCCTAAGATGAAAATTTTTGAATTTGTAGTCTCTTAAATAAAATTTTGCAAAAATAGCCGCTTTGTCAAATAAGTCATTACATGGCCAATTTTGTAAAAATAGTCAATTGACATTAGAAACTTCTCAGTCTTGTGTTGGCTTATGGCGATGCCGAACGATGCCCCCATGAGCCACATGAGATTTTTTTTTCAGTTTATCTTTTGGAGTCGGCTTCTACAATTTTTCTTCAAAAAAGAAAAAAAATCAAATAAACATCTCTTTATTTCTTGCATTAATTTGCAAGAACTACGCTCGGTCTGATTCATGCGGGGTCATGATACGTAGGCAATCTCCAAAATATTCGACCACAACTGTATATGTATGTATATAATATAAAATAAAAAAATAAAAAATTTGATAAGGACTGTCTGAGTCCATTCTAACATGTTTTGTCTTGAATTGTAAAGTAAGTAGAAGGTGGTTGGTTTGTGACAAGCGGACAACGCAAGATCCTCGAAAGATGGTACAGGAGGAAATAACCCAAAGATTGAAAAGCTTAGAACAGCGGTTGAAAAACACGCACGGGTTGGCAAGTCAAAAGAGTGTTGCTTTCAAAGATCTATGCTTGTTTCCCGATGTCCACTTGCCACCTGGTTTCAAGATTCCCAAATTTGAAAAGTACGATGGACATGGACATCCCATAGCCCATTTGAAAAGGTATTGCAATCAACTAAGGAGTCTGGGAAGAAATGAAGAATTGTTAATAGCTTACTTTGGGGAAAGCCTTACAGGAGTAGCCTCTGAATGGTTTTGGGATCAAGATGCATCTCGCTGGCACGTCTGGAACGACATGGCACAAGCCTTTGTCAAACAATTCCAATACAACATTGACATTGCCCCAGACCGCATTTTCCTTTCAAATCTGAAGAAGAAATCAAGTGAAAGTTTCAGGGAATATGCCCTTAAATGGAGAGAGCAAGCGGCTCGTGCTGAGCCACCCATGGATGACCATGAGTTAATCATTGTCTTCCTTCGGGCTCAAGAGCCGGATTATTTTCAGAACATGATGTCCGCGGTTGGTCAATCCTTCTTGGATGTAGTCAAAATGGGAGAAATGGTAGAGAACGGTCTTAAGACAGGCAGAATTATAAGTCAAGCGGCTCTCAAGGCTGCAGCTCAGGCTGTCCAATTTGAATCTAGTGACACGAATGAGAGGGATGAAGAAGTCATGATGATATCGGGGTCAAGAAAAGGTTCCAGAAGAGTACCTCGACGGTATGGGATGTCTCGACAAGTTTTCCATAATTCCCCTGAGCATTACTATCCACCTCCGAACACACCATACCCAGTTGATCCACCCCAGTATGTTATTCAGCCATCAAATCATCCAAGAAAGCGAGCACGAGCATCACAAAATCTCTATCAGCCTCTGCAAAATTTCCAAATACCTTATAACCTACTTCCAAACCAAGGGCATAGAAGGGAACCGAAGTTGAAGGATAATTTCACACCAATAGGAGTTTCTATGAAAGCTTATTTGAGAAGTTAAAGAAACAGGACATGATTGCACCCATCCCTCCAAATCATGTGGACCCACGTGCAAGGAGCTTTGACCCATCTAAAAGGTGTGAATACCATTCCCATGCCCGGGGCACAACATGGAAAGTTGTCGGGATTTGAAAAGGGAAATAGAAAGGATGATCCAAGAAAGATTGATTGTGATTCATAACGGTGACACCCAGAATATCGCGCTGAATCCATTACCTGCACCTGATGATACACACTTTCTGGCGGTGATGCCTGGTGGCACGGAATATGAGAATCCACTCGGGAATTTGCCGACTGAAATGAGAGAAGGCCATAGTGGTTCTGATAATCAAATTCGTGGCTAAATGTCAGGCTTATCAATTGGAGAGTCATTTGTGGTGGCTTATTTTGTTGTCATTTCTATTTGTCCGAGTTATTTCAGAATGGTAATCCGAATGTTGTTTTGTGGCTCAAACCTTTTATCATTGTATTTTTCTTTTGATCATAGTGTCTCATCTAAAGGGGTCTAGGTTCGTCCTAAGTATTGTACCCTAGTTTTGTTTTTTTTGGTTGTTCGAGTCGTTGTTTTATCGGTTAATGCAATGACCTATTTTATATTATTTCTAGACATTTTCTGTTATTTAGTCCTCTCCTTCCTATAGTTCTTTTTCTGCTAGCTCTAGTGACATGACGTGCGCACATAGTTCTGCTCTGATCTTAAAAGTTAATCACAAAACCATTGGGAGGTGATCGAGATATTTAAATGAAGTAAGAACGGTTTGAGATTATTCGAAACCCGAGTCATGAGAAACTGGGGCAAGTAAAAGAAAATCGCTAAAGGCAGCTGCCAAAATTGACATGGGGTCGTTCATAATAATGAAAATGAGAGTGTTGCCCAAGAGTGCTTTAAAGATATGACGAATATTAATTGTGTTGTTTACACTTGGCATGTTTTGAAGATTGGAATGACGAAGGCATTTTGTTATGTTATCCATACACTTTATCCATCGTCAACCCTTTGAGCCTTATTTTAAATTCTTTCATACCCCTCCTTCGGAATTAGTTGCAAAGACTAGAAACATAAGTTTGAAAGGTAAGAGAAGAAAGGGATAAAGAAAAAAGTAAAGAAAAAGAAAACAACAAAAAGAGATAAAGAAAAGAAAAAGAAAAATGTATGAAAAAAAAAGAGAAACTTGAAAAAGAGGAAATGGGAACTACGTTTGACCTGATTCCTCAAAGAGGATACGTAGGCGCTTCACAGCTCGGTCATAGTGTAAATAAAAAACCAAAAAATCCCCAAGCAAGAAACGGGGGCAGTAAAAAAAAATTATGTTTATGTAAGGAAAATATGGGATTCCGAAGGTTGTAATTTTGAACCCAATTTGTTTTATTTTGGGCCTTTAATACCCTTTCTTTCTAGCCCTGTCCAAACCCACATTAAAGTCCAAAGAAAGACCTTTTGACCAATCTTCAAAAGAGGCCGAGTTAGGCAAATGATAGAAGTTTCATCGGGACATAACATTCTGATTCCCGGCAGAAAGACTCCGATCTCCAGCAGAAAATAGGAGTGTCTTAGCAGTAACACCACCAATCCCCAGCGAAAAGTAACACAAATGAGAGAGTCTTAGTGGTGAAAACCTTCACAGGCACCATAAAGCGATGAAAGCTGAGAGAAAAAACCGAAATGAGAGAGGCTTGATAGTGAAAACCCCTCGGGCACTACAAGTCGAACGAAGATTGGAAATCAGATGGGAAAGCCCCAGGCGAAGATTACAAAAGGCGATTTAACGACGGAAGATAGGCTATATGTGCATGTCATGTCCATTAGAGTTGGTATCCACGTTTGATAGGTTTATTTTATAATTTTTCTTTTAGAGAGTCATCTTCTTTTTTGTCTTTTATTCTGTTTCCTTTTATCTTTCTCCTATTTATCAAAAATTCCCCAATAGAGTCTGTTTGCAAGAAATGACTGCAAAATTTTCCATCTGCTTTCCAATTACGCAAGACGAGATTTGATTGGTACACCCAAGTGGTATAAGTCAGGAGGGATCAGGCGCAAGGCCAGTGTCCAAAGGGATATTCCCCAGCAATAGGAATATGACAAAGGGATGGATTGGTGTCAATAAGGATATCTCAAGGAAGGTTAATGACCTCGAGGAAGGTTAATGAGACTCAAAGGTTGGGAAATGCCCAGTCCTTAGATATGCCGCAAAAGAAGGAGAGATATCCCCAGCAGAAAGGTATTTTCAGTGACAAGGGTGAACAAAGAAAATGGTTCACCAGTAAAACATGCAAGGTCTTCACGAAGGGTCATTATCATAGGAATTGGGGTGGTCATTGGAAAACCACGTGGAAAGGTTCACGAATAAAGAGTCGTCAAGGAAGGCGGGGAAGCAAGAAAGGAGAAAGCTATCCCCAGCATGAATATCATCAAATAATAACATCCCCAGCAAGTTCTGATAATGAAACGCAGAGCAGGGAAAGAGGAGGAGAACCATCCCCAGCAGGAGCACCGCAACCAGCCACCACATTTTAAAACTAACCAATTTTTCTTTGATTTGAAATAGGAAAAAGAGGGGTTGTTGGCAGAAAAGCATGCCACGAAGAAGATTCTCAAACTGGGGCTGAAAATTTTCTCCCGTTGTGAAAATTTTCCCGAAACCAAATACCCGATTGGGGAAAGAAGCCAGATAACGTGAGGAAATGATCTTTGAACCCGATTATCCCCAGCAGCTTTGAAAGAAAGAAAACAACAAGCGGTGATAGAGGAAATTTTACCCCCAACAGACAGGACAAAACGCGGAAGCTTGCGTTCAGAAAGGCAAGAGGCCGGTATCATCCCCAACAGTTCTCGAAAAAATGAAACGCTGATTTCGAGAGTTCCCCGGCAGCATTATATCCCACAAGTTTTTCAAGGGTGCAAAGCGCGAGTCCCGAAGGAGGTTTGGAAAGAGGAAAAAGGAAAAGGGGTCCCCCGACAGGACAATCCTCAGCTAATGACATTTCAATCCCCCGCGATCCCGGGAGAGAATAAAAGGTTTTGAAGGGAGTAGAAAAAGAGGAAATAGAGAAGATTTTCCCAGCAGCATCATCCCTAGCAGGTAAGTAAACAATTCCAAAGATATCCCCAGCAGTCAAGGGAAAAATAACACGACCTAGGAGGAAAGCAATTCCGAAACAAGGTAATTCGGAAGAAAGGATGGGATGGAGTTAGTGAGTTGATGTTGAAGTCAGGGAGCCCGCCTGAAGAATAGAGTGGCGATTTAGTTTTGAAAGTTGTAGTTGAAGTCAGGATGCCCGCCTAAAGAATGGAGTGGCGATTTAGTCTTGAAGATATAGTGGAAGTCGGGGAGCCCGCCTGAAGAATGGAGTGGCGATTTAGTTTTGAAGTTGTAGTTGAAGTCAGGGAGCCCGCCTGGAGAATGGAGTGGCAATTTAGTCTTGAGTTGATGTGGAAGTCAGGGAGCCCGCTTGAAGAATGGAGTGGCGATTTAGTTTTGAAGTTGTGGTTGAAGTCAGGGAGCCCGCTTGAAGAATGGAGTGACGATTTATTTTGAAGCGCAGTTGAAGTCAGGGAGCCCGCCCGAAGAATGGAGTGGCGATTTAGTTTTGAAGTTATAGTTGAAGTCAGGGAGCCCGCCTGGAAAATGGAGTGGCGATTTAGTCTTGAGTTGTAGTTGAAGTCAGGGAGCCCGCCTAAAGAATGGAGTGACGATTTAGTTTTGAAGTTATAGTTGAAGTCAGGGAGCCCGCCTGAAGAATGAAGTGGCGATTTATTTTGAAGTAGTAGTTGAAGTCAGGTAGTCCGCCTGAAGAATGGAGTGGCGATTTAGTTTTGAGTTGTAGTTGAAGTCAGGGAGCCCGCCTGAAGAATGGAGTGGCGATTTAGTTTTTGAAGTTATAGTTGAAGTCAGGGAGCCCGCCTGGAAAATGGAGTGGCGATTTAGTCTTGAGTTGTAGTTGAAGTCAGGGAGCCCGCCTGAAGAATGGAGTGGCCATTTAGTTTTGAAGTTATAGTTGAAGTCAGGGAGCCCGCCTGAAGAATGGAGTGGCGATTTATTTTGAAGTAGTAGTTGAAGTCAGGTAGCCCGCCTGAAGAATGGAGTGGCGATTTAGTTTTGAGTTGTAGTTGAAGTCAGGGAGCCCGCCTGAAGAATGGAGTGACGATTTAGTCTTTGAAGTTATAGTTAAAGATAATTTAATAGGAAGTGAAAAACAACAATTAGAGGTTTTAGATGAAAGAAACAAGAAGAAGGAAGCAACAATTGGAAGATTTCAAGTAAGGCATCAATTTAGACCTAGTCTGAGGAATTATCTCCTAGCGTCAAAATCTTAGTCCGATGAATCTTTCTCCTAAGATATCAAAATCTCAGTCTGATGAATCTTTCTCCTGAGATCACAACAATTTAGACCTAGTCCGAGGAATTATCTCCTAGCGTCAAAATCTTAGTCCGATGAATCTTTCTCCTAAGATATCAAAATCTCAGTCTGATGAATCTTTCTCCTGAGATCACAACAATTTAGTCCGATAAATCTTTCTCCTAAGATATCAAAATCTTAGTCTGATGAATCTTTCTCCTGAGATCACAACAATTTAGACCTAGTCTGAGGAATTATCTCCTAGCGTCAAAGTCTTAGTCTGATGAATCTTTCCCCTAAGATATCAAAATCTTAGTCTGATGAATCTTTCTCCTAAGATATCAAAATCTTAGTTTGATGAATCTTTCTCCTAAGATCACAATGATTTAGACCTAGTCTGATGAATTATCTCCTAGCGTCAAAGTCTTAGTCCGATGAATCTTTCTTCTAAGACATCAAAATATCAGTCTGATGAATCTTTCTCCTGAGATCACCACAATTTAGACCTAGTTCGATGAATTATCTCCTAGCGTCAAAGTCTTAGTCTGATGAATCTTTCTCCTAAGACATCAAAATTTCAGTCCGGTGAATCTTTCTCCTAAGATATCAAAATCTTAGTTATATGAATTTTTTTTTCTCATGAGATCACCACAATTTAGACCTAGTTTGATGAATTATCTCGTAGCGTCAAAGTCTTAGTCTCATGAATCTTTCTCCTAAGACATCAAAATCTCAGTCCGGTGAATCTTTCTCCTAAGATATCAAAATCTTAGTTCGATGAATTTTTTTTTTCCGGAGATGGTAATCATTCGATCTATACATTTCAAGTTTTGGTAATCAAGTGCCCACTTGAAGAATGGAGTGGCAATTTATTTTCGAAGTTTGTTGTTGAAGTCAGGTGCCCGCCTGAAGAATGGAATGGCGATTTATGATTAGAGTTTGTCGTTAAAGTCAGAAGCCCGCCAGAAAATAAGAACGGCGTCTCACTTTCCAAGATTTGATAAGGATAGTGAACAATCGAAAAGTGACAGAGTGTAACGGAAATCCCCAGCATGAATCAGAAGGAAGGCGACAAGGATCAGAAAAGATAGATTCAGACTTCGAAGGAGAATAGCTCGAAGATCACAAGTCAGGGAATTCACTTTGGAGTGCAATGCAAGTTAGCAACAAAAGAAGCTTGTGACCAGAATGCGAGTCAACAGTCCGAGATGATCAACAGAAGTTAGTCACAATGAAACAAAAAGAGGGCAAGAAGCCAATCCAAAATGCAGAAGCTGATGAAAGTTGTCCAAGACATGGTCAATGACACAAGAACTGCAAGTCTGGTCCTGATCCAGAAGGTCGAAGAAGATTGAACTAGCACCTACAACTAGCAAGTATCAAAGTTCAAATTTAGAGTCTACATGAAGTACCAAACAATACTCAAGATCAAGCTTTAGAAGACTCATAGATAGGAATCTTGTAACTAGTAGTTGATAGGTTTAGTTAGCCTTTTTCATGTTTTGATTTTTTGATGTAATAGCAGGACCACGGAACGGAACCTCGTCGGAACGGCACCTCGACTGGCTCTCCACCTCGGTACTCCATATTCTTACTCACTTTCGAACTACACGTGGCCTGATTCCTTTATAGCCAAGGATATGTAGGCAGCTCAGATACAAGGGCTCGGTCACATTCCTTTCCTTTTAGTTTAGTCTGTGTTTAAGTGGCTCTGAATTACTTACAAGTGCGCTAATTTGCAGGTTTGCGCGAAAAGAGGATGAATACCCGTAGATGCGTGATTTTGCCCCTACCCGAGATTTTTTATATTTTTAGCGTAAAATATTTAGTTTAGTTTTAATATAGCTATTTTAGCTAAATTTGACTCTTTTACTTTATTTTTACCTTAAAATGAAAAATAACAAAAATATAGTTTTATTAATGTTTCGTAGTCATTTTAAACTTGAAAAATACAAAAATAGTACTTTATATTTTTATCTTTTTATAAAAACGAAAATAATAAAAAATAGTTTCATTAATATTTTGTAGTTATTTTAAACTTGAAAAATATAAAAAAATAGTTTTATTTTAACTATGAGTATTATAGTTATTTTGATTACCTAAGATTAATTAAATAACACTATTCTCGGTTCCGGGCGAAGAATAATATTCGGGTTCAAACTACCCGGTTTTATAATTTTCGGACATAGCCCGTAATAATCCGATCCTACCACACGTGGGGGACATGGACTGAGCACGAGATAGGCCCATAATTCTTGAAACCCACGTGGAGACCCATGACTCTTGGTCTCTCACGTGGGCATCTATGGAAGATGGGCATGAACTATTTGTTTGATTTAAAAAATAAAAAACAATAAGAAAATGAGGAGGGGACCATTGGTTTTGGTCCTCAAATTTTGAAGACAATTGCCGGATCTCTTCTTTTTCTTCAATAAAAATAACACTCCACATTCCATAGAGGGACCACTATTGAATCTTCCTGCAAAAGAACTAAAAACCAAAAAAACCACACCCTAAAAAAGGGGAACCAGCCGTTACACAAAACCCTAGCACCCCTAATTCGTTTCTTCTCCATCAACTCCAACAGACCCCTTTCTTTGACCTAGCCGTCGATCTCATTCTCTTTCCTCTTCCATCAATAAATTTCGACCTCACTAACTGCATTCACACACAATAGCAGCATCAAATTCAAAAACAAGAAAATTTTCAAAATCTGAGATAAAAAAAAAGTTCTGAAGATGAGAAGGAAAAAGCAGAGCTGTAGTTGATTTTCATATGTTATTTGGCTATTCTTAAGGGTTTTTCTGCGGCTATTTCCTTCGCCTAGCAGGTAAAATCGAAAACCCTGTAATTACTTGAATTTTGAATGACAAAGAGCATGATTTTTTTAAGACAAATTCTGGACGATTCTTGTTTGTGATGAGTTCTCTGTTAAATTTTTATTTCTGTGGAAAACAATTGACATATGTTAGTCCAGTATCTTGAAGCGTGAGAGTAGTTACTGGAATTTTGTTTAATAAATTTAGGAATTCTAGTAGATTCTTGGTAATTTCTAAAATATTGAAGTGATCTCATTATTAATATAGATAAAGGCTAGATCTGGTTTGAGTGACACCAGAATGGACGAAATGCATTGATTTACTAAGTTTATTGTGCTTTCAAGTTGAATTGTCTCAACTGTCCCTTTTAAGTTCATATCACATTCTGCTTTCCACTTCTTTCAGATTTTTCTTAAGTATTGGATACATTGTGATAGCATTTTGAGATTGTGTCTGCATTTATGGGATTGACGACAAAATTTAAGTTATTGACGTGTAAATGATATCAATCCGTTGAAACATAAGCGATAGGAACAAAATATAAGAGATGGTTTCTAGATAAATGCATTGTTTGTTTCATTTATAAGCCACGAGTCGAGACGAGCCAAAGGCAGCATTAAAGAAAATTTTTGACTCGCATTTATAAATATCATAGCTTACTTTAGGCGCGATTAATAAATTATTATAATCATGAATAGGATTCTCATAGCATGATCATGATACATAATTCCCAATTCGAATGTGTTTTAAGTGACTCGACCACAACGTCAAACAATATTAAAATACACAAATGCCGGGTCCTTAATAAAATTTTAGACTCGGAAGGACCGTTTAGCGAATTTTACGGTCTTTCCCGAAGTTAACAAAGACGGAGAATCTTTAGGCACGTTAGTTAATAAAATTACTTTCCTAAATATGGGTGCGCATTTATGTGACCAAAATCTTACTCTCGACGAAACTGAAATACGTTAAAGTCAGAGGCGTACTGGTTGCGGTGTGACTCGGAATGTGTTTTCGTGATGTCGCAATTCTTCTAAAAATGAAAAAGCGGAACATAATAGCACATAGTTAAAATATATAAAGAAATCAGATAAAAACAAAAATTGCAGTTGAGCGACCGTGCTAAAACCACGGAATCCGGGAGTGCCTAACACCTTCTCCCGGGTTAACAGAATTCCTTATCCAGGTTTCTAGTTTCGCAGACTGTATTACGGAGTCATAAATTTCCTCGGTTCGGGATTAAACCGGTGACTTGGGACACCATTATTTTTCCAAGTGGCGACTCGAAAAAATTAAATAAATTGATCCCGTTCCGACTTTCCTTTAAGTGGAAAAACTCCTTCCGTGATTATTATTATGTCCCTTTTCGGGGTGTAGTAGTAAACAGTGGCACATTTACGTTTATATGTATATGTGTGAGAAAAGGAGGTGTGACAACTCCGATTGTACATAATGTAATGAACGAGCTTCCAAACATAATCTACTCTTAGAAGCTAGCAGTACTTACATTGTTTTCCCTCTTATGGAACGATTGATGTTGATGTTGCTTCTCTTATTCTTATGTTATCAATCTTGTTGGTACTTCCTGATTCCTATAAGGTTCATAGTGAAGAGTTAGTCCTAATAAGTTGTACATAGGATACCGACCTTACGTCACTCCGAAAGGTCTGCAAGGTGTTTCCGGGAGTCGAACATGCATTATATATATGTATCTATTTTACTCTACCGAGCCGCGCTATAGTCGGCCGGGTACGGCACCTATTGTGCAACCACTGATCAGTTGGGTTTTACCGAGCTCCACGTGGCCGGGTACGATTCTACCGAGCCTTATAATGGCCGGGTATGTTTTTACCGAGCCTATTACGGCCGGGTACGATATGATGATGATGCCCACAGAGGCGTATATTTTAAAAGATTATGTATTTATACATATGTATCATGTATTTCATGTCAGTAGCCCTCAGAGGTACTCAGATGTTACAGGTTGTATATTCTCTATCCCTGCTCACATTGTTGTTCATATTTATGGTTCTCTCCCTTACATACTCAGTACTTTATTCGTACTGACATCCTTTTATTTGTGGACGCTGCATGTCGTGCTGCAGGTCCTGATAGACAGGCAGGTGTAGCTCCCCCATCACAGTAGGTTGTCCAATTCGGCGGTGATTGGCGAGATCCCTTCTCCGGACTTGCCTTGGTCTTGGTATGCATTTTTGTTATAGACATTATGGGTATGTCGGGGCCCTGTTCCGGCTATGTTGCAGCACTTATGTTCCTTTAGAGGCTCATAGATAAGTGTGTCGACTCATGTATAGTTTGGTATGCCTTGTCGGCTGGTTTTTGTTGTATAGTCTTTCATTTTAGCGTGGTAGCTTGTACCATATGTATATAGTTTCTTAATTGTCTGGTCATCCCATATTATGTAGGTTCATGCAATCATATTTTATTGTTGGTTGTTCATGATCCATGTCTACCATTTATATTGGTCTCGTCAGCCTAAACGATAATAAAGGAGGTTAGATAAAATGTACGTTGGTGCTCGGCAAGTATGGCCGGGTGCTAGTCATGGTCCTCCAGTTTGGGTCGTGACAAAACTGGTATAAGAGCAAGTCCGTCCTAGGGATTATCTATGAGCCATGTCTAGTAGAGTCTTGATTATGGATGTGTAGCGCGCCACATTTATAATCAGGAGGCTACATGACATCTAGGGTTGTTACCTTCTTCCAGAATCTAGATCCTGCATAGAGTTGAGTCGTAAGTGTTCGTCTCTAATATTCACCTTGTTTTCTTTCAGCAATGCCTTCGACTAGGAAACAAACAATTAGTAGACGGCTTGATACAACTGCAGGAGAGGGTACCAGTCAGGTGCCCCAAGCCAGAGCAGGCCAAAGTGAGGCTCAGAGTGAGATGCCGTCTCATACCTCATCTACTCCGTCTCCTCCAGAGGATATTAGGTGGCACCCAGCACCTCCAGCTCCTCCGTCTGGCACTACAGACCAGGATATGCGGAGTGCTTTGCAGTTATTGACTAGCTTGGTAGCCGCTCAGGCTCAGAGGCAGAATACAGGTGCTGCTGATAAACCAGTTAGTACAAGAGTTCGTGATTTTATTAATTTAGACCCTCCAGTGTTTACCGGATCAGACCCCAAGGAGGATCCGCAGACTTTTATTGACCAGGTTCATCGTACACTACGGGTTATGCATGTTAGTGATACAGAGGCAGTAAAGTTGGCTTCTTATCGGCTACGGGATTTAGCGGTTATTTGGTATGATCGTTGGGAGAAATCCAGGGGTCCGAACGCTCCTCCAGCTGTGTGGAAGGATTTTTCTGAGGCCTTTCTTCGTCACTATTTGCCAGTTGAGATACGACGAGCTAGAGCTGATAAGTTCTTGAACCTTAGACAAGGTAATATGAGTGTGCGAGAGTATAGTATGCAGCTTGATTCTTTAGCAAGGTATGCTCCCCATATGGTGGCCGAGATGAGTGATAGGGTGCATTTGTTCGTGAACGGGTTGGGACCCCATCCGATTAATGAGTGTATGACAGCCTCCTTGGTAGAAGGCATGGATATTTCCCGTATTCAAGCTTATGCCCAGACCCGTAGAGGATCGTAAGCGCCAGCAGAGGGCAGATAGGGAGCAGGATAAGGGCTAGCATAAGAGGGCAAGATTTGCAAGGTATTCTGATGACTTTAAAGGCAGCGCCAGGCTCTAGTCTTTGAGGAGTTCGGCGCCATCCGTAGCTAGTGCTCCTCCACAGTTTCAGAGGCCTCGATATGATCGATCCTATTCCTGGTCCAGGTCAGAGTTCGCAGGCATCTGGATCGCAACATCACAGGGATACTAGTCAGACGAAACCCCCAACACCACGTTGTGATCAGTGCGGCAAGGCCCACTTTGGACTGTGCCGTCGAGGTTCTGATGCGTGTTATTCTTGCGGACAGCCCGGCCATATGATGAGGGATTGTCCTAACAGGGGAGGTAATGGTATGGCTCAACCGACTAGATCTGTGTCTGGTTCTTCCTCATCAGTTCGACCTCCAGCACGGGGTTTTCAGCAGTCGACAGGTCGTGGTAGAGGTAGAGGTGCATGGCCGAGTTCGAGTGGTGCTCAAAATCGAACATATGCTCTAGTAGGTCGACAGGATCTCGAGTCGCCTCCAGATGTTATTACAGGTATATTATCTATGTTTTCTTATGATGTATATCCGGGATCTACATTATCATATGTTACACCCTTTGTGGCTAATAAGTTTGGCATTGAACCTGAATTGATAAGTAAACCCCTTGCGGTATCTACTCCAATAGGAGATTCCGTGATTGCTAGAAGGGTATATAGAGGTTGCACTGTGATGATTTGTAGTCGTCAAACCTCGGCAGATTTATTTGAGTTAGAAATGGTTGATTTTGATGTGATACTGGGAATGGACTGGCTGGCCTCATGCTATGCAAATGTTGACTGTCGTATGAAGATGGTTAAGTTTCAATTTCCTGGTGAACCCGTCATTGAATGGAAGGGGAACATTGCTACATCGAAAGGTAGGTTTATTTCCTATCTTAAGGCAAGGAAAATGATCTCAAAAGGTTACATTTATCATCTTGTTCGCGTTAGGGATGCCGAGGCGAAGCTGCCTACTCTACAATCTATCCCCGTGGTCAATGAATTTCCAGATGTTTTCCCAAATGAACTCCCAGGCCTTCCTCCAGAAAGGGAGATTGAGTTTAGCATTGATGTGTTGCCTGACACTCAACCGATCTCTATCCCTCCATATAGAATGGCCCCGGCAGAGCTGCGAGAGTTGAAGGCGCAGTTAAAGGACTTGCTGGATAAGGGCTTCATTAGGCCTAGCACTTCACCTTGGGGTGCGCCAGTCCTATTCGTGCGGAAGAAAGATGGGTCATTACGGATGTGTATCAACTATCAGCAGTTGAATAAGTTTACTATAAAGAACAAGTATCCACTTCCAAGAATTGACGACTTGTTTGACCAACTCCAGGGTACCAAGTATTTCTCCAAGATTGACTTACGTTCAGGGATATCATCAGGTGAGGGTTAAGGAGAAGGATATTCTAAAGACGGCCTTTCGGACAAGATATGGGCACTTTGAGTTCTTGGTGATGTCGTTCGGGCTAACAAATGCCCCAGCAGCTTTTATGGATCTCATGAATACTGTATTCAGGCCCTATCTTGATGTGTTCGTGATTGTATTCATTGATGACATTCTGGTGTATTCTCGTTCGGAGGAGGAACATGCGAGCCACTTGCGGATAGTATTACAGATGCTTCAGGATCGTAAGTTATATGCTAAGCTCGCGAAATGTGAATTCTGGCTGAACTCAGTAGCATTCCTTGGCCATGTGATATCTGACGAGGTTATTAGTGTCGACACTCAGAAGATTGATGCAGTAAAGAATTGTCCGAGACCTACAACACCATCAGAAGTTCGTAGCTTCCTGGGGCTAGCAGGATATTATATGCGGTTTGTAGAAGGGTTTTCCTCTATATCAGCACCATTGACTAAGTTAACACAGAAAGCTACCAAGTTCCAGTGGTCTAACACTTGTGAACGTAGTTTTCAGGAGCTGAAGGATCGATTGACATCCACACCGGTGATCACTCTCCCTGAAGGAACAGAAGGATATGTGGTATATTGTGATGCCTCTGGTATAGGTTTGGGGTGCGTGTTGATGCAGCATGGGAAGGTGATTTTATATGCATCAAGACAATTGAAGAAGCATGAAAAGAATTATCCAACCCATGATTTGGAATTGGCTGCAGTAATATATGCTTTGAAGATATGGTGGCACTACTTATACGGCGTCCATGTTGACATCTACACATATCACAAGAGTCTACAATACATCTTCAAGCAGAAAGAGTTGAATTTGAGGCAGCGTAGGTGGCTTGAATTACTGAAGGACTACCACGTCGAGATATTGTATCATCCCGGTAAAGCCAATGTTGTGGCAGATGCTCTCAACCGTAAGTCAATGGGAAGCTTAGTACATATTGATGCAGGTAGATGGGGGTTGACTAAAGAGCTTCATCAGCTAGCCAATATGAGAATCGGATTGTTAGACTCTGATGACGGAAGTGTTACTGTACAGAATACATCAGAATCATCTTTGGTAGCCGAGGTAAAAGCACGGCAATATGAAGATCCTATCTTACTATGATTGAGAGAGAACATTCAGCAGTGTAAAATTACGGCTTTTGAGATCGGAGGAGATGGGGCACTGAGATACCAGGGCCGATTATGTGTGCCGAATGTAGCAAGGTTGCGAGAAAAGATTATGAATGAAATTCATCAATCCCGATATTCCATCCATCCTGGATCAACAAAGATGTATCATGATGTCAAGGAGCAGTATTGGCGGGATAACATGAAAAGGTCTATTGCAGAATTTGTAGCCCAGTGTCCCAATTGTCAACAAGTAAAGATAGAACATCAGAAACCCGGTGGATTGCTTCAGAATATAGAGATTCCGACCTGGAAATGGGAGGTGATTAATATGGACTTCGTTATTGGATTACCTCGATCTTATCATAAGTTTGACTCTATCTCGGTGATAGTTGATCGACTTACAAAATGTGCTCATTTTCTGCCAGTTAAGACAACTTACTCGGCTGAAGATTATGCGAAGTTGTATATCAAGGAGATTGTTAGGCTTCATGGTGTGCCGGTATCTATTATATCGGATCGAGGAGCTCAATTTACGGCTAACTTTTGGAGGTCTTTTCAGAAAGGTTTAGGCACACAGGTGAATCTCAACACTGCATTTCATCCGCAGACTGACGGACAGGCTGAACGTACCATTCAGACATTGGAAGATATGCTACGAGCATGTGTTCTAGATTTTAATGGAAATTGGGATGACCATCTTCCACTCATAGAATTTGCCTACAATAATAGCTACCATTCCAGTATTAAAATGGCCCCATATGAGGCACTATATGGGAGGAGATGTAGATCACCAATTGGATGGTTCGAAGTCGGTGAAACAGAATTATATGGGCCATATTTGATTCGCCAAGCCATTGAGAAGGTGAAAGTGATACAAGAACGATTGAGGACGGCACAAAGCAGGCAAAAGTCTTATTCTGATGTCCGACGTCGTGATCTAGAGTTTGAGGTTGGTGATTGGATTTTCTTGAGGATTTCACCAATGAAGGGTGTTATGCGTTTTGGGAAGAAAGGTAAGCCTGAGTCCAAGGTATATCGGTCCGTATAAAATTCTTCAACGAATTGGACAAGTTGCTTATGAGTTAGAATTGCCATCCGAATTAGAATTTGTCCATCCAGTATTCCATGTATCTATGTTGAGGAAATGTATTGGTGACCCTTCTCGAGTCGTCCCTATCCAAGATGTTCAAGTTACAGAGGATCTATCATATGAAGAAGTTCCAGTGGCCATATTAGATCGACAAGTCCGCAAGCTGAGAACAAAAGATGTAGCTTCCGTCAAAGTATTGTGGAGGAACAAGAATATAAAAGAAATGACATGGGAAGCGGAAGAAGAGATGAAGTCTAAGTACCCTTACCTATTCCATAATGATGATAACAAGGATGTTGGTGGAATGCAAGATACATTATAAAGGTGAAATGGCTTTATGAGGTAAGCAATAACTTGAGAACTCTCTTCCTTAATACAAAGTGGTGATATGTAAATAATGTCCATGTCCATAATGCTTTGTGTAGCCTTGTGTGGTCATACTTTGAGATTCACTGCTTGCAAATTTTGCTAGTGACCATTTTATAGGGGAAAATTGACCAAAAATTTCCGCTAGAATCCACGATGATTTGGACTCCCCATAAACCCTTACATTCGAGGACGAATGTTCCTAAGGGGGAGGGTGTTACAACCCATATCCACACACGTTAGTTCATGCCATAAGTTAGATAACACAAATCCAAGAAGGAATTATCCTTGAGATGATAAGAAGTTAATCCGATTAATCTTAAGTGATACAAGGGTGCATAAGGGTGATTAACAAGTATTAAAACTTAAACGAATCAAGGATGCTGTAACTCGTACTTTTGGGTAAACCTATAGATACTTAGTATACTTAGGAGGTCATGATTTAAGGTATTTGAATCATATAATATCCGTATCATAATTCTTGAAGTCAAACGAGTTATGAAACAAAAGTCGACAAAAGTTGTTGCAACTTAGGTTCATAGTTTTACCTAAACTTTAGGTCAAATGTTATTAAGTCTTTCTCCCAATATACTTGGAATTACGGGGTTATCTACCCACCATATTGAAGATCTATGAGTCTAGTTTCCAACGCATTAAACGGTTTAGCAATACGACATTGGAATAGAGAGATATAGATATTTTCGTGAGACACTGCACAAGCTGCTAGGTGCAAGTAGGTGAGTCAGCTACTTGGTTAAATGTCGGCCCAAAAGAGGGAATTTCGGGTCAGAAAAGGAGCCCATTAAAAGGCTTATCTTCTGCAATATATCCCTCTTTATATTTCACAAATAACCAGACCTAAAACCCTGCAAACTTCCTCCCAAAAATTATCCATAAACCCTAATTGATTTTCCCTCTCTTTCAAGTTCAAATTGGGGGTAAACACTAGTGAGTTTGAAGAACCAAGTTAAAGGCTGAGTTATCCAACAACAAAGGTGAGTTTACTGCTATATTTCATACATTTATTCTGCTGTAAATTCATGGTAATTCGTTATATACATGTAAGAACTCACGGGACGGTGATCGGAAGACGTGAGTTCAAGTTATTCACTTGTAGCGGACTGTTTTGTGGACTGTTTTGTGTTGCTGTTGGGATGCGTTTTTATTACTGTTTTGTGGAGTTTTGGAGGAGGCAGGGTGTGGAGAAACACCATATATATGTTGGATTGTGGTCTGCTAGTTCTTCATAATATTTTTGGGTCATTTGGTACGACTATAGTGGCCGTCATATGTATGATGTGATTAGGTTGTGTGTGGACTGTTTTGGGAGGCTCAATATGTTTATTATTGATGTTGTTTAGGCTGTTTGGTGATTGTTTTGAATGGTGTGAAGTCATATATATAGGGGAGGTGCTGTCCGTTTCATCACAAAATAGGTTGTGATTGGTACATAATAGTTGCGACGCTTAAACGTTAACGATAGTGTCATTTCTCCTATTGTAGACTAAGGAGTCGTGACGTTTGCATAGCTTTAGATTGTGGCAGTATATACAAGGTATGTGTGGCTATCCCTTTCCTTCTTTTGCACGACTCCGATTGTACATAATGTAATGAACAAGCTTTCAAACATACTCTACTCTTAGAAGCTAGCAAGTACTTACATTGTTTCCCCTCTTATGGAACGATTGATGTTGATGTTGCTTCTCTTATTCTTATGTTATCAATCTTGTTGGTACTTCCCGATTCCTATAAGGTTCATAGTGAAGAGTTAGTCCTAATAAGTTGTACATAGGATACCTGTCAAGACCCGGATTTTTCCCCTAACATCGGGATTGTGATGGCGCCTACTCTAGTAGCTAGGCAAGCCACTGTATTCTACCGAGCCGCGCTATAGTCGGCCGGGTATGGCACCTATTGTGCAACCACTGATCAGTTGGGTTTTACCGAGCTCCATGTGGCCGGGTACGATTCTACCGAGCCTTATAATGGCCGGGTATGTTTTTACCGAGCCTATTACGGCCGGGTACGATATGATGATGATGATGCCCACAGAGGCGTATGTTTTAAAAGATTATGTATTTATACATATGTATCATGTATTTCATGTCAGTAGCCCTCAGAGGTACTCAGATGTTACAGGTTGTATATTCTCTATCCCTGCTCACATTGCTGTTCATATTTATGGTTCTCTGCCTTACATACTCAGTACTTTATTCGTACTGACGTCATTTTATTTGTGGACGCTGGATGTCGTGCTGCAGGTCCTGATAGACAGGCAGGTGTAGCTCCCCCATCACGTAGGTTGTCCAGTTCAGCGGTGATTGGCGAGATCCCTTCTCCGGACTTGCCTTTGTCTTGGTATGCATTTTTGTTATAGACATTATGGGTATGTCGGGGCCCTGTTCCGGCTATGTTGCAGCACTTATGTTCCTTTAGAGGCTCATAGACAAGTGTCGACTCATGTATAGTTTGGTATGCCTTGTCGACTGGTTTTTGTTGTATAGTCTTTCATTTTAGCGTGGTAGCTTGTACCATATGTATATAGTTTCTTGATTGTCCTGGTCATCCCATATTATGTAGGTTCATGCAATCATATTTTATTGTTGGTTGTTCATGATCTATGTCTACCATTTATATTGGTCTCGTCAGCCTAAACGATAATAAAGAAGGTTAGATAAAATGTACGTTGGTGCTCGGAAAGTATGGTCGGGTGCTAGTCATGGTCCTCCAGTTTGGGTCGTGACAAAAAGCTAAACTAAATAATCCCCCAAAGATCTAGGGTCACGAGTCTAGAGCCTCTAAACATGATCGGATAACAATATCTAAACCAAATACTCAAGTATGAATAATGTATATACAAAGGAAAACTGGAATAAGAAGAGAAGCCAGGTCCTGCGAATGCCAGCAGCTACCTCAGCAACTCGGATAAATACTGATAAAAGTTGGAGTGCTTGTCTATCCCTCCTGTGTACCTGAATCTGCACACAAAGGTGCACGGAGTAGGAATGAGTACTAAGTACTCAGTGAGTAATAAATATATACAAGTAGCTGAAAGTAAGAAATTCACAGAATACCATATAATGAAGCTAAACTACAGTTCGATTCCTCCTACGAACTAGCAACAGCAACAGTACATTACCACTATCACAGATAATTCACAGACAAAGAATGCAATGCAATGCACATAACCGCTACGGCGTGTAGCCCGATCCATTTAACGTCGACGACGCTCACTGGGGTGTGTACAAACTCCGGAGGGGCTCCTACAGCCCAAGCGCAATACCGCTGCGGCCTATAGCCCGATCCTCATATCAACCACTGCGGCGTGCAACCCGATCCATCCTCAGTTCGCAACAAACATATCAGTCACACAACAGCTCATATTGTTTATTTCCGGGTTCCAGTTCATAAATAATAAAAATACTTTAACTTTTTATTAATTTTCCCAAAACCGGTGACTTAACATTTCAATATGGTGATTTCGAACAAGGACTGAGATGAGTGATTAAGCAAGTATAGCTATCAGATATATAACTATCCCCTACGGATACTACAGGCCGGCACAAGGCCCCAAACACGGCTTACAGCCCACAATTATATCAAACATAGTATTTTTCAACCACTAATATCATATTATACTCATTCGGAATGGACTAAGTCTCAATCCCCAGTCACAATCAATCCGTCACCTGCCACGGGGTGCAAGCCACGCCCTACTAGTGTCACAATGTGCTAAGCCGGGGTTTCGAACCCTCAGGGGCTACCATATACACAAACTACTCACCTCTAGCCGGCCGTAGACTCGTCCGCAATGCCTTTTCCTTTTGAATTTGCCTCCTCGTGCGTAGAATCTAGTCAATTCACAACAATTATATCAATTACGGGTCAAAGAAATATAACCCAATTCAATTTACATGAAATACGCATAAACGCACTAAGTTGGTAAAACCCGACCCCGAGCTCGCTGCTCGAAAAATTCCGAAATTTATACCAACGCGTTCCTTGTCTCGCCATGAGTCCGTGCATATAAAATTTACCAAAATCGGAGTTCAAATGGCCCCTCAAATCTTCAAATCTTATTTTCGAATCCCTAGGTCCAAAATCCCCAATTTACACCTCAAAAACATGTAATCTAGTCGGATTATTCGATGATAATTCAATATTATGGAGTAGTAATAATCACAAGTGACTTACCTCAAGATTTCCCATGATTTCTAGCTCAAAATTGCCCCAAACCATGTTATTTCGCAAGAAAATAAGTCAAAATAACGAGCGTAAACGCAGCAGCTTTTTATTAGCAAATCTGGTCGCTAAAGACCCAAATCTGGTCGCTAAAGACCAAAAGCTGGTCGCTAAAAGTGCCACACCAGACCTGATGCACCAGCACTCTTTTATTTTTACTAAAATGGCTTTAACTCCGTCATACGAACTCGGAATTTGACGATTCTTTTTCCCATGGCTCTGTAATTTCGATACGGATCCAGTGGATCAAACAAAACTGAATTTTGATCTCATTTGCTCAGTGCAATATCAATTTCGCTGTTAAATAATTAAATCACATTTCGCGTCAAAAACCCAATCGCGACTTGATGAAATTAAACCAAAATTTCCGGATCAGTCCTATAATTCATTATTTAAATTCTCGAAGTCTCGAAATCAAATTTGGATCTCTAGAACTAAAAATAGACCTTTGGATCATTACATTTTTGCTTAAAACGGCAAAAATCTTCCAAAAATGACCCGTTGGCCATCCGAAACACACCCGAGACCCTCGGGACCACTACCAAAAATACAAAATCAAGCTAATACTTCATTCAAACTTGCTAGGATCATAAAAACGCTGCCTTAAACATCAAAAATTACCAAAATCCTAGAATTTGATTCAAACTTAAACTTAAACTTTTAAAATTCACATTCGATCAAAAACCCGACCAAACGATGTCCGAATGACCTGAAAATTTGCATACATATCCAAAATCACCTAGCGAAGCTACTGCAACTGTTGGAATTCCATTCCGACTTCCGGATCAAAATATCACCTATCGATCTGATTCCGCCAAAATTCCAACTTCGCCAAAATAGGCTAACTTCTTCACCGGACCTCCAAAATTACTTCCGATTATGCTCTTAAGTCGTAAATCATCCACCGAAACTCACCAAATCATCAGAATTCAATCCGAGCCCTCTAACTCATAAGTCAATATTGGGTTGACTTTTCCAACCTAAGCTTTCCTTAAAGAGATTAATTATCCCATTTCCTACCAAAATTGATCCGAATTGACTCAAAGTTTGCACACAAGTCACATTCGACATTACGGACTTGTACCAACTTTCAGAATCGCATTCTGATCCCGATACCAAACTTTTCACTTCCAATTCCACGGTCATTTACTCAAAATTCCAATCCTAGTTCATTTCTTCAACTTTAATCTTTCAAAATGAGAATTTCCATTTTGATTTGACTCCAAACTTCCTGAATTTTAATTCTGACCATACACACAAGTCAATATACCTGAGATGAAGTTGTTCATGGCTTCAATCTGCTGAATGACGCGTCAGAGCTCAAAACGACCGGTCGGGTCATTACAATCTCCCCCACTTAAACATACGTTCGTCCTCGAATGTGTTGAGAACAATGATGTAGTCTCAAATAACTTGTTTAACACATCATGCACCTTCCCGTGCTACCACTACTTAGTTGAGCACATTAGCTATATAATTCTGTATATATAATTCTTTATTCAAGCGAATAAGCCATTAGGCCAAATTCCAACACCCTGAATTTCCTGTCAAGTCCGTTTCCATCATTCGACCACCATATCAATATCCACACGTTATACCCAAACATTAATGCATATCTTTGTTGAATTTACACTTCGCATCACTTTACTCATATGACCACAATAACATTCTTTATTTACTGCACTTGCCTACAATACCCAAATACCGATGGAAACCTCTTATTAGTTGAAGTCTTATTCCAACAATTTCATATACTGCCAACGATAAATAAAACACGGGCTAAACCGTAACAATTCCTCAAATCAACCATTTATGAAGCCATTTCTTTTTTGACTGATATTACAATGGATTTTGGAGCCAAACCTCGATATTACCTTTCTATCTAGCTGAAATCACGTATGTTCGCACTTATTAATGACTCCAACGATCATTTCGATTATAACACACCACAGTGGTAATATGACACCTCCTCATCGGCTTAATCCACGATGAGCAAAAAACAAGCTCCAATAAGAAATGATTTGAACACACTCAAATCATGACAACCGACTCACACAAAAGAGCTGTAATTCAAATTCCTCAATTCCATCACAATACATGACTGAGATCTCGTCTCACATCATAGAATTAGAGTACCTGAACCCTCCTCGGATGTTATAACATCATGTGGCCTTGTCACGACTCACGATCCTATCCAAGCACTATTACTCATGGAGCACCTCAAGTCACCTTGCTCAAAACAGTCATCTGAACTGAAGCAATCAATCACACCCGCGGTGATACATTTAATATATGCTATCAAATCCTGAATGGATATAACCGATGTGTTATTCCCCGAGCGGTACCCAATACGGACTATTCCTTAAAAGCTAGGAAGTATTGTATACAAAGTAACTTATAGGAAACTATATTTTCCACATCACACTATTGCGGCGCGCAACCCGTTCCAATAACATACCCGTGGCGGCGTGCCACCCGATCCAGATACCATACCTGTGGCGGCGTGCCACCCGATCCACGCATAAATCTCGCAAGAGGAAATGCACATCGAGTCAAGTTGCTCATTACAACAAACATATATATAGCCTCAAGCTCGGCCACATGAAACGCATCCGACAACGTTCCTCAATACCGAAACTGAATCAATGGTAGATACCTCTACACTGACTTCCGCCACAAAGGCCCAACTGACAAAGCAATACCTACCAGCCATCTGCTAGCCCTAGGGTACATCTACCTTGATGGAGCATAATCTGATACACTCTACTACGCGGTTTGTGGCATTTTCTAACATAGTCCATATCACATTAGTCTAGACAACCTGACTTATGACAACCAGTCTGCAATCGTATATAATTATTCAAATTCATCATATCAAGTAAAGAGAGAGCTGCTAGGGCTTCCAATTTTCAATAATTGCTAAACGATGCCGATACACATGATATACCACCACTGCATAGGCGGATTACGAGAACTTCTAGTCTCCAGCACGTATATAGCATATGAATCGCTATGCCTGATTCCACACTTCCCCGTACGAATACACAACACATCGCAAACTTTTTCTTCCAATTCATTGCATAAGTTTAACTGCCAGGACTGAGTCCTTTTACCCATGTCAAGCTATGCAACTGCCAGCACTCAAGAGCTTTGTTGCACCATTGCAAGAATCATTACTTCGAACACATACCACGATTTAATCGTATCCTGATCATACCGTTCTGGCTTATTAACAAGTTGCTCCATTTACCAAATTTCTTTTCTGATTCATCTTAAATTTAATATTCTCTTTACTTTAGCACTATAATATCTCAACTCATGTTACCACACGAGACTCATACACAAGACTACACGGTCTAAGGCTCACAGGCCGTTGAATACTCTCTCAACGTTTCGCAGAAGTACCACATTCTACAATACTTTGTTTTGAAGAACTTCCTGCAATTTTGAATTCGTTATCATTACTCCCCAACACAAATACATAGAATCCCCTCATTCACATAACACACACAAGTCTTGATTCCTTCTAACGAAACCACCGTCTTTAGCCATATACACAATCTTAAGACACCTTACCGTTACAAGCAAAGTCTTGAACACCGCAAGGCTATCCTCGGGCGTCATTCACCCTTATTCAATTATCATTCAACTGTCTTATTGGACAGAACCACTCGTTCCTTGTTAGAACTCTGGCACCGCATAACATGATTACATACCGATGCATTTAGCTATCTTTCTTTCCTATACACCAAACATTTTTTACCAGCAGCAGTTCAAATCATTCTAGGATTTCTTCACATCTAAGAAGCACCATAACCGTTACTAGAATTTCCCCAACATACTTAGAGATAGAACCAACATAGCACACAACAATGCAATCAGTTAGTCAATAACAACCTCCCCAACTTGGCTCGGAGCCATACATCAAAGCACTTTTAGCCACCTATGTCATTCTTACTCAAATGATGCCACAATGTTATAGTGAGATTAAACTCAAGTCATTTACAAGCTTGACAGAGACTCGAATCATCAGAGACCTTAACTCTTCTGCAATTCTTGCATTTATTGACACTCAACATTTAAGCCTACTCTCCAGGTGACAGAAATCTTTTCTAAGTCCCAAATTTTTCAAAATATTTCGAAAGAGTTTCCTTTGTAATTTGGCCTATCCACCTGTCAGAGAATCACCAAAACATCCTAACAATACGTCCACAACTCGACAAGACACCACAATGTATATCAACAATATTAGTCTCAATATTATACGAATCATATTATCACAATTGATACCTGGACATGCGCTGCACCTGCTCGAATCATAACGTATATCAAGAACCCTTCAATTACATATTAGAATCAACCTACCTATTTTTGCCTCAATCTAGTATTTCAATACAAAACCTTCCACCAGGATATACATAGCATAATCACTTTAGTCTTCCTGAGTCTAAGCTCGTTTTACTACACATAAGTCACTTTACCTTCCAACTAAGAGATATGATAAATTGTCACCACGCCCATAGTTCGGGGCTACAAAACAGATTACAATAAAGATGTAACACCTGACAGCTCGTACATTATTAAGCAGCCATTTCCACAGTTGGGAACAATACCGATCATATAAGTTTCATAATACTAGCTCACAAAAATCAGCACCTTGGTGCTCATGTCATAGATAAAGATCTGGCCTCAAGTCCTCCCGACTGGCCCAACATGAACTCACAGAGACTATATCTCGCCCCTCGATCAGGGAATCACAAGCCCTCAAGGCAATTATATTACTAAGCGCTCGAAGCGTACACAGACGTGTGGAAGGAATTCCAAAAATTATATCTCAAGCTGAATCAAGTACGCACGATAAGAATTCCAAGAAATGTGAAGTGTTTCCTAAAGGTTTGCAGCATCCCGAGGATAAGTACATACGTCCCCGTACCGATCCACGAGACTCTACCAAACAGCTCATGACTCGCGATACCTGTTAACCTAGGCTCTAATACCAACTTGTCACGACCCCAATCCCGGTCATGATGGCGCCCAACACAACTGCTAGGAAAGCCCACCATTTACACTCTTATCCCGAGCATGAAGCTCAAATAAATTACCTGAATATCATTATCAACAATAGAACTAAACTGAATAATCCCCCAAAGATCTAGGGTCACGAGTCTAGAGCCTCTAAACATGATCGGATAATAATATCTAAACCAAATACTCAAGTCCGAATAATGTATATACAAAGGAAAACCGGAATAAGAACGCCAGCAGCTACCTCAGCAACTCGGATAAATAATGATAAAAGCTGGAGTGCTCGTCTATCCCTCCTGTGTACCTGAATCTGCACACAAAGGTACAGGGAGTAGGGTGAGTACTAAGTACTCGGTGAGTAATAAATATATACAAGTAGCTGAAAGTAAGAAATCCACAAAATACCACATAATGAAGCTAAACTACAGTCTGATTCCTCCTACGAACTAGCAACAACAACAGTACATTACCACTATTAGAGATAATTCACAGACAAAGATGCAATGCAAAGCACATAACCGCTACGGCGTGTAGCTCAATCCATTTAACATCAACGTCGCTCACTGGGGGTGTGTACAGACTCCGGAGGGGCTCCTACAGCCCAAGCGCAATACCGCTGCGGCGTGCAGCCCGATCCTCATATCAACCGTTGCGGCGTGCAGCCCAATCCATCCTCAGTCCACAACAAACATATAAGTCACACAACAACCTCAATTTTTTATTGCCAGGTTCCAGTTCATAAATTATGAAAATACTTTAACTTTTATTAATTTTCCCAAAACCGGTGACTTAACATTTTAATACGGTGATTTCGAACCAGGACTGAGATTAGTGATTAAGCAAGTATAGCTATCACATATATAAATATCCCCTAGGGATGCTACAGGTCGGCACAAGGCCCCAAACACGGCTTACATCTTACAATTATATCAAACACAGTGTTTTTCAACCACTAATATCATATTATACTCATTCGGGATGGACTAAGTCTCAATTCCTAGTCACAATCAATCCCGCACCTGCCACGGGGTGCAAGCCACGCCCTACTAGCGTCACAATGTGCTAAGCTGGGGTTTCAAACCCTCAGGCTACCATATACACAAACTACTCACCTCTAGCCGGTCGTAGACTCGTCCGCAATGCCTTTTCCATTTGAATTTTCCGCCTCGTGCGTATAATCTAGTCAATTCATAACAATTATATCAATTACGGGTCAAAGAAACATAACCCAATTCAATTTACATGAAATATGCATAAACACAATAAGTTGGTAAAACCCGACCTCGGCCCCGCTGCTCGAAAAATTTCGAAATTTATACCAACGCGTTCCTTGTCTCTCCACGAGTCCGTGCATATAAAATTTACCAAAATCGGAGTTCAAATGGCCCCTCAAATCTTCAAATCGTATTTTCGAATCCCTAGGTCCAAAATCCCCAATTTACACCTCAAAAACATGTAATTTAGTCGGATTATTCGATAATAATTCAATATTTTGGAGTAGTAATAATCACAATTGACTTACCTCAAGAATTCCCATGATTTCTTGCTCAAAATCTCCCCAAACCGTGTTATTTCGCAAGAAAATAAGTAAAAATAACAAGCAGAAACGCAGCAGCTTTTTATTAGCAAATCTGGTCGCTAAAGATCCAAATCTGGTCGCTAAAACTGCCACACCAGACCTGATGCACCAACACTCTTTTATTTTTATTAAAATGGCTTTAACTCCGTTATACGAACTCGGAATTTGACGATTCTTTTTCCTATGGCTCCGTAATTTCGATACGGATCCTGTGGTTCAAACAAAACTGAATTTGGATATCATTTTCTAAGTGCAACATCAATTTCGCTCCTTAAACAATTAAATCACATTTCGCGTCAAAAACCCAATCGCGACTTGATGAAATTAAACGAAAATTTCCGGATCAGTCCTATAATTCATTATATAAATTATCAAAGTCTCGAAATCAAATTTGGATCTCTAAAACTAAAAATAGACCTTTGGATCATTACATTTATGCTCAAAACGGCAAAAATCTTCCAAAAATGACCCGTTAGGCATCCGAAACACACCCGAGACCCTCGGGACCACAACCAAAAACACAAACTCAACCTAATACTTCATTCATCAGAATTCAGTTCCGAGCCCTCTAACTCATAAGTCAATGTTGGGTTGACTTTTCCAACTTAAGCTTTCCTTAAAGAGATTAATTGTTCCATTTTTTACAAAAATCGATCCGAATTGACTCAAAGTTTGCACACAAGTCACATTCGACATTACGGACTTGCACCAACTTTCGGAATCGCATTCCGACCCCGATATCAAAATTTTCACTTCAGGTCGAATTTTCTCACAAACCTTCAAATTCCTATATTTAGCCAAATGACTTCAAAATGACCTCCGGACATCCGAATTAACTTCCGATCGCGTTCCCAACTCCAAAATCACCATACAGATCTATTCCCAGACTTGGAATCCCAAATGGACATCTATAACTCTAAAATGCCTTCCAACCAAAATTTATGAAATTCTTCTAAAATACTAACTTCCACCATATACGCCGAAATGCTCACGGGTTATCAAAAACCAAATCCGGACATATGCCAAAGTTCAAAATCATCATACGAGCATGCTGAAACTTTTAGATCCCAATTCCGAGGACATTTACTCAAAATTCCAATCCTAGTTCATTTCTTCAACTTTAAGCTTTCAAAATGAGAATTTCCATTTTGATTTGACTCCAAACTTCTTGAATTTTATTTCTGACCATACACACAAGTCAATATACCTGAGAAGAAGTTGTTCATGGCCTCAATCTACTGAATGACGCGTCGGAGCTCAAAACGATCGGTCGGGTCGTTACAAGGCGTGGTGACGAGCATCTATACACTGGCGTCTAGCATGACCGTGAGTCATTTGTTGACACATGTTGTGAGTTAATGTGAAATGATCTCAAGTCATGTTCTTGAGCCTTTGCCCGGTTGTAAAGGTTGATTATTGTTTTCCCTTGCTGGGACTTTGTTGTATTGTTGATGTTGTGCCCTTGCTGGGATATTGTTATGATTATTGTTTTCCCTTGCCGGGACAGTACATATTATTTGTTTCATTCTCCTACCCTTGACTATGATTGTTATTTGGGTGAGGAAGAGTGATAATGCACGAAGGGTGATGCCATGCCATTTTTACTTATGTTCGCACGAAGGATCATTCAGTGCCTTGTTTTACTGTTTATGCACGAAGGAACATGTCGTGCCATTGTTACTTAATTTATGCATGAAGGATCATTCCGTGTCATGTTTATTATTTATACACGAAGGGACATTCCGTGTCGTTGTTATTTAAACCATGCACGAAGGATCATGTCATGCCATGGATGTGAGGATGAGAGTAAAAGCATGAAGGGTGATGCCATGCACTTTTATTTGCTTATTTGGTGAGGATGAGAGTAAAAGCAGGAAGGGTGAAGCCGTGCACTTTTATTTGATTATTTGGTGAGGATGAGAGTAAAAGCACGAAGGATGATGTCGTGCAACCATTTAAATTTCTTGCTTTGCAATAACTGTTTCTGCTACACTCTGTTTTTATCTTATTGGTTTATTATGTGTTGTTGATTGTACTCCCCTAGCACGTTACCTCCTTTGTTAGTTATGTTACTCAATATCTCTGTTATTTTGTGGTACATATATATATAGAACTTCACAAGTTTATGTGAGTGTCTGGTCTTAGGCTTGTCACTACTTCGCCAGGATAGGCCAGGCACTTACCAGCACATGGGGTCGGATTGTGCTGATACTACACTTCTGTGCGTTTTTGCACAGGTCCAGGTTTTGAGCAGGAGCGGCAGCAGTAGTATACTAGTGGGGTTACTGTACTTCCGAGACCTAGGTAGATTGCAGGCGTCCGCAGGCCCGGCGTCTCCTCTATTTACTATTGTTATTGATGTGGTCTCATTGTTCCGAGATAGACGGTTATTATTTATTTTATTTCAAACCATTACGTGTAGTTATTCCTTAGTAGTTCATGAGTTTGTGACTCCACATCTTGGGTAGAGGATTTATGCCAGTTACTTTACACTATTATTCATCTCTTATTCGAAAGACTTCCGCATTTAAAAATTTGAGTAATTTTCTTGCTATTAAATATGAGAACAAAAATGATGGTATGAACGGGAAGATGGTGAGTGAATTGGCTTGCCTAGCTACCACGAGTATGCGCCATCACGATCCCTATGGTAGGGGAATCTAGGTCGTGACAAGTTGGTATCAGAGCTCTAGGTTACATAGGTCTCACAACTCACGAACAAGCTTAGTAGAGTCCGAGGGGTAGGTACAGAGACGTTTGTACTTGTCTTCCAGAATCTATTGAGTTAGGAAAAGTCTCTCATTTGTTCCTTCTTTTCGTGCGATTTGTTCCTCAAATACCGATTGAATTTCTACTCTGTCCTTTCGCAGATGGTGAGGACACGCGCTTCTTCGTCCGCTGATCAGCAGCCTGAGCCCCAGGCAGCTCCCGTGAGGGGCATGGGTCGAGGCCATGGTAGGGGCAGAGCTCAGCCCAGGGAGCTATTCCAGAGGTGGAGCCTCATGTTGAGATTGGTGAGGAGGTTCCAGCCCCAACAGCTCCAGTGGGCCCAGCTCAGGTCCCAGGGGAGGTCTTATTTACCTCCTGGATCTTCAGGAGGCTCTGGTCAGAATAGCGGGTTTTATGGACAGTGTTGCTACAGCAGGCTTATTACCAGTTGCATCAGCCACTTCTCAGGCTAGAGGAGGGGTCCAGACTCCTACTGCATGTACTCCGGAGCCAGTAGCTCCCCAGGCTTAGGAAACAGTGGTTCAGCCAGTTGTGGCCACTAAGTCAAGCAATACAGCTCAGGTCGAAGATGGAGTGGCCATGACTTCTGATGCTCTATGGAGACTGAATCGGTTCTCCAAGCTTTTTACCACTACTTTCTGTGGTGCCACCTCAGAGGATCCCCAAGAATTCTTATTTAGTTGCCATGAGATTCTCAAGACTATGGGAATAGTGGAATCCAATGGGGTTGATTTTTGCACATTCAGGCTTTCAGGATCCGCCAAGAATTGGTTGAGAGATTTCTGTTTGACACGACAAGCAGTGTCCCCGGCTTTAACATGGGACCAGTTTGCGGAGTTATTTTTGGAGAAGTTTCTCCCTGTTACCCAGCGGGAGGCACTTCGGAGGCAGTTTGAGTGCCTCCAGCAGGGTTCTATGACTGTTACCTAGTATAAGACGAGGTTTGTTGATCTGGCATGTCATGCGGTTGTGATACTCCCTATTGATCGGGAGACGGTCCGCAGGTTTGTAGATGGGCTAAATCAGCCGATTCAACTTCAGATGGCTATGGGAGTTGGGACTGGCATATCTTTTTAGGAGGCGGCTAATACAGCTCGTAGGGTTGAGATGGCTCTTTCTCGGGGAGGTGGTTATCCTTCAGACAAGAGGCCTCGTCATTCCGGTAGATTTAGTGGTTTTTCTTCTGGAGGCAGGGAATCTTTTCATAGGGGCCAGTCTTTCAGACCTTTTCAGTCAGCCCTCCAGGCTTCACATGGTGGACCAGCTAATCGTGGGTTTCGTGAGCGGTATTCGGATAAGCCTCCCATCAGTGCTCAGCCTCTTCAGAGTGTTTGTGGAGGCCATTCAGGTTGTCAGGGCCAGCATCCCCATCAGCCTAAATGTTATTACGGTTGTGGTGACCCAGGTCATCTTGTCAGGTTTTTCCCTCGAGCGACGGTCTCCTCGCCTCATGATTCAGGCCCCAGCTGACCCGCAGTCTACCCAGCCAGCCAAGGGCGGGGGTAGAGATCGTAGAGGTGGAGGTCGAGACCGTAGAGGTGGAGACCGTCCACCAGAGGTAGAGGTCAGCCAGTGGATGACCGTCCCGGAGACGTAGCTCAGAGGGGAGGTGTTGATCCCCGATTTTATGCTTACCAGCTAGGCCAGAGGCAGAGACATCAGATGCTGTGATTACAGGTACCATTCTTGTTTGTGATAGAGGTGCTTCAGTATTATTTGACCTTGGGTCTACATATTCATATGTGTTTTCCTACTTTGCACCCTACCTGGTCGTGCCTAGCTATGCCTTGGACATTCTAGTTTATGTGTCTACACCAGTGGGCAATTCTATAGTAGTCGACTGGGTGCATCGTTCGTGCGTGGTTATATTCGGGGGTCTTGAGACCCATGTTGATTTATTGCTATTAGACATTGTGGATTTTGATGGGGATGGATTGGTTGTCCCCGTATCATGCTATCCTAGATTGTTATGCCAAGACAGTGACCTTGGCCTTGCCAGAATCACCCCGACTAGAGTGGAGAGGGACCCTAGGCCACTCCGTTTGCAATGTTATTTCATATCTTAAGGCTCGACGCATGGTCGAGAAGGGTTGTCTAGCTTATTTGACATATGTTTGTTATTCTAGCGTGGAGATTCCTTCTATTGATTCAATTTCTATTTTACGGGATTTACCCGAGGTCTTCCCTTCCGACCTGCCGGGTATGCCACCCGATAGGCATATTGATTATTGTGTTGATCTGGCACCGGGAACTCAGCCCATCTCTATTCCACCGTATCACATGGCCCCGTCAGAGTTAAAGGAGTTAAAAGATCAGTTGCTAGACCTTCTAGAAAAGGACTTTATCAGGCCCAGTGTTTCTCCCTGGGGTGCACCGGTGTTATTTGTGAAGAAGAAGGATGGCTCGATGCGGATGTGTATTGATTATCGGCAATTAAACAAAGTGACGATAAAGAACAAGTATCCACTGCCGAGGATTGATGTTTTGTTTGACCAGCTCGAGGGAGCGAGGGTGTTCTCAAAGACAGACTTGAGTTCGGGCTACCATCAGCTGAAGATCAAGGTGGCTGACATTTCTAAGATATCCTTTCGCACTAGGTACGGGCACTATAAATTCTTGGTCATCTCTTTTGGGTTGACCAATGCTCCAGTAGCATTTATGGAGTTGATGAATCAGGTGTTCAGGCCTTATCTAGATCTGTTCATGATAGTCTTTATATATGATATCCTGGTATACTCCCGCATCCAGGAAGACCACGAGCAGCACCTCAGAGTGGTTCTTCAAACTCTGAAAGATAATCAGCTATACGCCAAGTTTTCAAAATGCGAGTTCCGGTTGAGTTCGGTTGCACTCTTGGGTCATATTGTGTTAGTATAGGGTATTCAAGTGGACCCAAAGAAGATTGAGGCAGTCAATAATTGGCCTCGACCAGCTTCAGTGACCGAGATCCGAAGTTTCTTGGGGTTAGCAGGCTACTACCGTCGATTTGTAAAGGAGTTCTCTTCTATTGCAGCCCCAATGACCAGGTTGACCTAGAAGGGTGCCCAGTTCAAATGGCCAGACGAGTGTGAGGCGAGCTTTCAGAAGCTCAAGACAGCTTTGACTACAGCACCAGTGTTGATTTTACCCATGGGTTCAGGGCCTTATACAGTTTATGTGATGCATCCCGTACTGGGCTTGAAGCGGTATTGATGTAGGGTGGCAAGGTTATTGCTTATGCTTCGAGACAGTTGAAAATCCATGAGAAGAATTATCCGGTTCATGATCTTGAGCTGGCAGCAGTAATTCATGCCTTAAAAATCTGGAGGCATTATCTATATGGTGTGGTGTACGAGGTTTACATGGATCACAAAAGTCTTCAGTATTTATGCAAGCAAAAAGAGTTAAATGTGTGACAGAGGTGATGGTTAGAGTTGCTGAAAGACTATGATGTTACTATCTTATATCACCCAAGTAAGGCCAATGTAGTGGCCGATGCGTTGAGTAGGGAGTCTGCCAGCATGGGTAGTCTCACTTATATTTCGGTCAGCCAGAGACCACTTTCTCTAGATGTTGAGGCCTTAGCCAATCGATTCGTGTAACAAGACATTTCTGAGCCTAGCACGGTGTTAGTCTGCACGGTCGCTCGTTCTTCTTTATTAGAGCGTATCCGTGAGAGGCAATTTGATGATCCTCATTTGCGTGACCTGAGGGATACTGTACAGCGGGGAGGTGCCACATAGGTAACTCTAGATGATGACGGAGTACTGAGATTGCAGGGGCGAGTTTGTGTGCCGAATGTTGAGGGGATTCGAGAGTTGATCTTAGCAGAGGCCTACAGTTCGCGGTATTCTATTCACCCTGGCGCCACGAAGGTGTATCAGGACTTATGGCAGCACTATTGGTTGCGTAGGATGAAGAAGGACATTTTTGCATATGTCGCTTGGTTTCTAAATTGTCAGCAGGTTAAATATGAGCACTAGAGGCCTGGTGGTGTGTTCCAGTAAATTGAAGCTCCCGAGTGGAAATGGGAGCAGATTACAATGGACTTCATCACTGGACTCCCTTTTACTCAGAGGAGATTTGATGCTATTTGGGTCATTGTTGATAGGCTGACCAAGTCAGCACACTTCATTCCAGTATCTGTCACTTACTCATCGGAGAAGCTAGCAGAGATTTATATCCGGGAGATTGTTCGCCTTCATGGGGTACCGGTGTGTATTATCTCAGATCGGGGTATGCCGTTTACCTTGCATTTCTGGAGAGCGGTCCAGTAGGAGTTAGGCACCTAGGTTCAGTTGAGTACAACTTTTCATCCTCAGACGGACAGTCAGTCCGAGAGGATTATTCAGATCCTAGAGTACATGCTCCGAGCCTGTGTCATTGATTTTGGAGGCTCATGGGACCAGTTTCTGCCATTAGCAGAGTTCACCTACATCAATAGCTATCAGTCTAGCATTCTGATTTCTCCATATGAGGCATTGTATGGTAGGCGATGTCGGTCTCCAGTTGGATGGTTTGAGCCGGGAGAGGCTCGGTTGCTGGGTACAGACTTAGTTCATGAGGCCTTAGACAAGGTCAAGACTATCCAGGAGAGATTACATTCAGCTCAGTCTAGACAGAAGACTTATGTAGATCGTAAGGTCCGAGATGTGGATTTCATGGTTAGTGAGTGGGTATTGCTCCGAGTAACGCCTATGAAGGGCGTGATGAGGATCGGAAAGAAGGGCAAACTCAGCCCTAGGTATATTGGCCCATTTGAGATTCTAGACCGAATGGGAGAGGTAGCTTATAGACTTCCACTGCCACCTAGCTTATCAGTCGTGCATCCGGTTTTTCATGTATCTATGCTCAGAGGTACCACAGCAATCCTACACATGTTTTAGACTTTAGTACTATCCAATTGAACAAGGATCTGTCTTACGACGAGGAGCCGGTGGCCATTCTAGACCGGCGGGTTCGACAGTTGAGGTCGAAGAGTTTTTCCTTCTGTGCGTGTTCAGTGGAGAGGTCAGCCTCCTGAGGCGTCGACCCGGGAGTCCGAGTCTGATATGCGGAGTCGCTACCCACATTTGTTTCCTGACTCAGGATTCTTTCTTTTGTCCGTTCGAGGACGAACGATTGTTTTAGAGGTGGAGGATGTGACGACCCAAAGGGTCATCACCTGTTTTCCTCATCTGTTCCGCTCTTCCGAGGCCTTGAAAACCTTATATTTATATTGCCTCGATTTACATGCATAGTCCGGTCACGTAGCCGGAAAATTTTTGTGTTAGAATATGTGAATTCTATGGAAAATTTGAAGAAATTTGATATTAATATTGATATAGTTGACTTCGGTCAACATTTTTGGTAAACGTACCTGGACCTGAGATCGGACGGTCCCGGAAGGTCCGTAGGAAAATATGGGACTCGGGCATGCGTCCATAGTCGAATTCTGAGGCCTAGAGCCCAAGATATGAATTTTTCTGTTAAATTGTTTTACTGAAATTATTAATGAAAATGGAAATGAAACTTGATTAAAAGACCATGGTATCGGGCTCGTATTTTGGTTCCGACGCCCGGTACAAGTCTATATATTATTTAAGTACTTCCTACAAAGTTTGATGGAATTTGAACGTCGTTTGATATGTTTTGAACCATGAGTTCCAAATTTCAAAGTTTATGAAATTTAAAAGAAGAAATCATGAATTTGAGGCTTGATTCTATGAAAATGGTGTTATATTGGCGATTTGATCGCGCGAGCAAGTTTGTAGTATGTTTTTGAGGTTGTGTGCATGTTTGGTTTGGAGCCCGAGGGCTCGGGGAAAGATTTGATAGTTCGTTAGAGCAAATTTTGAAAATTACACAGCTGGTATTTTTCCCCAGCTGATATCTTTGCAATTGCGAAGAAATGATCGCAATTGCGAGAAATCCCAAGAACAGCTCAGGTTCGAAAATGCAAACAAAAGGTCGCAAAAGCGAAGTGGCCCGGGATTAGGCCATATTTGCAAATGCGAATAAGGCTTCACAAATTCATAGCAGCAGAGAAAAGGGTTACGTTCGCAAATGTGAACAAAATGTCGCAAATGCGAGTTGGCCAGAATCGGCCTGGTTCGCAATTGCGAATACATCCTCGCAAATGCGAGATCCACAGCCCGTACCTGTCATGTTCGCAATTGCGAACATATGTTCGCAATTCCCATATCCACAACAGTGCAATCTGATACTTAAACGATTTTAAACCCCTTTTTCACCATTCTTTCAAAACCCAAAACACCACACACGATTTTCCAAGAGTAATATCACTCCAAATCACTTGTAAGTCAATTTTTACTCAACCCTTTCAATTCCTAACAACATTAAACATGTTTTTCATGAGAAATCAAAGGTTTTTATGGTTGAACTTGTTGTTTTTGGGTAGAACCTAGTTTTTTCATAAATTGTGGAATTTGACCTCGATTTGAGGTCCAATTTTGAAACAAATCATATAATTGAACTCGTAAGGGAATAGGTAATCGGATTTTGGTCTGAACCCTGAGTTTTGACCACGTGGGACTGGGGGCGTTTTGGGAAATTTTGGGTAAAACTTTGAGAAAACCATTTTTATGAATCCAAACCAATTTATATAGTATTTAATAAAGTAATTGAACCAATTGTGATTAGATTCGAGCGAGTTGAAGGTTGAACTTCGAGGTAAAGCGATAGTTGAAGGCTAATTGGACTTTAAGGCTTTGAGGTAAGTGTTTGATCTATCCTAGCTTGAGTGAATAGGATTGAGTGTGCTAATTGCTATGTGATCGAGTGCGGTGTACAGGTGTGGTGACGAGCATCTATACACTGGCGTCTAGCATGACCGTGAGTCGTTTGTTAACACATGTTGTGAGTTAATGTGAAATGTTCTTAAGTCATGTTCTTGATCCCTTGCCGGGTTGTGAAGATTGATTATTGTTTTCCTTTGCCGGGACTTTGTTGTATTGTTGATGTTGTGCCCTTGCCGGGATATTTTTATGATTATTATTTTCCCTTGCCAGGATGGTACATATTATTTGTTTCATTCTTCTGCCCTTGACTGTGAATGTTATTTGGGTGAGGAAGAGTGATAATGCACGAAGGGTGATGCCATGTCATTTTTACTTATGTTCGCACGAAGGATCATTTCGTGCCTTGTTTTACTGTTTATGAACGAAGGAACATGTCGTGCCGTTGTTACTTAATTTATGCACGAAGGATCATTCCATGCCATGTTTATTATTTATGCACAAAGGGACATTTCGTGCCATTGTTATTTAAACCATGCACGAAAGATCATGTCGTTCCATGGATGGGAGGATGAGAGTAAAAGCACGAAGGGTGATGTCGTGCACTTTTATTTGCTTATATGGTGAGGATGAGAGTAAAAGCACGAAGGGTGATGCCGTGCACTTTTATTTGATTGTTTGGTGAGGATGAGAGTAAAAGCACGAAGGGTGATGCCGTGCAACCATTTAAATTTCTTGCTTTGCAATAACTGTTTCTGCTACACTCTGTTTTTATCTTACTGGTTTATTATGTGTTACTGATTGTGCTCCCCCATCATGTTACCTCCTTTGTTAATTGTGTTACTCAGTATCTCTATTATTTTGTCGTACATACATATATAGAACTGCACAGGTTTATGTGAGTGTCTGGTCCTAGGCTTGTCACTACTTCGCCGGGATAGGCCAGGCACTTACCAGCACATGAGGTCGTGATGGCGCCCAGCACACTGCTATTTTTGCACAAGTCCAGAATTTGAGCAGGAGCAGCAGCAGTAGTATACTAGCAGGGTTACTGTACTTCTTAGACCGATGTAGCTTTCAGGCGTCCGCAGGCCCGACATCTCCTCTATTTACTATTGTGATTGCTGTGGTCTCATTGTTTCGAGATAGACGGTTATTATTTATTTTCTTTCAGACCATTATGTGTAGTTATTCCTTAGTAGTTCGTGAGTTTGTGACTCCACATCTTGGGTAGAGGATTTATGTCAGTTACTTTACACTATTATTCATCTCTTATTCGAAAGACTTCCGCATTAAAAAATTTGAGTAATTTTCTTGCTATTAAATATGAGAACAAAAATGATGGTATGAATAGGAAGATGGTGAGTGAATTGGCTTGCCTAGCTACCACGAGTAGGTGCCATCACGATCCCGATAGTGGGGGAAATCCAGGTCGTGACACGATACCATTACTTTTTAATCAAAATTCAGTTTCATTTTCCTTAAACATTTTCAGAAAACAATTTAATAGAAAAATTCTTTTATCGGGGTTCTAGAGCTCGGATATCAATTTCGGGCATACGCCCGAGTTCATATTTTTCTACGGATTTTCTGAGATTGTCAAATCACGGGTCCGGGTCCGTTTACCAAAAATGTTGACCAAAGTCAACCATATCAATATTAATATCAAAATTCTTCAAATATTTCACATATTTCATATATTTCAACATAAAAATAATCCAGGTTTATGCCCGGACTTGCCACGCAAATCGAGGCAACTATAAATGAGGTTTTCAAGGTCTTAGAAGCTCGAAATGATTGAGAAAACAAGTGATGACCCTTTGGGTCGTCAAAGAGGATTTGACCTATGATGTACAACCGGTGGCTATATTGGGTCGTCAGGTTTGAAAGTTGAGATCGAAAGATATAGATTCGGTGAAAGTGCAGCGGAGAGGTTGGCCCATGGAGGAGGCCACCTGGGAGACCAAGTGGGAGATGCATAGCAGATATCCTCACATGTTTGAGGCTTTAGGTATGTTTCTTGATCCGCTAGAGGACGAGCGTTTGTTTTAGTTGGGGAGAATGTGACGACCCGACCTGTCGTCATGTGAGTTACTACTTCGTTTTCCCTATTTTCAGCTTCTTTAGGCTTCATTATCTATATCTTAAGTGATAGAGCCGGTTTGGAGAGGTTTTGGTAGGAAATGATACACTTAGTCTCTTTAATGAAGGTTTAGTGTGGAAACGTCAACCGTATATTGACTTATGAGTTAGAGGGCTCGAATGTAATTTTTGGTGATTCAGTTAGCTTCGGGGGTGATTTGTGACTAAGGAGCGTGATCATAATTGATTTTGGGGTCCGGTGTAGAATTTGGCTTGAAATGGCGAAATTAGTATCTTGGCAAATTTTGATTAATAAGTGGGATTTTGATCCGAGGGTCGTAATGGAATTCTGAGAGTTTTTGTAGCTTTGTTAGGTTGTTTGTGATGTGTGTGCAAAATTTTAGGTCATTCAAAGGTGGGTTTTTGATCAAATGCGAGTTTCTGGAGTTTTAGAAGAACTCGGGCTTGAATCCGATGTAATTTGATGATTTTGGTATTGTTTTTTGTGTTGTGATAATTGGAGCAATTTCGAATGATATTTTAGGATGCATCAGCACTTTTTGTTGAGGTTCTGGCGGCCTCGGGGTGATTTTAGATGGCTATCGGGATGAATTTTGGACTTGTGTTATTGCTTGTATTGAATGGAGGTGAATTCTATGACCTCAAAAACTGATTTAATCGTAGAAACAACCTAGAAATTCATGAAAATTTATCAAATGGGGGAAGAACTAGGGCATGAGTTTTGGCATTTAAAATAAGATTTTGATGGGTCATATGAGCTAGGATTTGGGAGTTCTTGATATGTATAGACTCGTGGCGAGATAAAGAATCCGTTGATGTAAAATTTTATGTAATTTGAGAAGTGGACCCGGGGCTCGGATTTTTCAATTTTTTTTATTTTTGATGTTTTTTGATTCTTTTCGGTTGGTTTATGTTCCCTTAGCCTATTGTGATGTATTCATTGTGGTTTTTGTCAGATTCGATGCGAGAGGAGGCCGATTTGCAAGGCAAGGTCATAGCGAGCTAGGATTTTGACCGGCTTAAGGTGAGTAATGATAGTAAATGATATTGCGAGGGTTTGAAACCCCAAATCTGCACAACATAGTGCTATATTGAGGTGAAACATGCACTTAATGACGAGTGTTATTTACTATTGGGGAATGGAACTTGGTCTGTCTAGATTGATGGTTTTTACCGTGTATTTGACTGAAATATGTTTTTCGTCAATTTGACTTGGGCTTATTTCCATATTTTGGCTTTATGCCGACTACTTGAATCCTTCTTAGATTTTGATCACTATTTTCTCACTATTTTTATAGACTATCTGAACTCCGTCCTGTTGATTATACTGTTTTACAAACTCAGCCACTTTAATTGAATTTTGAGACTTAAATGAAATTTCCACTGTTGTTTGGGCTGAGCACTACTATTTTATTGATGCCCTAGGGGATTATGATATTTTCTGGATTGAGTTAGGCCGAGGGCCCAGATACATTTATATGCCACGAGGTGCCTTGAGTGACGTGAGGAGGCTTTCATGCCTTGTGAGTGATTTGGGGAGGCTTTCGGGCCTTATGAGTGATGTGAGATGGCTTTCAGGCCTTATATTGATATAGCACTTGGGGCATAAGGGGCCCCTCTGGAGTTTGCACACCCACAGTGAGTGCAAGCACCCATATGATCTGATACTGAGCCCGAGGGGCTGATACTATTCTGAGCGATTGATACTGAGCCCGAGGGGTAGATTTCCACTCATTATTTACTTGTTGGTTTACCTGATTTACCTATTTTTAAAAGGAGATTTCATTTGACACTTTACTATTTTACTACTTTAAATGATTTACTGCCTGATATAGAATTGTCTAGTGCACTTATGTGTTTTCATGCCTTCGGTTATTATTTATTATTAGTACTCACTGGGTCGGAGTACACACATTACTCCATGTACCATGTATGCAGATTCAGGTATAGCAGAGTCCGTACCTGAGCACTGATTCCTTCTAGACCAGGCGTTGAGTTGGAGTTACGAGGTAGTTATTCCCCAGTCCCTTTTCTCCCCTATCTTATGTCATTTCTGTTTTCTTTAGACTATTGTATCAGATATTACACTTTGTAGACTTATAACAAACTCAGTAGTAGCTCATGACTTGTGACACCCCGGTTTGAGCTGTGTCAGGATGGTTTCCCTTATTATTATCGTTGTTCCACATTATTGGCTATATTAAGCATGTGTTAGAATTGTCAATGTTAATTATCTACTTTAAAAGAGGTGTTCGCGTTGTTCTGGTTGACCTTGTATTCACGAGAGGCGCTATCACGATCGGGTTTGGGAATTGGGTTATGATACCTCGAGCATACATAGTCCCCACAAATAGGAGCACATAACCAATTATTTCACCTATGGGAACATTTATTTCTTACAAAGTTAGAAAGGAGACTCACCTCGCTCCGAAGATCCATAACCGGCACTCCACGCCCTTCCGAAGTCTCGAATTGATGCTAAATACTCCAAAACTAGCCAATAATTATACAAATATATTAATATATATGTTCAATTGCTCAATAAAATCCAATTCATAACCATTCATAACCCCGATCGAAAAATTGACAAAAATGCCCTCGGGCCCACGTGTCGCAATTCCAAAACAATTGAAGATTAAGTTTACCCATAGCCTCACGAACTCCAATATATAATTTACTCTTAATTTTATACCCAAAATCCTGGTCAAAATCCAAAATATCCATTTTCTAGGTTTTCCCTCAAACTCAAAGTTTCTACCAATTTTCATGCTCAAATCCAAAATAAAACCATGTATATAACGTCTAATGAGTGGGAACAACTTACCTTGACATAGATGAAGAAAGGATCTCTTCCAAAAGCTCCAAAATCATCCAACCCGAAGAGAAAATGGGTGGGAATGAGCCAAAAGGCGAATTTTAAAGAGAGCTCATTGCCTCCAGTCCTTTGGCACCTGTGGTCTCTTGACCTCTTCTGTGGTCCTACAGTTGCGACTTGCATTCTGGGGCTCCCAGCCCATTTTCTCTTATGCGCTCCTTCTTCCGCAGGTGCGGTCTCGCTTCTGCGGTGACCTGACCACATCTGCGGTCCCAGCTTCGCCCTTCACCACCGCATCTGCGTTCCTTGTGAGCACGTTATTTTTGCCACGCTTAAATTACTCCTATAAAATTTATTAGAATTAGGATTTTTCTTTCATTATTTGAATTTTAGAAATTAATTGCATGATTTTTTATCTTGTTTGTATTTTTGTGTGTATTTTAATTCACATAATTCCAAAAATATGAAATAGTATACATTTTAATATTACAAAAATAAGGAAAACAACAAAAAATAGTTATTTGCATTTCTTCTTTCAATATATAAAATTTGTCTTAAGTTTTCCTTTGAATTAGAAATTAGTTAATTTTACAAATTTAATTAGTTAATTTTAGAGTCAATTTGGGTCTTTTATTTTTAAATCTTACATTTAATAAAATCAGAAAATAGTACAAAAAAGGGTGCAAGAAAAGAAGAAAAATAAAAGAAAATCTGAAATAAAAAGGGGGGGGACTAATTTAGGGTCCAAATCCGCTTAAAATTGTCCAAAACCCCCAAACCCATTTCATTTACCTAGCCTAATAATTGCAGAATCGGTCCAATTCTCAGCTTCTAGGATCCCTCAAAACGATGTAGTATCATGCCAATACTATGTCGTTTTGATATCTTTAAGTTAGAATTAATCATGCCCGTCCCTTTTCCATCATCCAATGGCCCATAGTCTTCCTCAATTTTATATAAAAGTGTCTTAAAAAACGGACAAGGCTTCTCTTCCTCGTACCTCCTTCCCCTCCGCCCTAACTCCGCCACTAGAAATTGCCCACGACGGCGGGGGTTATCCAATTAACCTGAAACTCACACCAACCCCTCTCATTCACCTCCTCGTTCCATATCCATCATCGTTTTTCTTCAAATCCCAACCAAACGTCCCAAATCTGCTAGACCCTAACTTCCAACTCTGCCGCACACAGCAGCGCCGTGTCCAAATCCCACCACATGAACACCCTAGAATCTCCTCTACCCCAGCATCTCAAATATCCAGACCCCGTTCCTCGAATCCTATCAGAACGTCTCAAATATCATATCAAAACTCTGGTCAAAACCCTAAGGTCCCCCAAACCTCACCAAATTCACACCACGTGACCTCCACACTTCTTTCGTTCCTAATTCATCGCCAGTAATCGTCGAATCTCGAACAAGACACTTGAATTTTTAATCGAAAAGGAAGCAAAAATGTTCAAGTCAAGCAGTGAGTTCCTCATTGTTGGATTACATTTCTTATTCTGATTCTGTTCTCGTAGTTTTTAAGTCAATTTTCGTTCTGATTTTGGTCACCTCTGTTCTGATTTTGTACTTGATTTTCATTGGTTGTTTGTTCCGTTTTGTTCTGATTTCTTATTTTAGTTTGATTATTAGTTTAATTCTTTGTTAATCTGTTGTGATAGCATTTAATCGATCCTATCTTGGCCTTGTTTGAATTTTGATGTTTGTTTCAGTACTTCAATTAATTAGTAATCCCTTATGGTTTGGTGTTAATGAGTTTAGTTTAGTTTAAATCAGTTTGATTAGTAATTATATTAATAATTCCATGTTTAGGGTTTAGTTAAGTTTGGCTGATTTCTTCTTCATGGCAGTACTGTTCTCAGACTTCATGTTTGATTTTAATAGGTTTAATTTTGTGTTAGTTAGTTGATTCATGAATGGTTAGTGCGATTTGTTTAAATTGTAGTTCACAGTCAGATTGGATTTGTTGATTAGTTAATTGTCCAATTAGTTTAATTTTGGGATATTTTGGTTATAGCTGAACGTGATAGTGTTTTAATTAACCATGATTCAGTCAAAAGGATAGGTTAGTTGAACTAGTGTTAGTAATTTCAGGGGTATTCAGGCGGTATTTTGGGACTTAAAATGGGTAGTTTGACATAGATAGTAATTTCAGAATTCAAGTTTGGGTAGTATAGGTATTCCATAACTAAATAACAAGCTAGAATATCCTAGAGACTTCTATAAGAGGGCCTTAGTGTATGTTTCAGCATTTTTAATGCAGTAACTTGAGAAACAAGTCAAGTAATTAGGACTAATAAGTAAATTCTGAAAATAAAAAGGGGGAAATGCGTGAAGAATTTTAGAACCTTCAATCCCCTTTCCGGCCTATAACAGGCATGCCTAATGCCTTCATTTGCAAGTTTCACACATTTGAAAATTCCATAAAGTTTACTTCCCTGAAAAATTTCCCCAAACTCTCCAGCTTCTAATTTCCCTCTCAAAATACTCTTCTTCAAATGTGAGTCTCAAATTTGAATTTCAAAATCAAAAGAAGTTCAAATCTGAACTCCTATAGTTCTAGAAACCTTCATTTAGATCTTAAATTCTACAGAAAAAGCCAGAAACAACAGAAAACTTTCAAAAAATCCTCAAAATACTATTCCATTGAAAGCCTTAGGTTAATTTTGATTTTTAGTTTTTGATTTACATCTTCTAGCTCAATATTTGGTGGCTGAAATGATCTGAGTATTCCTGGTACAATTTCAACTAAACTTGGGTGAAAATTAGTGTGATTTTGGTCATTTTATTGTTGTACACTTTTATCATTCCTCCCTGGGTATTGTGGCTTGATTTTGGTTGAAAATTGTCCTTGTGTGAGCTATGTTAGTGCTGATCTCATTGTTGTGATTTGCTGAAATGTTGCTGATCTTATTTCACTCTAAATTCCAAGTACGCATTTGAATCTCCTTGCTGTAACTCAAAGCTTGATAGTTGAATAAAAATGCTCGTATGATTGCCTGGGCTGTGATGTGTTAGTAGATCAATAGGTGTTAATAAATTCACAATTATCTAGTTTGTATTAGCATGACACAATAGGCCATGAGTTGTATAATCATGGACTATTATGATAGGACTGTTTGTGTATAATTTGGACTCTTGTTTGTATTAATTTTCACTGTTGAACACTAGCATAAATACAGAAATTGATGTCAGGTCTTCATTTGTGGTTAGTAATTGAGCATTACAAATGATGATTTAGAGTTGGACATCATGTCCAAGTAGTTTACCATATTCCTACCGTTTTCATAATAAATACCAACAACTGTTTGAAATTAAATAGGACTGGATATATAGGAGTGTTAGGATTGGATATACGGACATGATATATATAAATGGGACTGGACCCGAACTTGAATAGTCATAGTTTGAACTCCAGTTGCTTGTTAAATTGTATTGGCTTCAACATGTTCAACAAAGTTTAGCATGATCAACATTAAATTAGTTCTGATTTCAGCATATTCAAATTTTCAGGAAGTAGTTATGATTTCCGCATCAAATTTTCATTTAAAATTTATGAAGTTAAGAATATGTGAATCAAACCCACACGACTAACAAATTGGGATTGAATGTTGGTTCTTTAAGTTGAGTTGAAATTGAACTAGTGTCACGATCCAATTTCCAAACCCGATCGTGATGGCGCCTCTCATGAAGACAAGGCCAACCAACTAACCAAGTCGCCTCTTTAACAATTATTAAACATAAATAAATAGATAAATATTGCTTAACAACAATAATAACCTGTAAGGCCCCGAAACATTTTATGTTTAAAACCTAGTAGCTCATGGTGTCAAGGTCCGAATATTGTGTTAGGAATGTATAGAATTCTTCGTGGCTCGCAAGCTCGCAGCAGTTCTGACCCTCGGTAGTGATTTAAGCTTTAAAAATTAAAAGAATAAATTTTCCCAGAAATTATCATTTTTGCGGTCAAGAATGCGGTCGCAGATCAGCTATGCGGATCGCATTCCTACCGCAGAGTGTATCAGAAGGTTTTTCAAATTGAAGTTGAAAATTCGATCACATAATCAAAATGCGGACCGCAAAACCATCGCATAAATTCCTTAAGGATTTTGGGAGTCAATTCTGTGGTGCATTATGCGACCGCAGAACACGAATGCAGACCGCATTCTTGTCGCATATCAAGTCAGAACATTGAGTTTTGGGAGCAATAATTGGTCCATTATGCGGACCGCATGTTAATTCTGCGATCGCAGATAAGACTGCAGATTCGACTAGGCCCAGATTTTCTAATTATATTAACTCGATCTCTTTTTTAATAAAATACCCAACACCTTATTTTGCATATTTTCTCAGCAAAATAAGAGAGAGGGAGGAGATATTCTTAAGAGAGAAACCTATCATCTTAAAGGATGGATCTTCTAATGGATTGGTCCAGAAAATTTTAGGGCAGGTGTCTTCTTACCCAAATTTCTAAAGGTAAAAACCCTAACCATTTTTCCCTGATTTTCAGATTTTAAAGGAAAGAAAGATTTTCATGCATTAACTCTTGAAAATGGAAGTTAAACACTCATGCATGTTCTTTAAACTTGAAATTTAGAAAAAATGAGTTGGATAGAAGTAAGATCTTGCAAAAACGAGTTGGAAACATATGATAAATTGGGTGAATTTGAAGTAGGAGATAAAAGAAAGGAAATTTGACTCCAGGTATGTGTGGCTAACTTTGATCCTTGTGAAATCGCCTTGTTTGGTGTATAAGATTATTTGGTACGTGATAGTTATGTGGGTTGTTGTGAAATTCTTGTGATTGAGTTATTGGGTGTTTGATTGGTTGATTATGTGTTGTGTGGCATGAGTTGAGAGACGAATGATAAAGAGGAAATCGTAAATGATAAAATTGGGAACAATGGTAGTAATGGCATACTTGGCTTCTTGTGGGAAATTAATGAAACAACTCGAATTACTTATGAACTATTGTACATAATGGGATTGGTACCGTTAGATATGGAAACATTGTAACATTGTTGTGGTAGTGGCTTGAAAAGTATTGTGGGAGCATGAAATAATTGTAAGTTGCTTATTGTCTTTGTTTGTGATCTTTGTGAAGTGTTTTTGGTTGTTGTTGTGATTGTTGTGATTTGAAATTGTACGGTGGGATCGGGTTACACGCTGCAACACGAAGTAATAAAGTGTGGGTTATGGTGATAAGGGTGGACGAGGTAATAAGGGTAGAAAGAGATCAAAATTTCCATTGAAATCGATATGAATACAATTGTGAAATCATTAATGAGGCATTGGGAAAGGAAAGTTTGTAACCTATGGGGCACTGATTGTCCCTTTGTTTGGCTTGATTGTGCTTTCCTTGTGTGTTTGGTTGTTGCTTTCATTGTTGATTTCTATTTGTATATGGGTTGAGGACAACTTGAAACAAAGTAAGTGTGGGAACATGTTTGGCTTGCCTCGTTATATCTTTAATTGTTGGTTGTTATTATTACTGTGACTTACTTGTTTATGGCTTGAGTTTACTTGGGACAAAGCTTGTTCATACATATCAGTACAATCCACTGTACTGACGTCCCTTTTGCTGGGGGCGCTACATTCGTGGTATGATTGTAAGTGGATCTGTAGCAGGTGCTTCAGTTCATCGGCAGTAGCACTCTCCATCTTCCACTGGCCGTTTTGGTGAGCCCCTTTCCTCCCGGGCCCTGCGTGGCTCATGCCACTTCTATTTTAGAGGTCTTATTTTGGTTTTGTGAAAGGCATAGCTAGAGCTTTGTTACCGGCAAGTATTGTATTATCCTGTCATATCTTAGAGGTTCCGTAGACAGTAAACATGGGATTATGGTCTTATGTAAATGTATGTCGGGCGTTGTAAACTGAAAACTTGTTAAGTAATTAAGCGTGTTGTGCATGTTTGAAAAGTTGTGATTTCAATTATAAACTGGATGATCTTTTGGTTATTAAGTAATGAAAAAAAAGGGGGTAACACGAGGGTTAGGAAAGGCACCCAGGTCTTGATTGGGGCAACCCGGTCGGGCGCCGGTCATGTCTCTCGATTTGGGGCGTGACAAACTTGGTATCAGATCCTAAGGTTTTAAAATGTCCTAGGATGTGTCGGAGCCGTATCTAGTAGCGCCCTTCTTATCAGTGTGTTGTCGACCACATCTACAAGTAGGGGGCTGCATGTCACGACCCAAACTCTGGTCGTGATGGCGCCCAACACAATGTTAGGCAAGCCCGACCATGTTATTCCTTAAACCAGCCAATTATTAATCTCAGGTGAACAAGTTAAACTTAATTAGCAAGTGTTCATATCAAAATGATAAACGTAATAGTAGAAGCATACAAAATACGGTCCCAACCAAATCGTGGTGTCGCAAGTCTGAGCCTCTACAGATTAAACATCATATACAAACAAGTCTAGGCAAAATGAAAGCAACAAAATGATAAGGAAGGAGAAAACAGGTTCTGCGGACGTCGGTAGCTACCTCGTAGTCTCCGTAAAGTAGATGTGAATAAGCAGCTGCAACAGCTCAACTGCTCTCTGGTACCTGTGAATCTGCACAAAAGTGCAGGGGAGTGGAGTGAGTATATTTCAACTCAGTGAGTAATAATAATAAACAATAACTGAAAATAAGAACTCATGTACTATCATTAAACAGTTCTAAGCAACCTCACATGTAAGTCATCACTACGGTGAATACTCTGATCTCCAATCCACATCTATCTCAACAAGGTCCCATACTAACCAAATCCTCACTCGTACCACTACGGTGTACAATATATATATATATATATATATATATATATATATATATATATATATATATATATATATATATATATATATATATATATATATATATATATATATATATATATATATATATATATATATATATATATATATATATATATATATATATATATATATATATATATATATATATATATATATATATATATATATATATATATATATATATATATATATATATATATATATATATATATATATATATATATATATATATATATATATATATATATATATATATATATATATATATATATATATATATATATATATATATATATATATATATATATATATATATATATCGCTCACTGAGAATGTGTGCAGACTCAGACTCCGAAGGGGCTCCTACAGCCCAAGCGCAATAATACTGCGGCGTGCAGTCCGATCCACATGTATATATTACTGCGGTGCGCAATCCGATCCAACACATATATTGCTTCGGTGTGCAGCCCGATCCAATATATATATATATATATATATATATATATATATATATAATACCTCATAATGGGTCCTCGACCCTGTCCCAGTCAGTATGGAATTGGCCTTTCAGGCCCACTCAGCTAAATCATGGAATTTCCACCCTAAGTAGACTACCACTCACAATACACATCTAGTACTGGCTCACGATATGCTATTCAGCTAGTTTTACGGCAGAGTGTAAGTTTCCAACATGGTATAGGGGTCACCAAGCTCTACATGTCCCTTAATGCTCTACAGATCGGCACAATGCCCCAAACATGGCTACTAGCCCGATTACACAATTATAATCCCATTCTTAGTCGCAATACACAATACACTATTAGTCGGAAAGGACAAAGTCCAATTCCCCAATCACAATGTCACCGCGCCCGTCACAAAACGCGTGTCTCATCTCAATATAGCACTATGAAGTGCTAGTACGGGGTTTTAAACCCTCAGTATATTATATACTATCACCACTCACCTCGATCCGATAGAAGTCTTAGTCTGCCTTGCGCTTTCCTCGCATTTCAACCGCCTTGGATGTCAAATCTGTCCAAATTCATAGAGAATACATCAATATACGCTAGTTACACATAACCCAATCGAAATAACTCAATTTTCACAAAAACACACAAAGTTGTCAAAACCGACTTTTGGTACGCTTCTCGAAAAATTTTGAAAGTTACATATTCGGAATCCTTTTCTCAACATGAGTCTATGCATATAAAGTTTTCCAAAATCGGACTCTGTTTGCCCACTCAAATCGACATTTTCCCAAAGCCCTGGCTTAGGCTAAATTTCCCCATAATTTCATCCAATTTCAGTAAAATAGGGGAGGATTTCAAGATAAAAATACGTGATTGAACCATAAAACTCACCTCCGATGATAACCCGATGAACTCTCAGGAATTTCCCGTCAAAATCGCCCAATTCGCCTCTTAATACTGAGCCCTAATGTTTTATGACTTATGAAATTTTACCCCTTCTGATTTTCTTATCACAGTCGCGATATCCGCTTCTGCGGCTCTAGGCTTGCACCTGCGAGTCCGCTTCTGCGGTCGTCCTATGGCTTCTGCGATTCAACACTAAGCCGCCCAGTTCCGCTTCTGCGGTCCAGGTCTCGCACCTGCGAGACCGCATAAGCGGACTGGGCTCCGCTTCTGCGAAGCTCCCCGGCCTGGCCTCCTCCGCTCCTGCGATCATGGGCTCGCTTCTGCGATCCCGGCCCTTCGCCTCCTTGACCGCTTCTGCGAAACCTCCCAGCTTAGCCAAATATCACTCCCACGAGAATATTTCCGCCCCTACGCTTCTGCTTCTGCGATCCCCCACCCGCAGAAGCGAAAATACCAGAAGCTTAAATCCCAGACCTGCAAAATCCCTGAAATTCCTCCGTTTAACCTCCCGAAACCACCCCGGAACCCCCACGAAAACCACAAACATACTCCATAGCACCATACAAACTTGTTCCAATGACAAAACACATCCTTTAACACGGAAAAACATCGAATTCAAGCAATTCACGCCTAAGTTTCCATTCATACTTCCGCAACCGACATTCGATCAAAAACCCGACCAAATGACCTCCGAATGACCTGAAATTTTGCAGACACATCCAAAATCACCTAACGGAGCTAATGAAACTGTCAGAATTCCATTTCGACTCCCGAATCAAAATCTCACCTACCGATCGGATATCATCAAAATTCAACTTTAGCCAATTCAAGCCTAAAACTACACCGGACCTCCAAATTCACTTCCGATCGCTCTCCTAGCTCATAAATGACCTTCCGGAGTTGACTGAATCAACAGTATTCGATTCCGAGCTCTCTAACTTACAAGTCAACACACAACTGACTTTTCTCAACTATTCCTTCTTCTAAGAGACTATTTGTCTAAATTTCAACCAAACTCAACCCGGATTGACTCAAACTTACCCAACATGCATATTGTAACATTAACAAGCATATAACAGGGATAACGGGGTGATAATTCACATGATGACGGGCCGGGTCATCACATTCTCCCCAACTTAAGAAAACGCTCGTCCTCGAGCGGGTCAAGAAGCATACCTGGAGACTCAAATAGGTGAGGATATCTGCTCTGCATCTCTTGCTCAACCTCCCAAGTAGCCTCCTCCACGGGCCGACCTCTCCACTGCACCTTGACTGAAGCAATCTCCTTGGACCTCAACTTTCAAACCTGTCTACCTAGAATAGCCACTGGCTCCACATTATAAGATAGATCACCATCTAGCTGAATGGTACTGAAGTCTAATACATGAGATGGATCCCCGATGTACTTCCGGAGCATAGACACATAGAATACTAGATGAACACTGGACAAACTGGGTGGCAAGGCCAGCTCATATGCCACCTCTCCAATCCTCCCGAGTATCTCAAAAGGACCAATGTACCTGGGACTCAGCTTCCCCTTCTTCCCGAACCTCATGACACCCTTCATGGGTGAAACCTTCAGCAATACTCTAGCACCAACCATGAAAGACAACTCTCGAACCCTATGGTCTGCATAACTCTTCTGACGAGACTGTGCTGTGCAAAGCCTCTCCTAGATAAACTTTACTCTATCCAGAGCATCCTGAACTAACTCAGTCCCTATCAATCTATCCTCACCAAGCTGAAACCATCCCATGGGAGATCTATACCGTCTGCCATACAACGCCTCGTACGGGGCCATCTGAATACTCGACTGATAACTATTGTTGTAGGTAAACTCAGCAAGTGGCAAGAACTCATCCCACGAACCACCAAAGTCAATAACACATGCTCGCAACATATCCTCCAGGATCTGAATAGTGCGCTCAGACTGCCCGTCTGTCTGAGGGTGAAATGCGGTGCTCAACTCAACCCGCGTACCCATCTCCCGCTGAAATACTCTCTAAAACTAAGAAGTGAACTGAGTGCCTCTATAAGATATAATAGACACTAGAACCCCATGCAACCTGACAATCTCCCGAATAAAGATTGTTGTCAACCGCTCTGATGAGTAAATAGTACAAACTGGGATGAAATGTGCGGACTTGGTCAGCCGATCAACAATCACCCACACAGAATCAAACATCCTCGAAGTCCGAGGGAGCCTAGTAACAAAATCCATGGTGATCCTCTCCCATTTCCACTCGGGAATAACCATACGCTAAAGAACACCGCCCGGTCTCTAATGTTCATACTTGACCTGCTGGCAGTTGAGGCACTTGGCTACATGCCTAACAATATCCATCTTCATCCTTCTCCACCAGTAGTGCTGTCTCAAGTCTTGATACATCTTCGCGGCACCTGGGTGAATAGAGTACCGCAAACTGTGTGCCTTCTCTAGTATCAACTCCCGCAAGCCATCTACATTGGGCACGCATATACGGCCCTGCATCCTCAGAACACCATCACTGTCGATAGTCACATCCCTAGCATCATTGTGCAGCACTCTGTCCTTTAGGACAAGAAAATGTGGGTCATCATATTGTAGCTCCCTGATGCGATCATACAAGGAAGATCGAGAAACAACACAAGCCAACACTCGACTCGGCTCTGAAATATCCAGCCTCACTAGCCGATTGGCTAGGGCTTGAATGTCATAAGCAAATGGCCTCTCCCCAACTGGGATGAAAGCTAGGCTGCCCATACTAACCGCCTTCCGACTCAAAGCATCAGCCACAACATTGGCCATCCCCGGATGATACAAGATAGTGATGTCATAATCCTTAAGCAACTCCAGCCGCCTCCGCTGTCTCAAGTTAAGGTCCTTCTGTCTGAATAAGTGTTGAAGACTGCGATGATCCGTGTACACCTCACATGAGACACCTTATAGGTAATGCCCCGAATCTTTAGAGCGTGAACTATGGCTGCTTGCTCCAAATCATAAACAGGGTAGGTCTTCTCGTGGGGCTTCAACTGGCGAGAAGCATAAGCAATGACCCTACCCTCCTGCATCAACACACAACCAATGCCAACTCTTAATGCATCACAATACACAGTATAAGGATCTGAAGCTGACGGCAGTATCAAGACTGGTGCTGTGGTCAGTGCTGTCTTCGCACTCCTCTGACCATATGAAAGGAACACCCTTCTTAGTCAAGCTAGTCAAGGGTGAAGCAATAGATGAGAATCCATGAACGAATCGACGATAATACCCTGCCAATCCCAGAAAGATACGGATCTCAGTAACTGAGGTCGGTCTGGGCCAACTCTACACTGCCTCTACCTTTCTCGAATCTACCTGAATACCATCACGGCACACCACATATCCTAAGAATGCCACAGACTCAAGCCAGAACTCACACTTGGAGAACTTGGCATACACCTTCTCCTCTCTCAATCTATGCAATACAATACTCAAGTGTTGAGCATGCTCCTCCTGGCTACGAGAGTAGAATAGAATGTCATCAATGAACACAATCACAAATGAATCCAGATAGGGCCTGAACACACTGTTCATCAGATGCATGAATGCTGCTGGGACATTAGTCAGCCCAAAAGACATCACAAGGAACTCATAGTGACCATATCTGGTCATAAATGCAGTCTTCATAATGTCGGACTCTCTAATCTTCCGCTGATGGTAGCTTAAATGAAGATCAATCTTCGAGAATACCCTAGCTCCCTGGAGCTGATCAAATAAGTCATCAATACGAGGCAGAGGATACTTATTCTTCACTGTTACCTTGTTCAGCTGCATGTAATCAATACACATCCTAATATATCCATCCTTCTTCTTAACAAACAGGATCGATGCACCCCACGGCGACACACTCGGCCGAATGAACCCCTTATCTAGGAGTTCCTAGAGCTGCTCCTTTAATTCATTTAGCTCAGCTGGTGCCATACGATATAGAGGAATGGAAATAGACTGAGTGCTTGGCACCAAATCGATCCCAAAATCAATGTTCCTGTCCGGCGGCATGCCAGGCAGGTCTGAGGTAAATACATCAGGAAAGTACCCACACAATGGGAAGAGAATCAATAATGGGAATCTGAGCTTCGACCTCCCGCACGAATGCCAAATAAGAAAGACATCCCTTCCCAACCATTCGTTGGGCCTTGAGGAAAGATATTACCCTGCTGGGTACATAATCAGTCGTGCCTCACCACTCGATCCTCTGAATGCCCGGTATAGCCAAGGTGATTGTCTTAGCGTGATAGTCCAGAATAGCATGACATGGAGATAACCAGTCCATGCCCAATATAACATCAAAATAAATCATGTTGAGAAGCAATAGGTCCACTCGGGTCTCCAGACCCCCAATAGTGACAAGACAGGACCGGTATACATAGTCCACAACAATAGTATCCCCTACCGGGGTAGATACATGCACTGGCAGCTCAAGACGCCCTCGGGCCATGCCCAAATGAGGAGCAAAATATGTAGACACATAAGAGTAAATAGAACCAGGATCGAACAACACTGAGGCATCTCTGTGGCAGACTGAAATAATACCTGAAATTCCTCTGTTTAACCTTCCAAAACCACCCCGGGACCCCGACGAAAACCACAAACATACTCCATAGCACTATACAAACTTGTTCCAATGATGAAACACATCCTTTAACACGGAAAAACATCAAATTCAAGCAATTCAAGCCTAATTTTTCATTCAAACTTCCACAACTGACATTCGATCAAAAACCCGACCAAATAACCTCCGAATGACCTGAAATCTTGCAGACACATCCAAAATCACCTAACGGAGCTACTACAACTGTGAAAATTCCATTCCGACTCTCGAATCAAAATCTCACCTACCGATCGGATATCGTTAAAATTCAACTTATCCAATTCAAGCCTAAAACTACACCGGACCTCCAAATTCACTTTCGATCGCTCTCCTAGCTCATAAATGACCTCTCGGAGCTGAAACAATCATCAAAATTTGATTCCGAGCTCTCTAACTTACAAGACCCAGCTGACTTTTCTTAACTATTCCTTCTTCTAAGAGACTATTTGTCTAAATTTCAACCAAACTCAACCCGGATTGACTCAAACTTACCCAACATGCATATTGTAACATTAAAAAGCATATAACAGGGATAACGGGGTGATAACTCACATGATGATTGGACGGGTCATCACACTGCATAGACATTTAGGAATTTACCCATTTCTTTGTTATTCAATATCGTGCATCGAATTGAAAAGTGGAAGTATTTATGTCTAATTCGTGCCTTGTTCCAAAGTTTTAAGAATATGGCGCCTAAGAAGAAAGCTAGACTCGGCCTTGGGGCCAATGACACCCCAAGTGTGGCCATGAATCATGTACCAGATACCGTGGGTGAGAATGACTCACCGGTCTTGAATCTGCCGCTATCTATTCCAGACCCAAGCATTCCTATTCCGACTGCGGTAGAGGGTGCCACCATACCTCTTGCCAATATTCCTGATTATGATACGGTTCCAGCTTTCGATCCCGGTGTTTCTAATGGGGAACTTAGAGAAGCCATCCATATCTTGACCCAGTTAATGGCCGCCTAGGCCCAGAGATATCATGATACCCCTGCGTCCTCTAGCGGACAGGGAGATTCCTCAAGTTCCAGAGTCCACCAGTTTCTGCCGTTAGCCCCTTCAGAATTCTCAGGCACAGACCCCGATGCCGATCCGCAAGATTTCCTTGATGAGATATATAATACCCTTAGAGTGATGAAGGCTACAGAGATAGAGGGGGTAGAGTTGGCTTCATAAAGGCTGAAGGGAGCAGCCCGTTCGTGGTTTGAGATGTGGGAAGATTCCCGTGAGGAGGGGAGACCTCCGTCTAGATGGGATGAGTTTGTAGATGCCTTCATGGACCACTTCTTGCCTGCCGAGACAATGGCAGCCCGTGCCACTGAGTTCGAGGTTCTCAAATAGGGCAGTATGAGTGTTTGGGAGTCCTACATAGAGTTTGTCAGACTGTCAAAGAATGCTCCTCGGTTAGTGTCGACCATGGATGTTCGAGTTGGATGATTTGTCCAAGGCCCTAGTCCTTTGGTGGTAAATGAGTCTTCTACAACGGCTTTGCACTCAGATATGAATTATGGGAAGATTGTGGGGTTCGTTCAGGCCACGGAGGCTAGGAAGTTGAAGATTCGTATAGAAAGGGAGAGTAGCAGCAGGGCCCGGTCAATGGGTCACTTAGGGAGACCAGGTCCGAGGAGAGAGTCATCAGGGCCATCCCAGTCATATGCTCAGTCCTCAGTGAGTGCGCCACCATCTGTGCAATCAGCAGGGCAGCAGTCATTCAAGACCAAGTTCAGATAGTAGGAGGTCCTGTCAGTCCGGTCGTCCAGGAGTGAGGTCTCAGCAGCAGGGAAGGACCACATGCCCCAAGTGTAGGAGATTTCATACAGAGACTTGCTATTTAGATATCCCGATATGCTATAGGTACGGGGTGAGAGGTCACATCCGGCGGGACTTTCGTGCGCCCAGTTAGGATATGGGTAGGGGATCTGCCCAGTCATCCGGTTTTTCAGTTGCTACATCATCAGTGCATCCTCCAGCTCCAGCAGGGCACGGTGCAGCTAGAGGTGGGGCTCGTGGTAGGGGTGGACCTAGCCGATTCTATGCTTTGAGTGGCTGCCAAAGTGTTGAGGCTTCTCAAGATGTTGTTACAGGTATCTTGTCTGTTTAAGTTGTTAATTGTTATGCTCTTATTGATCCGGGGTCCTCCTTGTCTTATGTCACGCCATTCATTACTTCAAGTTTTAGGATAAAACCTGAACAACTTCATGAGCCATTCTCTATATCGACTCCGGTTGGTGATTCTATTACAGCCTCACGATTTATAGGAATGGACTGGCTTTATTCGTGCTTAGCCAAGCTTGACTGTCGGATGAGAGTCATGAGGCTCGAGTTTCCTAACGAGCCGGTTATTGAGTGGAAAGGAAATGGTGTGGTGCCAAAGGATAAGTTTATTTCCTACCTTAAGGCTTCAAAGATGATTAAGAAGGGGTGTATCTATCATTTGGCCCAAGTGACGGACACTACATCAGATGTGTCTGCCCTCGAGTCCATGCCAATTGTAAATGAGTTTCCTGAAGTTTTTCTGGATGAGCTTCCAGGGATTCCTCCAGATAAGGAGATTGATTTTGGGATTGATGTATTGCCAGATACTCAGCCAATATCTATTCCACCGTACAGAAAGGTGCCAGCAGAGTTAAGAGAGTTAAAGGAGCAGCTGAAGGATTTATTAGAGAATGGGTTCATACGACCGATTGTATCGATGTGCGGTGCTCTGATTCTTTTTGTCAGAAAGAAGGATGGGTCACTTCAAATGTGCATTGATTATTGGCAGCTTAATAAAGTCAACATTAGGAATAAATATCATTTGCCTCGGGTAGATAATTTGTTCGACCAATTGCAAGGAGTGAAAGTTCTTCTCCAAAATTGATCTATGGTCCGGGTACCACCAATTGAAGATTAGAGAACATGATATTCCTAAGACCGCCTTCAGAACTTGCTATGGTCACTTTGAATTCTTTGTAATATCTTTTGGGCTAACCAATGCCCTGGTAGCTTTCATGGACCTTATGAATCGGGTTTTCAAGCCATTCCTAGATTCCTTTGTGATTATATTCATTGATGACATCCTCATTTATTCACGAAGCAGGTAGGATCATGTCATTCACCTCAGAGCAGCATTGTAGACCCTTCATCAGCACCAATTATACGCCAAGTTTTAAAAATGTGAATTTTGGTTGGAGTCTGTAGCCTTTCTAGGTCATGTTGCTTCCAGTGAAGGGATTCAGGTGGATCCCCAGAAGATTGAAGAAATGATGGATTGGCCTAGACCGACGACCCCGACATATATTCGTAGCTTCTTGGGATTAGCAGGGTACTATCGGAGGTTTGTGGAGGGATTCTCGAGCCTCGCCTCCCCATTGACTAAATTGACGCAGAAACCAGTTAAGTTCTAGTGGTCCGACACTTGTGAGAAAAGTTTTCAAGAATTAAAGTCAAGGTTGACCTCGGTACCAGTATTGGCCTTGCTAGAAGGCACAGAGGAGTTTGTGGTTTATTGTGATCCCTCCGGGGTTAGTTTGGGGTGTGTATTGATGCAGCATGGAAAATGCTTCCAGGCAACTCAAGAATCACGAAAAGAAATACCTGATGCATGATTTGGAGCTTGCGGTAGTTGTATTTGCTTTGAAAATATGGTGGCATTATATTTATGGGGTTCATGTGGATGTGTTTTCAAACAACAAGTGTCTCCAGTATTGGTTCAAACAGAAGGAACTGAATTTGAGGCAACGACGGTGGCTAGAATTGCTTAAGGATTATGATATCAACATTTTATACCACCCACGGAAGGCAAACCTGGTGGCGGATGCTCTTAGTCGAAAATCCATGGGTAGTTTGGTTCATTTGGGGGTGGATCTGAGACCCCTGGCTCGGGAGGTTTACCAATTGGCCAATTTAGGGGTTCGCATTTCGGCATCAGACGAGGGAAATGTTATGGTGTATAATGGAGCAGAATCATCACTGGTGGCAGAAATCAAAGAAAAGCAGTTTATGGATCCAGCATTGGCTTAGATAAAGGAAGCATTTCTAAATAACAAGACTTCGGCATTTTCGCTCAGCGGCGAGGATGGTGTATTGCAATATCAAGGTATGCTATGTGTCCCGGACGTGGATGAGCTTCGGGAAAGAGTGATGGCGGAGGCTCATATTTCCAGGTATTTCATGCACCCAGGTTTTACGAAGATGTATCATGACCTCAAGGAGATTTGTTGGTGGAACGGTATGAAAAGGGATGTGGCGAACTTTGTATCCAAATGTCCGAATTGCCAGCAAGTGAAGGCCGAGCATCAGCGGCCTGGTGGATTAACTCAACTTATTAAAATACCAATGTAGAAATAGGAGATTATCAATATGGATTTCGAGGTGGGGTTACCTTGCACTCAGCGTAAGTTCGACTCAATTTGGGTGATAGTGGATCGATTCACCAAATCAGCTCACTTCCTGCCAGTCAAGTCCACTGATACTGCAGAGCGATATGCTAAGTTGTATATCAAGGAGATAGTAAGGCTTCGTGGCACTCCACTTTCTATTATCTCGGATCGAGGGGCCCAGTTTACAGCTAATATTTGGAAGAAATTTCAGCAAGGTTTGGGTACTTAGGTGAATCTCGGCACAACTTTCCATCCACAGACCAATGATCAGGCCGAGCGGACTATTCACATGCTTGAAAATATGTTGCGAGCTTGTGTCTTGGATTTCAAAGGTAGTTGGGAGGAACACTTACCACTTATAGATTTTGCTTATAATAACATCTTTCATGCTAGCATTCAGATGGCCCCATTTGAGGCACTGTACAGAAGAAGGTGAAGGTCGCCAATTGGGTGGTTTGAAGTGGGTGAAGTAGAATTGCTAGGGCCAGATCTTGTATACCAGGCTATGGAGAAAGTTAAGGTCATTCAGGAGAGAATGAAAACTGCACAAAGTCGTCAAAAATCCTATGCAGACGTTCGCCGAAGAGATTTGGAATTTCAAGTCGATGATTGGGTATTCTTGAGGGTATCTCCTATGAAGGGAGTCATGCGATTCGGGAAGAAAGGGAAGTTGAGTCCTAGGTATGTCGGGTCGTATCGGATCATTCAAAGGATCGGGCAAGTTGCTTATAAGTTGGAGTTACCTTCTGAAATGTCATTAGTACACCCGGTGTTCCATGTGTCCAGGTTGAAGAAAGTGATTGGAGATCCATCCACCATCGTGCCAGTCGAGACTATCGAGGTTAATGAAGACTTATCGCATGAAGAAGTTCCATTTGCCATCCTTGATAGGCAAGTCCGTAAGTTGAGAAATAAAGATGTTGCCTCTGTTAAAATGTTGTGGAGAAGTCAACAAGTCGAGGAAGCCACGTGGGAAGTAGAAAAAGAAATGAAAGAAAAATATCCCCATTTGTTTGATCAAGCTTAGAATAAATTAGGTGGCCTTTCTATCTTTGAAACAACTATCATTGTGTCCGAATTTCTTTCCTCCTAATGCTAGTGAAGTTTCTCTAAATTGTGCAAAAGTTGTATGTGTTATGATTACTTTAGGTCACTTGAACTTTCCTTGTTAAATGAAAGATTTATAAAGACTCATGTGTTAAATAAATAACTAATGGTAAGCGTAGATTGATAATTGTTTGCTTATACATGTATGTGGTATGTTGAAATGGTTAAATAAGGTAGGGACTAATTGAAGTGGCTAGTTTATGTGCAAATGTAACAAAGTAATAGAATATGTGAAATTGTTGAGGTAATGAATCGTGTGCAAGATGTAAAAAATATTGTAAATGTGTATTGGTGCTTGGGAACATGTTTTGGGGGCTCTCTGATAGGTGAATATGTCCATAATACAAAGAAAACTCTGGCGAAATTTTTCTAAAATATGGGAGTTAGAAAATTTTTTTAAAGTTGCATATCATGTCTTTCAAAAACCAACTGATTTTCAAAATCCTCATTCGAGGATGAATGATTTTAAAAGGGGGGGATGTAAGGCCCCGTAAAATTTTGTGTTTAAAACCTAGTAGCTCATGGCGTCAAGGTCCAAATATTGTGTTAGGTATGTGTAGAATTCTTCGTGTCTCGCAAGCTCACCACAGTTCGGACCCTCGGTGGTGAACTAAGCTTTAAAAATTAAAAGAATAAATTTTCCCAGAAATTGTCATTTCTACGGTCAAGAATGCGGTCGCAGATCAGCTATGCAGACCGCTTTCCTACCGCAGAGTATATTAGAAGGTTTGTCAAATTGATGCTGAAAATGCGGTCCAAAATGCGATCGCATAATCAAAATGCGGACCGCAAAATCATCGCATAAATTCCTTAAGGATTTTGGGGGTCAATTCTGTGGCGCATTATACGACCGCAGAATACGAATGCGGACCGCATTCTTGTCGCAGATCGAGTCAGAACATTGAGTTTTTGGGAGAAATTGTGCGGTCCATTATGCGGACCGTATGTTAATTCTGCGATCGCAGATTCGACTCGGCCCAGATTTTCTAATTATTTTAACCCGATCTCTTTTTCAATAAAACACCCCAACACCTTATTTTTACATATTTTCTTAGAAAAATAAGAGAGATGGAGGAGAGATTTTCGAGAGAGAAACCTATCATCTTCAAGGATTGATCTTCTAATGGCTTGGTCCAAAAAATTTTAGGGCTATTGTCTTATTCCCCAACTTTCTAAATGTAAAAACCCTAACCATTTTTCCCTGATTTTTAGATTTTAAAGGAAAGAAAGATTTTCATGCATTAACTCTTGAAAATGGAAGTTAAACACTCATGCAAGTTCTTTAAACTTTAAATTTAGTAAAAAGGAATTGGATAGAAGTAAGAGTTTGCAAAAGTGGAGTTGACAACATAAGATAAATTGGGTGAATTGGAAGTAGGAGATAAAAGAAAGGAAATTCGACTCCAGGTATATGTGGCTAGCTTTGATCCTTGTGAAATCGCCTTGTTTGGTGTATAAGATTATTTGGTACGTGATAGTTATGTGGATTGTTGTGAAATTCTTGTGATTGAGTTATTGGGTGTTTGATTGATTGATTATGTGTTATGTTGTCACGACCCAAATTCCATAACCCGATCGTGATGGCGCCTCTCGTGAAGACAAGGTCAGCCAACAATCCCAAATCCTCTTTTATCAGCTATTAAACATAAAGGAATAGAAATATTACATATTAACATTTAAATCTATTAATTTCATCCCAATACAACCCGACCGGAGTGTCACAAGTCACAATCATCTGATGAGTAAATGGTGCTACTACTGGCCAATAATGTATAGATAAATACAAGATAAAAGTGGAATACAAAGATAAAGTACGGTGCCGTGAACGCTAACGGTCACCTTGCTCAACTACCACCATAAGGTCTTTTGCCCTGCTAATAACACGCTAATGGGTGAAGGATACATGCAACTACACGCGAGGTGCAGAGAATAAAGTAAGTACTTCCAACTCAGTGGTAATAAGAGAGAATAATAACTAAGCTATAAGAAAACACATATGGTCACACCAAAATGCTATACAAAACAGTACAATCCCTTTGAGAAAATTGTAATACTGTAAAAATCCTTTAGAAAAGTCCAAATCAGTTAAAAATATCACTTTTGAAAATCTCTTTTACGAATATCCCTTTTCTTTTTCAACAGCCAGCATATGAATGCTATTTCAGATAGAGCAAGTCGGCTCACAAGTCGGCCCCTTGGGCACAACACTCCTCAACATGTAACCCCAGGGTATCTGGTCAACAAGGCAAGTAACAATATGTATGCCAATGATATATGAATGCTAATGTCATGCCACGTAGTACAAACATGAGTGAATGTAATGCAATGCATATGGCCGCTGCGGCGTGTAGCCCGATCCATTTGGGTACCCGCGCTCACTGTGGGGGTCCAGAATCTGGAGGGGCTCCTACAGCCCAAGCGCTATAATATTGTGGCGTGCAGTCCAATCCATATAAGAGGTCATTTCGGCGTGCAGTCCGATCCGTATAATATACTACTGCGACGTGCAGTCCGATCCATACAATAGGCTATTGTGGCATGCGGTCTGATCCATGCATGTATATGCATATGCAAGCCTTCTCACATCCCTCCTAATGCCCTTATATATGTCCCTCGGTCCCAATCAGTCCCAAAATAGTCAAAAATCCCCTCGGGTATCAGTAAAACAATAATACTCAGCTCAAATGATAGTTCAAATATTGTTTAAAACTCCAAGTTTGAGTAAAATATAGTTGAGTTCATAAAACAATGTAAATCACACGGATTGAGTTCAAATCATATTTCAAATAGTGAGGAAAACAGTGATGATGGTTCATAAAGAGTTCAAACAGTCTGCAATAAGCCCCAAGTATGGCAATAATCCCAAATTATAATGATAACAACAAATTGTTTGCAAATACGTGGTAAAAACCAACAACCGGGACGGACCAAGTCACGATCCCCAGCGGTTCTCTACCCCATGCTCAGGTCCAGCGTGCAAGTCACCTCAATACAGCCCTAAGATGTGCAAATCCGGGTTTGAAACCCTCAGGATATCATTCCAAAGTATTACTCACATCGAACCAGCAAAAGTTCAAGCCCGCGACGCCTTTGCCCCTCAAATCATCCTCCACGCGCGTCGAAACTAGCCAAAAATAGAGCGAATACATCACAATATGCAAATGAGACAATACCCAATCTAAAACAATCGAGTTATAGCAATAACCTCGAAACTTGCAAAACCCGAGCCCCAGGCCCATGTCCCGAAAAATTTCAAAATTCACATTTCCGGAATGCTCGTCTCGCCACGAGTCTATAAATACCAAATTCACAAAAATCGGAGTTTCATTGACCCCTTAAATCACCATTTGTATCCAAGAGGGTTTTCTACCCTTTTCAACAAAAGTTCTCAAATTAAACACCAAAACATGCAATAGATTCGAGTTATACAACCATAATTGAGTGAAGAGTACTTACCCCATTGTTCTCTCCAAAAATCTCCCGAAATATTGCCTTATCCGTGCTCCAAATCGTTAAAAATGGCAAATGGGATGAAGTTTGGACTTTATTCTGCTGCCCATAGATTTGTTCGCGTTCATGGTCCTTCTCTCGCGTTCGCGAAGAACAAAGTTCAGGAAATTTATTTCCAAACTTTGCTTGGACAGCCTCTATTGCAATGGTCATGACTTTTTATGCACAACTCCAAATGCCTATTATAATATTTTTCTGGAAACAAGATTCAAAGAGATAGAACTTTCGTGTTTGAATCACCGCAAAATTCCTTATAGATAAAAAGATATGAGCTTCCAAACTAGGACCTGCGCGACAGAAATTCCATCTTCGCAAACACGAACCACTGTCGCGAACGCGAAAAACAAAATTCCCAGATGACAAATCCTTCTTCGTGAGCGCGAAGTACTGTCCCGAACGTGAAGGAAAAATGTCTCAGAAGCCAATTTCTTCTTCGCGAACGCAATAGGACCTCACGCGACGCGATGAACAAAGTTCCGCAACACTTCAACACAAAATTCTACTATGCTTCAAAACAAAAAATAGCCTGTTTGATCACTTAAAATCACCTCGATGCCCTCGGAACCTCAACCACAAATACCAACACGTCCTATAACCTGATTCAAACTTGTTCCAATCCTCAAAACACATCAAACAATGCTAAAACCATTAAATTACAACAGATTCAAGCCTAAATTTATCAAATTCTTCCAAAACTCACATTCGATCCGAAATCCAACCAAACGACGTCCGAATGACCTGAAATTTCGTGGATAATTCCAAAATCACCTAGCGAAGCTACTACAACTCTCGGAATTCCATTCCAACTCCCGAATCAAAATATCACCTATCGACTCGATTCACCAAAATTCCAACTTCTCCAATTCAAGCCTATTTCTACTCTAGACCCCCAAATTCGATTACGATCGCTCTCCTAAGTTAGAAATCATCCCCTGAAGATATCCAAACCACCGGAATTAACATCCGAGCCCTCTAACTCAATAGTTAACTTCCGGTTGGCTTTTCCAAAACAAGCTTCCTTCTAAGAGGCTATGTGCCTTATTTCAACCAAAAACCAATTCAATTACACCCGATCAACTCTAACACTGATATAAAAACATGAAGCAACACAATAAGGGGGAAACGGGGCGGTAACTCATATGACGAGGGGCCGGGTCATCACATTCTCCCTAACTTAAGCAAACTCTCGTCCTCGAGCGTACCCAGAGCTGTACTAGAAGCAACCCAATAGCTGAATGACCTTACCAAGCATATACTCGGGGTGATCCCATGTCACCTTATCTAACATAAGTCCGATAACACAATATAGCTGGAATTTCACAGTCTATCCAAACCATAAACCACATTGCACTTCCCGAAATCATATCCCAAATCAGAACCCCACGTCTATACTCAGAATGAACCATGAACCAACTATAATAACCCATACTCGCCACTCCAGGTGAGACCATATGTTATGCTACACAACCCAAACACTCGAGACGATGGTATCTATCCACAGAAATTGCTCGCAATAACCAAACACCAACAAAAAACCTATTTTGTTAGCTAAAGTCTTATTCCAACACCTTCATATACTGCCCACGGCAACCGAAACACGCGATACCGATCCCACCTCTCAGGTCAATCATTAATGAATCCATTTCCCTTTTGATTGATACCACAACAGATATTGAAGCCAAATCTCGATATTACCCTTCTAATGAGCTGAAACCACATATACTCGCACTCATTACTGACTACAACAATCATTTTGATTATAACACACCACACTGGTGATATGACACCTAAATATGGGCCTAAGCCATGACGAGCACAACATATGCTCCAATAAGAAATGATCTGAACACACTCAAATCATGACAACTGAATCAAACGAAAGAGCTGTAATTCAATTCCTGCATACCCTTACAACACAGAACTGAGATCTCGTCTCACATCATACAAATAGAGTACCTCAATCCTCCTCGAAAGGTCATAACATCACGTGGCCGTGCCACAACGCATGATTCTATCCAAACACTATTACTCATGAAGCACCTCAAGTCACCATGCTCAAAACGGTCAGCCACGCACAGATTTAGGTCTGAACTCAAGTAATCAATCTCACCCACGGTGAAAAAATTAATATACTCTATTAAATCCAGTAAGGACACATCCGATGCGCTATACGGACTTTCCTCATAAATCAGGAAGTATTACATACAAGGTAACATATAGAAAACTATTCTCCACATCACATTGTTGCGGCGTGCAACCCGCTCCAAATAACATACCCGTGGGAGCGAGCCACCCGATCAAGATACCATACCCGTGGCGGCGTGCCACCCGATCCGAATAACCCGTGGTGATGTTCCACTCGATCCACACCTATATACCTCACAAAAAAGGAAATACACCTCGAGTCAAATTTTCTCATTACAATAAACATATATAGTCCTATGCTCGGCCACACGAAACGCATCCGAAAAGTCCCTCAATACCGGAATTGAATGAATGGTATAAACCTCTGCACTCACATCCGCCACGAAGGCCCAATTAACAAAGCAATACCTGCCAGCCATTTCCTGGTCCTTGGGATACAACTTACCCTGTTAGTACATGATCCAATGCACATTGCCACGCAATATGTGGATTTTCCGACATAACCCAAATTTAACATATCAAGCAAAGCAAGGTCCACTAGGGCTTCCAATTTTCCAATAACCGCTAAACAATGCCGATACACACGATCTACAACCACCGCATAGGCGGATCACGAGAACTTCTAGCCTCTAACACATATATAAAACATGAATCACTATGCCTGATCCCACACTCCGCCATACGAATACATAACACAAATCAAGCATCCATTCATACCACAAAAGACATTCGTAAATTTCCCTATGCCATCAACAGTTCGACCATCACAGTCGATTCAACAAGAAAATGTCGCAATACTACTGACGTATCATTAATTTACATCACCTTAATCATCGGAAGATCGATTCTATACTCACCTGCAGCTACCCGTGCTGCTCAAGTATTTAATGATTTCCCATTATGAACTCAACCAAAACCTTGAACACGTAAATCTCGATTCCCCATATCATACACATAGACCATACCCAAAGGAATTATACTCATCTCCATACCACGGTAAAACATATCAAGAGCTCTTTCTCCCAATTGCATTGCACATGATAAACTGCCATGACTGAATCCTTTTTACCCAAACCAAGCTAACCAAACTGCCAGCACGCAAAAGCTTTGCTGCGATAACTGTAACGCTCATTCCCTCAAACATACAAGAATAAATCATATCCTTACCATATCGATTCGGTTTATTATCAAGTCATTACATTTATACCTTTCTCATTCCTGTTTCACCATTAATTTGATATTCTCTTTTAATGTAGCACCACAATACCTCAACTCAGCTTACCACACAAGACTCATACATAAGACCACACGGTCTAAGACCCATAGACCACTGATACTCTCTTAGATGTTTCCCAAAATTACTACATTCTATAATACTTTATTTTGAAGAACTTCCTGCGAACCTGAACTCATTACCATTACCTTCCAAATGCGGATACACAGAATCCTATACTATCATAAAGTACCATAAGTCTTGCCATCATCTAACGAAAATACAGTATCTAGCCACATACACAAACTTAAGCCACCTGATTGACACATGCAAAACCTTGAACACAGAAATAAAATTCTCGAGAGTCATTTATTCTTATTCAGCTGTAATTCACCTGACCTAGATGAACAGAACCAATATAGCATACAACACTGCAATCAGTTAATCAATAACAACCTCCACAACTTGGCTCAAAGTCGTATATCAAGACACTTTCAACCATTCATGGCATTCTTACTCAAATGATGCCACAATGTTATAGTGATATTAAACTCAAGTCATTTACAAGCTTTGGCGGAGAC